>CM042545.1:13759706-14262206 GCA_023630585.1 Cranoglanis bouderius | reverse complement strand
CTCTCTATTTTCACTAAGATTAATGTACTGGCACATGTCGCTTGGGTCGCTTGCAGCAACAGCAGGTCAACAAGCTTGTTTTGTCTCAATATTTCGCCCTTAGAGGTAGACAAGCAACACAGGCATGATATTTATTCACACAATGCCAGGCCGAAGAAAATCTGTGAATTTCAAGTAGTACTTAGCTATTCGATTCTGTAGTTTCATAACAAGTGCTCCTTTATTCAACTACTCATATCCATCAAAAGCACACACATGCACGCACACACACACACATTGGTTTTCTAAGGCAAAAAACCTTCCTTACATAAACCTACAGTGGAGCAGACAAAGGAAACTCAGTTCTCTTTTTAACAGTTTGTCTCCTTCTACACACACACACACACACACACACACACACACACACACACACACACACATATGGTTCATCCCACGGTGTGTCTCTGCCAGTCTAGAGAACAGCAGGGTTCCACTTCATCTCATCTCCTCTTTTTTAAATTTACCCCTCAATCTCGCCTCTTTCTCTCTCACACACACCCAAACACACATACTCTCACCCTCAGCAGGCCTTCACACCACCATGCAGCATTTTTATTAGCCATGTTCGTGGTAGAACTCTGACTCGAGAGCACTGCTAACAGAAAACGTCAGCAGAAGAGCATAAACACACAGTCACTCAGTTACACACACACTCTGATGTCAGGAAATGTCACCTTGCAGCACAGTTAAGAGGATTTTTCTTTTCCTCTCCCTGCCAGTGTGAGTGGATATAGGTGTATATGTGTGTGTGCATGTGTGTGTGTGTGTGTGTCAGGGACATTGGCAGGATATGTGTGTAGGACTGTAGCAAAGAAGGAATGGAGATGTAATTACGTGGGGTTTCTGTACCAAAAACTTCACAATATTTGTTCATTCATTCATTTTATTCATTCATTCATTTATCTTCAGTAACCTCTTTATCCTTGTAGATCTGGCACTTAACCCTGGAACGCTGGATGTGAGGCAGGAAAACACCATGCCAGTCCATCATAGGGCATCATGCACATACACATTTACACCTAGGGGCAATTTAGAGTAGCCAATCCATCGGCAAGTTTTTGGGAGGTGGGAGGAAACCAGGAAACCCAGAAGAAACCCACACAGACACAGAGAGATCACACACAGAGGTTCCATATAGACTGTACCCTAAGCTCTGGCAACTGGCAACCATGGGGCTGTGCGGCCTGCCGTGCTCCTGTGATGGCCAATCATAATGCTGTTGGAGAAAAATGTTGTCATTTACACACAGAACATCTGTATAAAAACTCAGATGGATGGATAAATGGATGGATGGATTGATGGATGGATGGGTTGATGAATGAATTAATAGATAATGGATGGATCGATAAATGGATGGATGGAAGGATGAATTAAAAGATAGATGGATGGATAGATGGATGGTGATTTTAGCTGTCAGAGCTCATGGTCATTGTAACAAGCTCCTAAAACTAATCAACTATATAATCTGACTATAACAAAAGTAGATATAACAGGGACTGACAATAACATAAATCATTTACATCAAACTTTCATTCCCCATGCTCATAACTACATACATTAACAGGTTTACTAAAATATTGAAGAAAAGTAAACATAATATTCTCAGTGATGTACAGGACTCGTCTAGTTACATTATCACTCCAACACTGCTGAACAAGTGGTGACTGGTTGTGAGGATGGGAGGCTAAAATCTAATGTGTGAGTGATGAAGTTCTTTTACCCCAAGCTGACTAAATAAATGTAGCACTGTGATATGGAACTTTTTTTTTTTGATACACTGTAAACATTTGGGCTAATCAGAATTTAAAGACAGCTGGATAGGGCAGTGGATAATGGTAGTGGTCACACTAATTTGTCTTCTGCTGGTGAGAATGCGGGGTTAATTGCTTTGAGCTGTGAGCATGTGAAATGTGTGTTTGGTTGGCGAATCATCTGTTATTGATGAGGAACTCTATTCAGAATATAGCCCCTTTGGGTTTTCACTGAACAATTCCCACTGATAATGTACTTTGATTAAATAGGCTTAATGTGTTTCTGGAAAGCCACACACACACACACACACACACACACACACACACACACACACACACACAACAAACACACACACACAAAGCAGACAAAAAGTCAAAGATACAAAAGTTTCTTAAAAACACATTAATACCATGCCTAGTCTAAAGAGGATTCCAATGATTGAGTTCCTACTGACATGATTTAAAGCTAGGCTTAATTTTGGTCCCAAAAGACAAAATGAACGCAAATTGAGAAAACGCCTGAGACATCCTGTGAGGCTAGGTTTATCGATTAGTGGCAAACTGCTTCAATTTAGGACACTTTTGAACTGGATCCAAAGTAATTTTGCTTGACTCAACTGTAAGCTGAACACTACCTAAAAAGAATAGCTTGTCCAAAAATAAATGTACACAATTTTCCACTCAGCCCAAAAGTAGTCAATTGGTCAAGATCCAGAGCTTGGTTCTTTAGTCTGCAGGGACACTAGTGTGTATCCTCCAGTGTATCCTCCATTTCAAATCTAAAGAAGCAAACATGGACACAAAGCTGATCGATTGCATTTGGAGTGAGAAAGAAATTGTGGACATTTCATTTTTTGGCCACGCTATTCCATCCATCCACTTTCTGTGCCGCTTATCCTACACGGGGTCGTGGGGGAACATGGAGCCTATCCCAAGGAACTTGGGGCACAAGGGCCGTGGTGTGTGAAGTCTGAGCACATGAGTAAGCTGAAGAGGGTAAACAACTTTCATTATATGTGTAAAGAACACACAGTGTCCTCAATCACACCGATCCACTGTGTTTACAGAGTATGATATCATAGACTCAGTGAGGATAAACATGTGTGTGTGTGTGTGTGTGTGTGTGTGTGTGTATGTGTGTGACAGGGAGATGCGTATACATGTGTGGTGTATGTAACTGAGAGTGTATCAGGGAGCAGAAGGGCAGAGAGACAATCGTGGCCCTTTAAATATTTAATGTGCAGTGAGATGGCTCAGCCCAGAGGGAAGGCAAAATCGTTTTCTTCTGTCAAACACCTGCACTACAGATGAGCGAGCGATAGAGAAAGAGAGAAAGAAGAAGAAGAGGTAGAGAAAGTAACTTCTTGCATGAGAGCTCCAGTATCTCATCCATCCTGCTACAGTTAACTGCTCTGACATGAAAACACACACGCAGATGAAAAACAGAAAGAGCAGCAGGGTTGTCACAGAAATATTATAAAGACTGAAAGACTGAGAGATGAGGCTGACGAATAAGTGAGGGACACAAGGAGACAGAAAAGATGGAGATAAAACAGCTGCGCGCTTTGGCTTCATCACATGCACACATACACGCGCACACACACACACACACACACACACACACACACACACACACTCACACACAGCATGCATATTTTTACTCACAATCACGTAGTTCACGCACATCCCATTATCAGCTTTACAGCGTTTTCTCTCAAACTGACTTGATTTAAAGTTCAGCATGCAAAAACAAAGCAGAGCAATTAAATTTCCTTCTCATAATTACACCTGTAATTACTAACATACACACACCATGTCATACACAGCACATCTTTTACTCTGCTCTTTTCCTCTCATCTTTTTCCCCACCATCGACTACACACACCTAATTGCATCCATTCGGTTTAACGGCTTTTCCCCCAACGGTGCCGATTTTCACAGAAATCCCTCAGCAGATCGAAGCCAGATTGACCATTTTCCAGGAAGAGGCTCAGTCGGGTTTGAGAGGTAACAGATTTGTAATAATTTTTCCTGAGGTGTAGAGCCACGTTCACACTGCATGCAGGAATGGATTGCGTTCCTATGGCCACCCATCCCTCACTGTGGGCTCACATACTGTAAAGACACACACAGCTGTGACACTTTACAACTGATGGAAAACTACATAAATAATTATAAATGCTTACTCCATGAGACTTCAGCTGCCTTGTTGTCAAGTTGACTTAACATCTATGTCAAGTGACACCAATTTTTGGTGACATTAGGTTGTGTCTGGACACCCTCTGAGGTGAAATGACATAGCACATTATGACAACTGTGGCCCATTCTCAGCAAAGCTAGTACTGTCGTGCTTGAAAGCTTGTGAACCCTTTATAATTTTCTATATTCCTGCAGAAATATGCCCTAAAACAACATACGATTTTCACACAAGTCCTAAAAGTAGATAAAGAGAACCCATTTAAACAAATGAGGCAAAAATATTATACTTGGGTAACAATGGTCTTGAATTTCCTCCATTTGTACACAATCTGTCTAACTGTGGATTGGTGGAATCCAAACTCTTTAGAGATGGTTTTGTAACCTTTTCCAGCCTGAGCATCAACAACTCTTTTACTGAGGTCCTCAGAAATCTCCTTTGTTCATGCCATGATACACTTCCACAAACACGTGTTCACTTAGAAGAGCGAAGGCTGTTATAACAGCAAAGAGGGGGAGGAACCCTTGCTCACGGTTTGTGAATGAGATGTTCAACAACCACATATGGAGGTATCCACATATTTCAAGGGTAAAACTTGTCAATGTTCTTTTCATCAGGTTTTCATATCAGCCTTACTACATAGTGAAGTCCTTAATTTTGTTCAGTTTTGCAACCAGCCTCACTTAGCAAGCAGTCACAAGCATTATGTCACTTTGACACTAAAAAGTCAGTTGTTATAACGTGCTATGTCATTTCACCTAAGTATCAGCAGAATGGCCAGACTGGTTCGAGTTGACTGAAAGGCTACGGGAACTCAAATTACTGCTCTTTACAACCGTGGTGAGCAGAAAAGCATCTCAGAATGCACAACACATTGAACGTTGAGACAGATGGGCTACAACAGCAGCAGATGACATTGAATTCCACTCCTGTCAGCCAAGAATATGAATCTGAGGCTACAGTGGGCACAGACTCACCATCACTGCACCGCTGAATATTGGAAAAACACCAAGTGATGTTTTTTTTTTCTTCAACATTTTCTGAAAATGTGAATGTGTGTATGTGAGTAGTCATTCATCAGTACTATTTTATACACAACGCTTATGAATACAGTCCTTTTTGAGAAGCAGCAGATGGAGCAGATGTGGTTATACATGTGCGAGTGCCTGTGAGTTTGCTACCTTTAGATTAAGTCTTCTACATTCAACCAAAGTAAAGCAGTTAAAGTGTATTTGTGTGTGTTCTTGAAAGAGAGTTTACCAAAAGTTTTCTCCTGCAGTACAGAATGACACAGCGCTCAAATTTCTGCACCATGCTGTGAGCAGCTTGGACTACAGTCTGGACCATCACAGCGAGCTTCAGCGCCCACACAGTGTCCATGCTGTTCTTTTATCAGTGTGGGTGGAGAATGGCTGTCATTAGCCTGAAAAGCTCAACAATGTCACGCCATCAGCGTCCAATCGATGATGCAGAGGGAGACGCAGTAGCTCCAAACAAGCCGGGCAATCACCGCTAACGTTCAGCACGGAGGAATCAATAACAGTTATCTCCACCAGCAGTGTTGCTCAGAGTGAACACTGTCATTCCAGCGAGATCAGGATCTACACAGCTTCAGAGAATAAAGGCCAATCAATGGGTGATTATTACAGCTGAAGGCTGATATTCACTTTTGATTTAATCACCAGGTGCATGCTGGTGATGGTTAATGCTATAATCTGGATTGGTACAGACTTGGGGACTGGGGGAATGACTTTATAACTGATGTAATGTAAGTGATAACAGGAATTTGTTTCACAGATGTTCCACAACATTAAACATAACTATAAACACTTAATAAGCATGACGTGTCAGTCATTAATAAACGTGTCAGTCATTAATTGTAATCATTGGCAACTGGCACTATGGTATAAGAAGAACAAAACACTTCGGGACATGCTATTATTGGAAAATAGTCAACTTTGAAGTGGTAACAGTAACTCCACTTTGTATGAGATCACATCACAACACCCCGTCTTTGAATATTTTCCTATAATAGCACACCCTGTTGTGTTTTATACCTTACTTATTCAACAATTATTCACTAAACACACATACACACTAGAGACACACATATGACTGTCGCAAAAGAGTTAAGCTTAAGAAACACACACACACAAACAACATTTCATATGCAACTACATTTTAATAATTTATCACACAGAGAAGAGAAACATTTCACATGCATGCCTTCATCTGCATAAAGAGCAGCTATCAATCATTCAGAACAGTCAAGTGACTGTTTATCATAAACAATTTCTGTTGCAGTGCTTTAATATCTGAGCCTGAAAAAACACCTTATTGGATCTAGCAGGAACAACAAACAAACAGCCAGTCCAGAGTGTGGCACAAAATGACAACCATATTTCATGTTAAAGCCCACTGCGCACACAACCGTTCATGGTACGGAAATCAGACATTAAACTCGAGGACAAAAGCAGCACTGGATATCAAATGGACTCAATAATTGTACCAGTTACTACAGAAAACCTTAAAGTTCATCAAACTGCCTCAAATAATCAGACTATACACTCAGACTGTACTCTATATATAATGCATGAATAACGCTGATACACCGTTCACTGCTGATCAGTCAGCTGATGTGTTTCACTCACTCATTTGTTGAATTTGGTCAAATCTAGTCATTAATAATGACACAGAGGTCACATACAGAAATAATGAAACTTTGCTCTTCTCCCACCCTCCATTTCACACCCTCACTCTGTCTCTCTCCTGAGAAAACAGCACAGCTGCTTACTGAATTATTTAAGCTGTTACAAACCTACAAACTCACACACACATACACACACACACACACACACACACACACACACACACACACACACGAATACACACCACTATCCATTGCTGTGGCCTGAGGGAGTAGGAGAATAATGACCAATTCTAACATGGTTATACTGGACATGGTTATAGATGCTATAAACACAAGGGCAGGGGCGAGCAGGGTGATGGGGAAAGAAGGAGGAAGGTAGTAAGCAGCTGGGATAAAGCAGGGATTGAGGAAGAAGGGCAAAAAAAGGACACAGACTGTCATATCTCTCTCTGTTTGCTCGGCTCAGAAAAGCTCTAATGGTTCGTGTTCAATTATTTACAGTGTATTTTAACAATTAGTTCTAATGGAATCTGACGAAGGATTCCTGACTATGCACTTGTAATAAAAATGTACACACACATACACACGACAAGCAATAACACATTTAGATGAATTGTGTGTGTTTCTCCCTGAATATAGGCTAATTTATTTTCAAATCATTTATATACAGTATAAAACACTGGGGAGAAATAACAATCTGATATTCTACCATAAAAGTTCCAAATATTCTTATGTTATAATGTGTTTTAGGAGGAATCATCTTATATATTAAAAAATATATATAATTACAGAAAGTACATAAATCTTTTTATTACTATTTTTCTACTCAATAAGGTATAATGTCTTTGCTTTTACTCAGAAAATTCATTAAAGCAAGGAAACTCACAGGGTAAAACAAGCACACACACACACACACACACACACACACACACACACACACACACACACACACACACACACACACGTTTGTAATGAGAGGCTTTAGAAAAGAAAAAAAAAACACACCACTTTCTATCTGAAGGTGCTCTCACCATTAAATGTTCCATTACCATAACAAATCTCCCATGATGCTTCGCAGAGCAGAAATGTCAACTTATTATCAGTATCTTTCAAGACACTCCAGTACCCCTATAGAGCAAACCCTCTGTGCACACACACACACACACAGCAGACAGCAATCTCAAAACTCGGACTTGAAACAGTCTCAGTCTGCACCTCAGTTCAGAGGTAAACCTTCACTTACAAGAGCAAACTGGACTGAGACGATCCACTCACCAGATAAATCTAAAACAGCAAAACGTCCCAAAAATATTCAGAGAAATCTCTCTGACTTGCATATTAATTGTTATTATTAACATGTGATCAAGATTTATTATGCTATTCCTTTTTGTAATTTATTTTGTTATTTTGTGATTCAGAGTTGATTCTAAACTTTCATCATCCATTTTCACTTTGGTTTCCAACCTTACCCACAATGCCATTCAACTACCTGCTCATAGTGGCACTGGTGGGATTTAGCCCTCACTTCGTCTCCATCTATGCAGCAGTACTTTGGTCCTGTAGTTTGTCCATCTCTCTCATCTGTACACTCTGCTCAAACAGACCCGATTTCTTTTTTTACACTGCATAACTTTCAGTGGCAGGCGTCATGTTTCCATTTAGTGATTTCCCCGTGTTAAAGATTAAGTAAATGAACCAGGTATAAAAAAAAGGTTTTAAAAGTCTGCTACAGTGAGGGTAATGACGTTCCCCTGTGTGGTATCTTGGCTTTACTGAAATACCTCAATTCAAGAGTACTTTATAGTTACTTATGGTTTTAAACAGCGTTCCCCTAAATCAACCATCAAATAGGTTCTTTTCTTCAGTACTGTATATTCAGGTTAAAAATTCACAAGCAAAATGAATCAAATTCTCTGGTGTGAATTTCAAGAGGCGACTGTCCCTTTTATTTAAAGCTAAAATCATTTTAGTAAGCTGCAGTACTTTGAATATTTTTAAGATAATCAAATTTTTAGTGAGGTTAACATAGTTCACATAGTTCACAAATCTGTAGTAGTTTTCTGGTGCATTTTCCTCCTTGGTGCTGCAGTTCATTTAGTCAGTTGACAATACAGCAATTGCACTTAGGTACAGGACAAATCAAGCATTCCCAAGACTGTCTGAGCGAGGTGGGCTCTGTCCAAGTTTAATGAGAAAGTGATTTGACTCTGAATCAACTGCAGGAAGTTAACCAAATATGACATGTATCTTCTGTGGGAACATATGTTTCTTTTTGTAGATGTGAGCTGCTAAACTGGGCCACAATGTGCAAAATAAGCCACAAAAAACAAAAAAAAAAAACAGAGCTGTAGAACTACAGAAATGCCATGTGTTCTGTAGACTTGGACAGCATAACGAAAGATAAAATAAACACCGGATGCCACACACAAAAGGTTTTAAACTAGTTATTATTAGTAGTAGTAGTAGTAGTATTATACACATAATTTAGTTAGCACCAACATGTCTTCTCCATGTTAGATGATTTGTTGTGATTTCTAGTAGTATTAATTCCGCTACAAGTGCAAACAGATTTATAGGAGAGAAAACACCCTGAGATTTTAAGTTTTGGAGAACATGGGTCTTGGAAGACTAACATGCAAGGAGCTTTCATAGTTTTCAGAAAGATGGCACCTTTCCTGGGAGATTCGCCTAGTATAGTTTTCAAGTTAGAGTAACATGCTGTAGTTTACAGCATATTTGCAAAGCTTTTAGTAAACTAGCATAGTTTTTTCGGAGACTAACATAGTTTCCAGGATATTTATGTGGTATTTAGTAGACTAGCATAGTTTATTGTAGGCTAGCATAGTTTTCAAGGTACATTATCATAGTTTACAGGATATTTGCCAAGCTTTAAATAGACTAGCATAGTTTTGGGGAGAATAGCATAGATTTCAAGGTGGACCATCATAGTTTACAGAATATTCGTGCAGCTTTTAGTGGACTAGCAGAGTTTAGGTGATATTTACAACGCTATTAGTGGACTAGCAGAGGTTAGGTGATATTTACAAAGCTTTTAGTGGACTAGTAGAGTTTAGGGGATATTTACAAAGCTTTTAGTGGACTAGCATAGTTTTAGGACACTAGCATGGTTTTTGGGTGACTGCCATAATTGTCAAGGTAGACTAGCATAGTTTACAGGACATTTGCATAGCTTTTAGTAAATTAGCATAGTTTAGTGCATATTTACATAGATTTTAATAGACTAGCATAGATTTTGGAGACTAGCATAGTTTGCAGGATAACTGCATGGTATTTAGTAGACTAGCATAGTTTATTGTAGGTGAGCATAGTTTTCACGGTAGACTACCAAAGTTTACAGGATATTTGCCAAGCTTTAAGGAGACTAGCATAGGTTTTGGAGAATACCATAGTTTTTTGGCGATAAGCATAGTTTTCAAGGTGGCCCACCATACTTTACATGATATCTGTAGAGCTTTTGGTAGATTAGCAGAGTTTAGATTATATTTATAAAGCTTTTAGTGGACTAGCATAGATTATAGGGATAACATAACATAATTTCAAGGTAGACCAGCATAGTTTATAAATCTAGCCACAGGAGGTCACAAGCCAGTGTACTTTTTGTGCCGGTCCCAAGCCCGGATAAATAGAGAGGGTTGTGTCAGGAAGGGCATCCGACGTAAAACTTTTGCCAAATTCAATATGCGAATCACTAACATGACTTCCATACCGGATCGGTCGGGGCCCGGGTTAACAACGACCGCCATCGGTGCCGTTGACCTACAGGGCACTGGTGGAAATTGGGCTACTGTTGGTCGAAGAAGGAGAGGAGGAAGGTGTGCTAGAGGAGGAAGGCTTGTCCATAGGCAGAGAGAGAAGAGGAAAGGCAGGAGTTTAGGACTGAAAGTAGGGACTTTGAATGTTGGTACGATGACAGGTAAAGGCAGAGAGCTGGTAGATATGATGCAGAAGAGGAAAGTCGACATTCTGTGTGTGCAGGAGACCAGGTGGAAAGGGAGCAAGGCTAGAAGCATTGGAGCAGGGTTTAAACTGTTTTATCATGGTGTGGACAGGAAGAGAAATGGAGTAGGAGTGATCCTGAAGGAGGAGTTTGTGAAGAATGTTCTGGAGGTAAAGAGAGTGTCAGATAGGTTGATGAGTCTGAAGCTGGAAATTGAAGGTGTGATGTTGAATGTTGTTAGTGCTTACGCTCCACAAGTAGGTTGTGAGCAAGAGGAGAAAGACAGATTCTGGAGCGAGCTTGAGGAAGTGATGCAGAGTGTTCCCAGAGGTGAGAGAGTGGTGATAGGGGCAGACTTTAATGTACATGTTGGTGAAGGGAATAGTGGGGATGAGGAAGTGATGGGCAGGTTTGGTCTTCAGGTAAGGAACCCAGAAGGACAGAGGTTGGTAGACTTTGCTAAAAGTATGGAGATGGCTGTGGTGAACACGTACTTTCAGAAGAGGCAGGAACACAGGGTGACATATAAGAGTGGTGGCAGGAGCACACAGGTGGACTATATCTTATGTAGACACTGTAATCTGGTGGAGATTAGAAATTGCAAAGTAGTGGTAGGAGAGAGTGTAGCTAGACAGCATAGGATGGTGGTGTGTAAGATGACTCTGGTGGTGAGGAAGATGAAGAGAGCAAAGGCAGAGCAGAAGACAAAGTGGCGGAAGTTAGAAAAGAAAGAGTGCTGTGTGGTTTTTAGGGAGGAGTTGAGACAGACTTTAGGTGGTCAGGAGGTGCTTCCAGATGACTGGACTACTACAGCCAAAGTGATCAGGGAGACAGGTAGGAAGGTGCTAGGTGTGTCATCTGGAAGGAGGAAAGAAGACAAGGAGACTTGGTGGTGGAATGAGGAAGTTCAGGAGAACATCCAGAGGAAGAGGTTAGCTAGGAAGAAGTGGGACAGTGAGAGGACGGAGGAAAGTAGACAGGAATATAGGGAGATGCAGCGTGAGGTTAAGATAGAGGTGGCAAAGGCCAAACAGAAAGCTTATGAGGACATGTATGCAAATTTAGATAGTAAGGAAGGTGAGAGGGATTTGTATCGGTTGACGAGGCAGAGGGATAGAGATGGAAAGGATGTGCAGCAGGTTAGAGTGATTAAAGATAGAGATGGAAATGTGTTCACAGGTGACAGGAGGGTGAGGGAAAGATGGAAGGAGTACTTTGAGGAACTGATGAATGAGGAAAATGACAGGGAGAGAAGAGTAGTAGAGGCAAATATTGTTGAGCAGGAAGTAGAAAGGATTAGCAAGGGTGAAGTTAGGAGAGCTTTGAAGAGGATGAAGAGAGGAAAGGCGGTTGGTCCTGATGACATACCAGTGGAGGTATGGAAGTGTCTAGGAGAGATGGCAGTAGAGTTTTTAACTAGGTTGTTCAACGAGGTCTTAGAGAGTGAGAGGATGCCTGAGGAATGGAGAAGTGTTTGGGTGCCGATTTTTAAGAACAAGGGAGATGTGCAGAGTTGTGGAAACTACAGAGGTATTAAGCTGATGAGCCATACAATGAAATTGTGGGAAAGAGTAGTGGAAACAAGGCTAAGGGGAGAAGTGAGCATTTGTGAGCAGCAGTATGGTTTCATGCCAAGAAGGAGCACTACAGATGCAATATTTGCTTTGAGAATGTTGATGGAGAAGTACAGAGAGGGTCAGAAAGAGCTGCATTGTGTCTTTGTAGACTTAGAGAAAGCATATGACAGGGTGCCAAGAGAAGAGCTGTGGTATTGTATGAGGAGGTCTGGAGTGGCAGAGAAGTATGTTAGAGTGGTGCAGGATATGTATGAGAGCAGTAGGACAGTGGTAAGGTGTGCGGTAGGTGTGACAGAGGAGTTCACAGTGAAGGTGGGACTGCATCAAGGATCGGCTCTGAGCCCCTTCTTGTTTGCGGTGGTGATGGACAGGCTGACAGATGAGGTCAGACAGGAATCTCCATGGACTATGTTGTTTGCGGATGACATTGTGATCTGTAGTGAGAGCAGGGAGCAGGTGGAGGAAAGTCTAGAGAGGTGGAGGTTTGCTCTGGAGAGAAGAGGAATGAAGGTTAGTCGCAGCAAGACAGAATACATGTGTGTGAATGAGAGGGATCCAAGTGGAACAGTGAGGTTACGGGGAGAAGAGGTAAAGAAGGTGCAGGATTTTAAGTACTTAGGGTCAACAGTCCAGAACAATGGGGAGTGTGGAAAAGAGGTGAATAAGCGTGTGCAGGCAGGTTGGAATGGGTGGAGAAAAGTGTCAGGTCTGTTGTGTGATAAAAGAGTACCAGCAAGAATGAAAGGAAAGGTGTACAGGACAGTAGTGAGACCAGCGATGTTGTATGGTTTGGAGACAGTTGCACTGAGGAAAAGACAAGAGGAAGAGTTAGAGGTAGCAGAGCTGAAGATGTTGAGGTTATCTTTGGGAGTGACGAGGATGGATAGGATCAGGAATGAGTACATCAGGGGGACAGCACATGTGAGATGTTTTGGAGACAAAGTTAGAGAGACCAGGTTGAGATGGTTTGGACATGTTCAGAGGAGGGAGAGTGAATATATCGGTAAAAGGATGCTGAGGTTAGAGCTGCCAGGCAGGAGGCCGAGAGGAAGACCAAAGAGGAGGTTTATGGATGTAGTGAAGGAGGACATGAAGGTAGTCGGTCTGAGAGAAGAGGATGCAGGGGATAGGGCTAGATGGAGGTAGATGATTCGCTGTGGCGACCCCTGAAGGGAACAGCCGAAAGGAAAAGAAGACTAGCATAGTTTATAAGATATTTATATACCTTTTAGTAAATTAGCATAGTTTCACTAAGATATCCATAGTTAACTCATTTTCATGGGACTATCATGGATTGCAAAAGACAGTCAGTTGTTGGCAAGCTATCATACTGATCTTGAGACTACTCTAAGTTTTAGTGTAGAATAAAAAGACTGAAGGAGTCTGCCAGTCTTTGTGAGGCTATTATAATTCCACAACCTGTCACTGCAGCTCTATTACAAAGCTTTATCAGATGAAAGCTGAGGCTACTGTTGAATTTCTGTCATCCTACAATAAATGTGAAATTACTATCAGAGCAACAAAGGCACAGGCATGTATACACAATTATATTCAAACAGTGGTGAGTGTGAGTACATGGGAATGCCAACAGGGAGACAGTGGTATACACACACGCCTATTATTATACAGTTTTCTTTGTTAAAAAAGTACAAATATTCCACTGTCTCCTTCTGAAGTCGAAAGCTCCTGTTTTTGACATCCCATAATGATCATGCTGGAGAAGCTGTCAATCATTCAGCACGCAACCACTCCCACTGAGCATCAAACCAAGGAGAGAAGTGGGTGGGTGGGTGTGTGTTAGAAAGAGATAGAGAGAGTGAGAGAGAGAGAGAGAGAGAGAGAGAGAGAGAGAGAGAGAGAGAAAGAGAGAGAGAGAGAGAGATTGTGATTCCAATGAATTCTGAATTGTAGGCATCTGCATTATACATTCACAATAATATTATATAGAACCCCAATTCCAGAGTGTAAATTAAAACAGAATGCAATGATTTGCAAATCTCATAAAACCATATTTTATTCACAATAGAACATAGAAAACATTTTAAATGTTTAAACTGAGGAAATGTACCATTTTAAGGAAACAATAAGGTAATTTTGAATTTGATGCCAGTAACACATCAAAAAAGTTGGGACAGGGCCATGTTTACCACTGTGTAGCATCCCCTCTTCTTTTAACAACAGCCCGTATACGTCTGGGAACTGAGGAGACCATTTGCTGGAGTTTTGGGAGAGGAATGTTGTCCCATTCATGTCTGATACAGAATTTCATATTTTGATTCATCTGACCACAGAACAGTTTTCCTCAGTCCATTTTAAATTAGCTTTGGCCCAGAGAAGACGGCGGCATCACATATGGCTTCTTCTTTGCATGATAGAGCTTTAACCTGCATTTGTGGATGGCACGGTGAACTGTGTTCACAGACAATGAGTTCCGGAGGTGTTTCTGAGCCCAAGCAGTGATTTCCATTATGGAATCATGCCTGTTTTTAATTCAGTGCCGCCTGAGGGCCCGAAGATCACAGGCATGAAATATTGACTGCCCTTGTCCCTTGTGCACAGAGATTTCTCCAGATTCTCTGAAACTTTTGATGATATTATGTACTGTAGCTTATGAGATATTCAAAGTCTTCACAATGCTACGTTGAGGAACAGCAGTTTTTCGCATATTGGTGAACCTCTGCCCATCTTTACTTCTGAGAGACTCTGCCTCTCTAAGATACTCTTTTTATACCCAATCATGTTACTGACCTGTTGCCAATTAACCTGAATAGTTGCAAAATGTTCCTTCAGCTGTACTTTTCCAGCCTTTTGTTGCCCCGTCCCAACTTTTTTGAGACGTGTTGCGGCCATTAAATTAAAAATTACCTTATTTTTTACCTTAAACATTTGACATGTTCTCTATGTTCTATTGTGAACAACATATGGATTTATGAGATTTGCAAATCATTGCATTTTGTTTTTATTTACATTTTACACAGCATCCCAACTTTTTGGGAATTGGGGTTGTACAATACACAAGTGTGTATGTAGTAAAATAAATCCAGCTGCCTGTCAGATTAGGTGAAAATCCCTGCAGTAGAAGGCTTTCTTACACTCCCAATAAAGGACACTCTTTCATTCTCAGTCCTTCAATTTACCATCCTCCACACATTCACAAACACATGACCATGACACAGGAAGAGACAGAACAAAGGAGTGGAACACACAAGGACAACTGAAGAGCTGTAATAAAGTGCAAGAGATGATGTGGGAAAGGAGAACATATTCTGTGCCTTTATCACCTGAGAATATTAATAACTCACTGTCAGGTAATAAAGAGCTTCCTAACAAAGAGGATGTGTGTACAGAGCATCATAATACTAATTAGCTGAGTTTAACTCCACACTAATTAGCAAATGTAAAAACTGTGTAAAGAACTGATGGAAGCTTTTCCCAGAAAGAGCTGAGGATAGCGACAATGAGTGTGCATGTGTTAGATAACACCTTCAGCGAAAACATCTGATAACACCAGCAGCATTTCAAAACGAACGTGAGAACTGACAGATATCTCAGCTGATACACATCTGCACATGTAGTACACACTGTTCATTTTTATCACTTATTATCACCTCAGTGTAGAACACACTGCTGGGATTAGTTTAGTGTTAGTAATCTACCAATCTCACAATCAAAAAAATTGCTTCACATGCCTTTTCCCAGCTTCAGAACTGGCAATAGTGGCAACAAGAAAATCCAAGCAGGCAGAATTTTACCACACAAACACTAGAGTTTGTCAGTGGATGGGACGGCTCCATGCTAACAGCATCGATTTTAAAAGTACTGCAACAGCAAGAAAACAGTGTGGCAAAAGTCTGATGTGACCTCTACCTCATAATTAGCATCTCCTCCATTTTATTTTACGAATGTAAGACATCACTGCCCTGCCTTCTTTGATTTATATTGGTTCCCAAGACCAAGGTTAGCAAATTCACAGGTCATGGTGCACGTAGATAAAGTTGGCAATCCTTTCCCCTTCAGTGAATAGGCTTTTCCATCAGGCGAATTTAAACTGCTGCTTTATCTGCGAAAGCAGTGCATAATTTTCAGGCGTCTATCATATTGTGTGGGGTCCAAATTTCTAAATGCTATGACTAAACTGTTGATGTTGGTACCTATACAACTTGATAAACTTCAAGAGCCTTTAACAAGGCCACTGTGCTCCAGCTGAAAGTTCAGAAAGATCTAGTTCTCATCTTTAAGTGTGACAAATGATAGTGAACAACACACAATAGCATTTAAAACTTTGTGTTGTAATTCAAACCTTGTTGATCAATAGCCTGACTCATTCACTCTGACCGAGCTCTTTTCATAACGATGCGTAACTGCATCCTCTTAGCAAAGGATATTAAGCTGACTAATTACTCCCTTTACATATTCTGAATAGAGGAAGGGAGACACACACACGCACGCACGCACGCACACACACACACACACACACACACACACACACACACACACACACACACACACACACACACACACACAATGCTGTGTAATTACTCCAAACTAAATTAAACAGGTAGTGATTTATGACATCACTTCTATATGAGGGCGTAAGGGGTAATGAATGAGAAAACAAGCCTTAGGTTATATAACAAAGAAACACAAAAGCTCAAATTACACACTGGTGCAAATGAGATCTAATGGAAAATTCATACAAATCTGACAAAGAGATGATGGTGTGGTTGGTTTTTGTTGGATTTTCCTAAAGGTTCTTCAGTCATTAAATGTCATGAGACCTGCATGTTGATAATCTTGGCAAAGAGTAAAAAAAGTTTGAATTTTCAGAGCTCGGCAAGCCAAGAGAATTAAGTACCCAAACTAAAACACACTACAAGTTTGAGTTCAAAACAAAATGAAACTATTTCTGAAAGGGCCCTTGGGCTCTCAATCGCCTGGTTTCTTTAATAGCTACAGTCGAGAGTCATTTTCTAATTTGTAAGGTGAACTCTCTAAATATGCAAGTGGGAGTAGGTCTGTCCTTTTCTTCCTCTAATAATATCCTAGTCTGCCTCTCTAACTCAATGCGAGAGAAACAAATTTCTCTAGTTCTGTCATTTGACACTCACATACAAAACATAAACAAGAAAAAGCAAAAGTATTGTAGCCTATAGTGAGCTTGAGAGAGTATTCATCTGTCCCTGAGGTGAGAACGAAAGCCCACGCATATATTTGTGAATATATTTGTGAGTATGAGTGCCTGTGATAAACAACTAAACATCTCCAAAGGTTTAATAGGTGGCCAATATGAAATGTTAGAAATGTATGTGCATATGGTATTTTGTGGGAAAGCATGGGAGGTTCTAACAAAGATTCATATGGATTCACATATTTATGGTTAAGGTTCTAAAATTTAATTTGAGGTAATGTGATAAACATATACCTCTTATAATACCAGAGCAAAATCACGCTGCAGTTCTTGCCCACTTTCCCACTGAATCTAAGGAGGGTTGAGTCTGGCCAGTACCTGGATGGGAGACTTCCTGGGGAAAACTAAGGTTGGTGCTGGAAGTGGTATTAGGGAGGCCAGTAGGTGGTACTCTCCCTGTGGTCTGTGTGGGTCCTAATGCCCCAGTATAGTGTCAGGGACACTATACTGTAAAAAGAGCACCGTCTTTCGGATGAGACGTTAACCCGAACTCCTGACTCTCTGTGGTCATTAAAAAATCCCAGGCCACTTCTTGTAAAGAGTAGGGGTAACTCCCTGGTGAAATTAGCCCTTGTCTATCATGGCCCCCTAATAATCTCCATCCTTGAATTGGCTATATGAAGGGAAGTAACATGTGAAGGCCAATGTATGGTAACCCATACTTGGAATTTGTCATCTTGTCCCCCACGTTAGTGCACACACATTAGGAGTTGTGAGTAGTGAACACACACACACACACTACAAACCATGAACACACCCAGAGCAGTGGGCAGCCATTTTTGCTGTGGCACCCAGGGAGCAGTTGAGGGCCTTGCTCAAGTGCCCAAAAGTGGCAGCTTGGCAGTGCTGGGATTTGAACTCATGACCTTCCAATCAGTAGCCCAACTTCTTAACCACTGAGCTACCACTGTCCCAACCACCCCCTCCAATAGCTGGTGTGTAGTGGGTGTTCTGGCACACTATGGCTGCCGTTGCATCATCCAGGTGGATACTACACACTGGTGGTGTTTGAGGAGATTTCCCCCCATACTATGTAAAGCGCTTTGAGTGTCTAGAAAAGTGCTATATAAATGTAACTATTTATTATTATTATTATTATACCACACATATACAGTATTTTCGTACAGCTTCACATTTTTTTAAAAGAAAAGCATGCCACTAAATGCAGAAGTAAAGATGTTATTGTCAGTAATAGACCCCCGAGACCCAGAACAAGACCACTTCATTTTATTGATGAAAACTGTTCATCATTGACTTTTTTTTCATGACGATTAATTCAGCCTTGTGCTCAAATCTATGATGAACTGTAATGAGACTTTTCTGAGTGAATTAAAAAAAAGACTGGTTAATTGTACAAAAGTGAAACCTCTTTTCCCTTCATCATTGAGAGAAATAATTATAAAATAAATAATTAGGGTACACTGTGCACTATACACCAAAGAAGGAGAAGGAGACAGGCTCTAGTAAGAAAATAATGGAAATGTGCATGTGTAAAGAGATCTAGCAAAACATATTACTGCATTTGCAATTATTGAATGTGTATTTTCGATACTGTGAGGGAAAATGTTGAGAAAATTTGATGGGTGAAAAAAAGACTAAATTGACTAAGACTATTCAGTTATAGTTGACTAAATTTGCTGTATTTTTTTTGTCAAACTAGATCTGAATCGAACAATAACCAAATGACTAAAATATGACTATAACTATTCACTATGTTTGGCAAAAGACAAAAGACTACAGCTACATTCAAACTAGCTATTAACACTGAAACCATGACCAGACTCACAGAGACCCCGACCAAGACCAGATTTACTATTATTCCACAAGAGCCAGATGAGGAACAGGCACCCTGATAGACTCAGGCCCTGACCAAGATCAGACAAACCAAGACCCAGACCCCAAACAAGACAAGACCAACTGAGATCCAGATCACAACAAAGAGCAGGCCAACTGAGACCCTGACCCCAGCCAAGATCAGACCAAAAAAGACCCAGACTACAACCAAGATCAGACGAACTAAGACCCAGACCCCCACCGGGGTCAGATCAATTCAGACCCAGACCACGGCCAAGATCAGATCAACCGAGACCCAAACCTCATCCAAGATGACACCAAACAGACCACAACTAAGATCAGATCAACCGAGACCCAGACCTCATCCAAGATGATACCAAACAGACCACAACCAAGATCAGATCAACTGAGGCCCAGACCACAACCAAGATCGGACACAACACCAAAACCTGATCCCTTGAGGCTCAGCCCTGGACCAGCTCTTCAAGATGTGTGACTTTGCTGAGACAGTTTTATTTCCTGTTTAAGGCCTTGTTTTTTTTTACCTTAAACACATGTTTCCTGTGACATGTTAGTCTCCACTTACCAGTGTAAATGTACTACTGTATTATATTGTGGTTTCCTACATTACTACTTTTCTTCTTATGCTTCCATAAGTCTTGCTTCCTCAGTTATTTCTGTTTCTAGTGCTTTTGATTTTTACTTTCACCTATTTCATTAATACTTATGTCTTAAATTTAAAAATCCCCCCATGTTTTGAAACCCATTATGGACTAAAACCATGGTTCAAGAATAAGCCTAAATGGCAATAATAAGAGACTCATAGATTATAGCAAACTACCCTTTTGTTATAGCTATTTTCTTGGATTTTATATGAATGAAGCTGAATAAAGCTGCAAGTTCTAACACTGTTTTTCTCTTAAATGCATCTGTTGATAACTTTTATACTAGTAGGATCTGTTGTTGGCAGTGCAGATTTTCATTAAGTCTGACATAAAAAGAGCATTGTAAAGCATTACAACCATCCTTAAATCATTCAATCATTTAGGAGTCAATCCATTGGGATTTGAAATAAAGCACGCTGTTTTATGAGAATTCAATATTCATTCAACTTTTTCTGCCTCCTGTGAGCTCTGGGCTCAAAGGGACTGAACGATCATTGACCTAGGAACATATATTATGCCTTAAAATGTGACATAATAGGGATTTAATTTGTCTCTGTAATTTATCATCTTGTCATTTAAATGACTGTAAACAACCATTTTGCTATTAATCAGATAATAAAGAAAACGAAATTCTTGTATTCAGATGGGATGACCTATCGAGCAGTGTAGTGGAATTGAGGTGACTGGTTTGATGGTTTGACAGTTGTTGTTTTTTTAAATATGACTGCAGTGTTAACATCACTGTGTTTTCTGAAAAGTGTGAACTGCATCATTTTCCTAACAGTGAGTGAAATGTTTAAATCACAAAGCTAGACAAATTTGCCAGTCTTCACTCTGCCATTGCCATTATCAAGGTGAATAATGTGTGACTTTCATCTTCATAATGAATCTGCATCTAGTTGCTTGGATGCTGGTCAGGTCCTCCTCCTGTAGCCACTTAGCCAAATACACAGCAGCGACGTATTGAAATACACTTTTAATGAACCCAGACACACACACACACACACACACACACACACACACCATTCAAGGATGCACTTCGTTGAACATCTATTACTCCTCCACATATTTGTTTCCTTTTTCTCTTCATCCTACTTTTCTCTTTTCTCTTCCCCTCTTTCTGCCTTCTCATAAGTCTCTGACCATCTCTCCTCTCTCAGTCTCTCTCTGGCTGTGAGCTGTTTGATAAAAGCTGCCTGGATGACAACTCGTTTCACACACCACTTATTACTGATGAAGCTCTCCTCATACAGAATGATCCCTCTCCTTTACCACCTCATTCTCGCTCTCTCTCTCTGAGTCAGCGAGCTCTCTGCAGAAGATTAAAAAACGATTTTTCCAAGAATGAACATCAATAAAGCGTGAGCATATGTGTGAGATGACTCGACACCGGACAGGCGAGAAATCTCCTCGCGTCTGAATGTCTGTCAGAGTCATGGAGAAGAGGTGAGTTTTCTGAAAGCTGATTATCCAGACCGTAAACTCTTCATGTTTCATTTCTAATTCACTCACCCCCTCCTCTTCAGAGTGAGAAGAAAATTGCACTCGGATGCTGAGTGTGTGTTGACGAAACTCTGCAATTGTGTGTGGATGGACAGCAGAGGAGGAAATCAGCCCAAGAGCACGTCTCTGCAGACCGAAGCTTCTATCAATGAGACCATCACCCGCGCACCTCTGGCAAGCATGATGGAACAAACAGGCTGCTTTACTGCGAGCACGGTTATTAGATTGCTGTGATGTTGGCCTGCATTTTGAGGTGAAAACATCAGCTTATGGAATTCGCACAATTCCACATCAATGTTTGACAAAGATATCTTATTAAAACTCCTTCTAACTAAACTTACATAGCAGTATTACATAGACTTAAAAAAAAAAAGAAAATGATATAATTATGCATCACTGTACTGTATTTAGCAGCTAACTAAAAGCTTAAGAGCTAAGAGGCTGATTATCTGTTAGGACCATTGCGCTATATTAATCAACAAAACCAGTTTAACCTGACGGAGCGCAGGAATGTTAAACACACATGATCTCTATGGATGGAAATACCATGGTAAAACACCCATTTTCATTCCCATTGGATTCATGCTGATATGTGATAAGACAAATTTTATCAACAGCCCAATGCAAACATCCATCCATCCATTTTCTGTACCGCTTATCCTACACAGGGTCACAAGGGAGCCTGGGGACTCGGGGCACAAAGCAGGGGACACCCTGGACAGGGTGTCAACCCATCGCAGGGTACAATCGCACACACACTCACACACCTACACACTATGGACAATTTAGAGATGCCAATTAGCCTGCCATGTCTTTGGACTGGGGGAGGAAACCGGAGTACAATACAAATGTTATAACAACAAAATCTACTGCGAAAATGGTATTTTCAGCCCAATTTTTGTCTACAACTTCTCTAAACTCAGTGCTTATTGTAACACAATCTTAGCATAGATGCAGTGCTAAAACAGCATTTTCTGCCCAGCCTGAAATGTCTTGAATCATTTCTTACAACTGGTTTTGTGAATGCATTATTGTCACTCGACTTCAATACAAATGAATGAATGAATGAATGAAATAAAAACATACTTACGACCTAACTTACAGGGTACTAAACTTAAATGTGAATCAGACAGTTGAACGTATAAGCATGGAATATCATATATTTAACCAAATCAGCTGACTGTCTAACAAAACTAATTCAATACCAGATATGCCAAATGCATTGGTATGAGGCATCATGAATTAGTTGCCTTATTTTTTTAATACACTCCATGCTAAAACAAAAGCCTTATCCATCACTGTAAGCTGCAATAGGTTTAAATGAATAATGGATGTGACTGACCTCGCCTGACTGCTACATGAATATCCGTATAGTGTCTGGCAGAAGTAGCACCATATGTGGATAATTGTGTTGAGATTGAGAAATGAGTTCTTTAATGAGAGGCACGATGATTTATCTACACGCTGTGTTCTAATGCACATGTACACACACAATATACACACACACTGTATATTATGCACTGATATTCATGTAGCAGACAGACAGGGTCAGTCTCATCCATCAGAGGCCTTCATTACAGATCGGACTCTTCATCCAAACAAATTGCAGCCTTGGGGTGTAGGGAAGTGAGAGAGAGAGAGAGAGAGAGAGAGAGAGAGAGAGAGAGAGAGAGAGAGAGAGAGCATATATTGCTACAATCAAATAATCACAACGAGAAAAAAATTCACACACAGCATTATTAGAGCCCTCAGTCATTGTCCTCCTTTCCACTTTGTCTTTGCTCTTCGACCAACTGGATAGTGCATCATCTCATCATGCATTAAGAGGCGGTTTCTTACCATGTGCTTACACAGTCACTGACCAATCAGAACTTCATCCTATGCTTTTTCAAACAGTGCACTTTTGTTCTATCTATTGTAACTCTGTTTGAAATGTGGCTGTGGGGTTTGTGCTCATCCAATGTGGCCGGGTACTGATGTTGGGTGAGGTGCAGTCGGCGTTTCAATTCATCCCAAAGGTGTTCAGTGGGTCTGAGGTCAGGGCTCTGTGCAGGCCACTCATTTTTTTCCACAGCAACCTTGGCAAACCATGTCTTTATGGACCTCGCTTTGTGCACAGAGGTATTGTCTTGCTGAAACCTGTTTGGGCCCCTTAGTTCCAGTAAATGGAAATGCTGGATTCTATAATGCTACAGCATACAAAGACACTCTAGACAGTTGTGGCAACATTTTGTGGAAGGCTCATGTATGGATGATGTTCAGATGTCCAAAAACATTTGGCCATATAGTATATGTTGTGTGTAACATAAAGTGTATGTTGTATGTCTTTCTATATCAGTTCTTTTCTGTCCAATTTTGGAGTTTTCTATTATGCATTCGAGCATTTCATTTTGGCAATGCAATTTTATACACTTCCTTAATTTAACAATTTTTAATTATTAAATGCTTCATTTTTTGTAAACGTTGTATTGAATACAACGTTGTATTCTTATAATATAGTTTTTGCTGCTCTGGGAGAAAGAGAGAGAGAGAGAGAGAGAGAGAGAGAGAGAGAGAGAGAGAGAGAGAGAGGAGAAGAGGAGATGATGGTGATAATGAAGAGAGTAGTGAAGACTGTCCAAGAAGTGACAATCAGTGAATGCATGCTGAACAGAAGAGATGATTGTCAGATACAGAAATGGTGAAGACCATATCTATGAATAATACACGTGAGAGCAAGAGAGAGAGAAAATGCACAAAATCGTGTTTCTAATCTATTACAGATCACTGATCCTGTAATGAAACTTATAATCAACATAATGTGTACAATTACACAATCTCATTAACGTTTTCTGCCTACTTTTTTAATCATTTTTCTCTAAAGGCCACACACTTCATTTTTATATAAAAGCATGCAGCTCAATTCAAGTTTATTCTACATGTGTATTTATTTATTTATTTATTTTATTAGATTTTTTTTTTTTTTTTTTTTTTTTTTTTTACGTGTTTAGGTATACTGCTATAGTTTCTGATAAACATGGTTGTGTATGGAATACTAAAAGATTTTATTCATTACACAGGACAATCTGCCAATGGCAAACTGCATGCATGACTGCTACAGGAATGTATTGACTTAGAAATCCAATAATTAATCAATATGTTAACAGAGCAGTTTGCCCTCTAAAGCCTGCAAGGTGAATCACAACTGCAATGATTTTGTTGAAATTTAGATTTCCTCGTGAGTTGCTTTTGAAGGGAAAAGGGCAAACTTTTTTCACCAAACTGCATCTTCAAGAAATAAGACTATATTGTATGATTCCAGCCACCACTGTTTGCTGTACAGGAAGTACTGAATTTGCTCCATCACACAACACAGTGCAGCATGTGCAGGTATGTGTAACACAACCTGATTTACACTAACAAGCTTTTCTCCATAATAAAGAGGGAGAATCCAATTAGTGAAGCTGGGGGTTGGGATGCACGGTTCAAACAAATATAGCTCGACACTCCAGCTCAGCATGGTGCAGCTGCAGGTAAACTGACAAAAATAACATGCATATATTTGTACTAAAGTCACTGGCAACAGAGATTCAAGAATACAGTTAGATTAAAGTCATATACTGTAGAATTATAACTAAATGCTAACTATTGAATTATAACGATATGCTACAAAATCTCTTTTTCTACCTGATCGGAACTGTGTATGGTAAGTTGATATATTTTGTACATTTTCCTGGTGCCACATCACTCATGGAAAGGTTATAAAATGGTTTATGATAAGCTTTACTTTACTTTCCTGTCATTACATTGGATTATTAACCATTTAGGCTCGTGAGTTTTGCTGTTGAAGATAAGTACCTTTTATATATTTTTTTTTTTTCTATTTATGACATTGTGAGAATATTCCATAGAAAAAAAAAACAAGAAAAAAACATGGCCAGACACCATCTTGGCTTTTCAATGTGCCCATGTGTAAGTAATAGGTATTATAAAAACGTATTAACTAAGCAAATGTTTAGCTTGTCTACCTTTATACAGTGCTATGCATACATCATGATTATCTCAATCGTGGTGCAACTCTCATTCTGCTAATTCTCATTCCTATCACTGTTTAAATACCATGAGGTAGAACTATAAATTACTACATTAAAATAGTGCCTATAAAATGCTAAAAATACAGTTTCACTCGTGCTCTGGCACAAAAAGGCTGAGTAAATATGAAAGAAGTCACTTCAGCTTCTGTGGATTCCATAAAGTGGGAACAAATGGATAATTCTGATTGGTTCTCTGGTAGTCTAGACATCAGCTGTACCAAATATAGTCCCACCCAACTCCAATCTGCTAGAAGAAAATGACAGGAAAATGAAATTCAGAAACCTCTTAATCGAAAAAGCATTGTTTTGTTTTTTTTTCGTTTGCAGATGACTGTAAACCACAGACTGTAAACCACCACAGTCACAGGCTATATCTAATTAAGAAGCTAATTATGGAATTAGGTTCACAGGGGCTTTAAATAACTTGGATTAATATTTCTTTGATTGAAGTTGCCATGGTTTTCAAATACTATCACTGTAACACAGTAAAAACTTTTCGTTTTTAGTCTTTTGAACTAATAGAATAACACAAGTTTAAAATAATAATAATTTTTTTTTTTTTTTTTTAAAAGGCATGATGTGGGAGTATGGGAGCTTGACATGTTCATTACAGGAACCCCTGAGAGAAGAGGTCAGAGCCCAGGCAGACAAAATGAGTGCAGGACAGCCCATACTCAAAAACACAAAAGAACAGGGAATAGTTAAATCTAGAGAAACATGATACTCAGGAAAACTAGGAACTAGAAAACAGCAAGGGTCAAGACTAGAAAAAAATACAGCTTAAACCTGTATCAATTACCCAACTGTTCACCAAACCATTATAAACACACCAGCTAATAAAAAATAAGAAGCAACAGGTGGGACTAATTAACTGTCATGGCAACCTGAAGTGAGAACCTACACTTACCATATAAGGAAACTATCAAAAGCTCAACCCCCCCCAACTTAATAAAAAGCATGTGAAATGATATATGAGTTAACCTTAAACTTTTAGAAAAGGGGTTCTTTAAGAGTTAAGAGAATTTAGGGTTATTAGCGTCCGAAAAGTTTATGACAGGATATGGGGTTCTACGTAGGACCATCAAGAGGGATAACGAAGAACCCTTAAAGAATCTAAATTACAAGGAAATGTCCAAATCCAGTGGCACTGGAATGAAGACAGCCTTGACAGGAAACAAAAAGACAGCGAGAGGGGAGCAACACCCCCTACCTTAGCAGAGGAAAACTGTTTAGTTTTGAAGGCAAACAAACAATAAACCTGAATGACAGAGAACAAATTTTTCATCTCCGCACAAACACAGTCAAAAGAGAGAAAAAAACAAATCTGCATAAATATAAAGAGAGGAAGCCAGAAACAGGAAGACAGAGACCCAGAAATAAGTAGGGGACAGAACAAAGCAAAACACTCCTGCTGCATTTAGTAAAATGGCAGCTCTTGGAACCTGAATATTTTCCCATAGTTCACCACAGTGGATTTTAGAACAGTATTGTTTTTGTGCAGAGAAATGGAAATCAGTGAAAAAAGCAAAAACAAAAGATGGCTTTGTGTTTCACATTTGTTTGTTTTTTATTGTCCTTTCCCTTCTTCCTCTCTCTCCATCTCTCTTCACCAGAGAGTGTGTAGGTTGATCGGGATCATTTTGAGCTGTGTGGTGCTGAGAAAAAAAGAAAGTGAAAATATTTTATTCTGCCTGTGAAGCTCACTGACTTAAAATGGGAAAGGAAGAGTCATCAAACACACACATACACATTGTAAGCAGAAGAGAAGATCATGCAGGTATTTTTAGCTCTACTCCATGCTGAAGCAGATAAGGACGGATAGGACATCGGGTCCAGACTCAGCCTATTTGGAGAGGATTGTCCCCGCCAGGGACCCATCAATATTCTCCCAGGAAAAAGGGTGGCAGAATAGAACGTGGCTAAAAAATGTTAGATTTTTGACAAACCTGCAGTTATGTTTCCAGTGATCTACTATTCAGGAGTAACCAGAGTTATGTTGGGATAGTGTTGGTCTCACAGGAGCATTTGCAGGCTGCATTAACCATGACAACATAGCTGACTATGATTTACATTTACAGCATTTAGCAGATGCCCGTATCCAGAGCAACTTACATTTATTTCATCTATACATCTGAGCAATTGAGGGTTAAGGGCCTTGCTCAGGGGCCCAACAGTGGCAGCTTGGTGCTGGGGTTTGAACTCATGACCTTCCGATCAGTAGCCCAACAACTTAACCACTGAGCTACCACTGCCCTCAAGATTTATTCTTGGAGATGGTGACACTGGTAGAAGACTGATCCATACTTTATGATGATGTGTTGCATCAATGCTCTACAATGGACATAGTTATTTTTCTGTAAAAGAAGCACAGTGAACAAGTGAGTATCTGGCGATATCAATGTCTTTATTATTCAGGAAGCTCATTACTCAGAAACTTCTCCCACCCCATGGGAATAGTCATGTGCTACTGCATTATTGCAAGCAGTCCACAGCCCAGTGGTTGCAAGCAGTTGTGAGCAGTCCATAGCTGAGTGGTTGACAAACCAAAGGGATGTGCTGTTGGCAACTTGACTTGGCTAATGCACATGGCTTGATGCCCCCTTAACTCGCACAAGAGTTGCTGAAGGTTACTCATAACATTGCGTTAGGATGCTACTGAAGCTGGTAGATGCAGTGAAAATGGTAGACTTACAGCTACTCTACAGAGAAATTGTAGAAGTAATGACGAGAGGGTGCGCTAGACCTGGAACAATTTTTCATCAATTATAACCTGGGCAAGATGGGAGCATACTGTGAAGAAACACATCAAATGGACTAAGAAAACCACAAAGCGTCAAGTTCTAGGATAGGGATTTGTAATGCCTCAGCACAAGCAGCATAATATAATTCACACAATTATATCCAGAAGAAATAAAACAATGGGCCTTCTCAGCCAGAGAACCCACAAGAAACTCTGGACCAAAATGTCTCCACTCAGGGAGCCATAAAACAAGGAATCCACCCCAGACACCCAGGAGCCACTTAAATCCAGCATATGCATCTGCCTTATCTCAACCAACACGGCAAGCGTTAAAGGCCTCCTTGACCCAGGGCTGAACCCTCTCGACCACAGAAACTGCTCTCAAATGCAGTGATTTAGGCCTTTTTGGGCCAGACCAGTAAGGCCAATAAATTGTAGAAGGGAGGAGAGACCTTTTCGCTCAGTCACAAAGATTACACATTCCACAATTCCACACAAGGACTCACACACTCCACAATCGGTGCCTACCAGGAGCAACGACTGTGGGAATTAATACATCTTTGAACAACTGCAATCACCTATGTCCTACCATGTGTTGTTCTATTTTCGTCATGTGTATCACCTTTAAGTTGCCACTAATTATCTCATTTAATCATGTATTAGTGTAGTAGCCCTAGGAGGATCATTGTGTTTTAAATATTAGTAATGTACTTTAAGTATAGTCAAACATGTCTTGTTTGGTATGTATGTGTTCATTGAGTGATTTCCTAAATCATAAGCGTAAGGAAATTTGTGTAGATTGTTCTGATATGTACATGCAAGTTTCAGGACAAAGTTTAATAATCCACTCATCATTGAAGAGTGCGGAACCACTCATCCACATGGACAAGGGGCTGATTAGCATAATAGGTGGAGAATCTGGCTAACACCCCGCCCAAAGACAATATTGATTGGAGGAAGCACTCTGGGCTGGACTAGCCCAGAAAGTGTTAAAATCCTAAGAACACAAGTTTGAGTTGGTCACTTGCTTCGCTCTCTCGTGTCTCTTGCTTCTTGGCACGTTTCGAAGGACGGGGTCGGTGGAGGGTCTCCAGAGCCAATCAACGTCGGAGAGATCAGATCACGTTTACCTCGGCCTGGGGACCCAGCGAGAGCCGCCGCCTGCTTTTCAAACCTCCCGCCTTCATTCCACTCAGCATTCCGATTGGTCTTCCGAGACGCCTCTCACCGACCAGACCGCTGACGACACCACGACGTAACGAGGAAATCCCTTCAACACAGCTAAGGCAAGCGCAATACCCCAGAATCTAGCTAATCTGGTGTCTATAATAAGTTGAGCCCTTCTAAAGGAAGTGAAGATAAATTAATAAGTTGATGGTTCGTTCAGATCATGGTCTGTGAAATAGCATGCAACGCTAGAGACTCGGAACTTCATTCACCCTTCATCATCACCCGTTTATGTATGCGTGTGTGTGTGTGTGTGCGTGTGTTATATATATTAGATTAGTTTCTGTGTCATAGAATAGTTCAATAAAGTCTCGTCTGTCCTTAAATGCGTGTTCTTTTTGCTTACAAGTGTCTATTGCCTTGAATTGCGATTCTGCTACATGCTCTTAGAATAATGTGTCACTATGTTTAGGATATTATTGCCGGTGGCCACGGAGGTAATATCTAATGCATAATTGATGAATACATTAGTTTCAACTTATCGCTGGACGAATAGTTGATCAGTAATACTAAATTAGTCAAATTTCCCTTTACAAGCTGATCTGTTAATCTCTCTGACATCTTTGGAGGAGAATAAAGATAGCTCGATTTAACAACTAATTTTTACTTACGTAAAATGGTGGAGAATATATCAAATTAACCCAAACAGCTAATTTTCACTACATATTCTGTTAGATAAGGCGGGCACGCTTTAAAACTCTTGTCTCCTTTAAAACGGTGCTTTGAATCCAAGCGTGCGCTTTTCTATCATTTTTAAAGCTGATTCGCTACATATTTTGGTGGAAAGAATGTGGGCAATTCAATCTAGACTGTAAGCATTGAGTCACGTGTGTAACTTTTCTATTATTGTGGATAATAGATCAGAGACGGAAAGACGAGTCCGATGTGTGAATGTGTGACGTACACAATGTGTGCCGGTTTGCTGTGTGAATGGATGTGAAGTGATAGCCCGGTCTGCTTCTCTATTGTTAACCTGCAGGGAGTAATAATTAAAAGTGCCCCTGGTAGGACGAAGAAATCTCCTCTCAGTGTGGCAAGGATAAGGATATTGAGCGTGTTCCTCAAATTCTTCCTAAAAGGCCGTATGTATAGCTAAATTGATGCATTGTGTGTTCCAGTGTTGGTCAAACAGCTATCGTAATCATTAAAATTGCCTCTGTCAGAACGAAGAAATCTTCTCACAGTACGGTAAAAATAGAGAGTTGAGCGTGTTCCTCAGTCTCTTTTGAACGGCCTCGTGTTGTAGCTAAATGATGCCATTGCGTGTTCCAATGCCATTCCAATAGCTATTTTAATTCCCTGAGTTAACTATCAGAGCAGCGAGCTCGTGCTTGTCCTTTGTGTCCGCGCGCAGAGTAGCTTTGAGAGAGATACGCCTCTCAGTGCAACACTTTCAGTGTCCGAGCTGTGTTGAATGAAAGTTTGTTTAAAACGAGATCAGATTAAATTTTGATAAGTTTGTGTAACCAACAGCGTAAAAAAAAGGAAACCCTGTTGTGTTTGTGTGCCCAGTGAAGCTGGCACTGAATTTTAAGATCCTCCGAGATCGCATTTATTAGTTTATAAGTATTGAGTTAGCCGCAGGGAACCTGCAGATTAAACTGATCTCACGGTGAAAACCTGAGCTTTGAAGCGCCACGTCATAAAACGGGCTACAAATAGTGTTTATTTGTGTGAAATGCGCTGACATTTCCCAACATGCTATATTTGCATGCAGCAATTCATGATCGTGTGTTTTGCATTTGAAATTCCGTTGCAGCCAGTAAAGCGGAATAAATTCGTTTAACCAACAGCGAAAAAAAACAAAAAACAAAAAACTGCTGTGTTTGTGTGTCCAGAGAAGCTAAGATCCACCGAGATCGCATTACTCGCAGTGTACCCGCTGCTTAAATAAGTTTATATCACTCTCAGCAAAGAGAGATTCTTAGCGCCACGCCCACTCGCAAGCTACAAGTAAGTGGTGTGTTATGTGCGTAGTGTTTAAATGCGCCGACGTTCATGCAAAGCGCTTGCGTGCAACACACAACGTACTAACTGTGTTTGTGTAGATTGCCATAGCAACGAGTGAACCCGGAAGTCCTAGGAGACTCTTCCGTTGTAACTCCGAACTGCGCATGCGTAGTCATCCGACGCCATATTGTAAACAAACTCTCCGGTGTTGCTAAGCTACCCGAAGCAGTGTGTACATTGAGGCATACGCTAAAACGCCTCAAAGACTAGCAGTTAGCGATTAGCATGTTGTGACTTACAGCAGTTGGATACAGCTAACGTTTTGGGTACTGCTAAAGTGATTAACCCCTGTACTTCTCTTTCACTTTCTCGTTTCATTTACTTTCCTCACTTTTTACCATTTTCCCTCATTCTTCTAGAAAGGAGACACTTACCCACAATAATTTACTGTGTTAAATGTAAATTTAATAAAGCTATTAAATTTAACTGAAAACACTCTAAATTGTGGATGCTTCTCCATCAAGTTAAAACACGGTTATTTAACCTCTAAGGCCCTGCAATAGGATACACTACTAACCTTTCCTTTTTAATGAATTTCAAAGTAAATCAGAGATAACCCTCTTTTACTTTAAACTCATTCCAGGCGTATAGTTGTACATCAACTGTAAATCAATACTCCTAGTTAAGCATAACTGCAGGAGAGCCTATCTGTGAACTCGATACACTCACTAACTGAGCTTTATCACACTCAGTCCCTTTCTGTCCTTTTCTACCTGCTTCTTTCCTAGCGATCATGTTTCAGAGACCAAGCCTGTGTGAACCATCAACAGACTCTACAAAGAAAAGGGAATAAGCCATAAGAGTTTAATCAATCCCTGCTTGATTTATACCAAATCTAATTTCTTCTGATTTTCAAATCTTTGAATTTCTTTCTAGTTTTCTTTTAACAGAAGAAGTTTCTTCCATCGAGAACAGCTTTGTTATTCCTTCTCTGTTTTCCCCTTTAGTCGTTTGTTTTGATTTGTGTTGCAGGAAGAAAGACTCCACCCACTAGTCATTCTCCCGCAGTGAGACCACAAGTCCTCAAAACACGCCACTAGAGGTTCACAATTTCAATCACTTAAACAACATTTAGCTGTCCCACTACACTTAGGCTCCCATACATTGTAAAGATCTGTGTCAGTCTGTCCAACGCCAGGCTCCCCCACGACGTGCCAATATGCCTCACGTCACAGACCGCTTCGCCCACTGGGAAGACTTAGAGGCATGGCTGAGCAGTGCAACAGACCGCCTCACACCCAAGGTCTTCGAACTGTTATTAGTATTAATAGTAGTGACAATTCTAAGAAGACTCATAACCCATGATCAGCGACAGCATTCTAGTCACCAGGAGCAAAACCAAATCACCATCTGCCTAAGCCACATCCTCCTGGCCCAGCTGAAACTAAGTGACAAGCACATCACCTATCTTCAAGAGGAGATGACACGTGCCCAAAGATGCATAGACAAGCTGGAAGAGAAAGACCAGGACAAGCCCAAGGGCTCACATGAAATGGAGCAAGAGGCAAACAAAGATATTGCAAAGCTCCAAGAAATGCTAGCAGCAGCCCTGAAAGAAAAGGATGAAGCAACAGCTGCCCAGAGAGACCTAGCGAACAATCTTCAATATACCAAGCAGCTACTGGAGAAAGCTACGTCTGAAATTAAGGACAAGAACACCAAAATCAAGGCCCTGGAAGCCCACCTGGAAAAGTCCAGCGACAGAATAGAAAGTCTGACACAACAGCTCGACCGCACCAGAGAAGAGGTCGACACAGTGACAGAAGAGCTCAAGCATGCCTACAAGCTGCAACCAGAGCCAAGAAAGGTGAGACACCTGCCAGCATCACCACGGCCCAGCAGAGCAGGGTCCCCCATGTACGGGTTGACACAAGAAACAAGGAGTGAGGGGGCAAAACACAGAGCCTTTCCAGCCCTCACGGAGGAATTTGTTCCGGCAGACAGAAGGAAAGGACCCATCCAGGCAGACCCCGAAGCTGCACATGGCTTGGACCTAAAAGACCTAAACTGTCTGGCCAGGAACATCAATAAATTCACACCGAATGCCATTGAAGGCTACGACATACAGACCTACCTAAAGGACATTGACTCCCACCTGGAAATGAGGCCTCAGGTGACCAACCGAGACAGGCTCTTTCTACTGAGGACGACATCCAGTTCAGAGGTGCGAAGTTTCCTTGACAGACAGCCGATCCACATCAGGTTAGATTATCATCTACTCTGTCAGGCACTGATTAAAGAATTTGCAGACCCAGAGTCTGAACATGGACTGTTAGCCGCCCTGGAAACCAAACAGGGTCGGCAAGAGCATCCCCAAGCCTACTACCACAGGCTCAGGCGAGCTTACTTTGGGGCACACAATGAGCTGGAACTGGAAGAGGACATGAACTTTAAAACCCTCTTCCTAAGGAACCTGCATCCTGGAGTAAGCCGTCACCTAGGTGTCATGGCCTGCCCTCGCACGATGACAATCCGACAGCTTCGTGACCTAACCCACCGGGCCTACAACAAACAAAAGATGGCCTCAAGGAAAGGTAATAAAATGTTCACAGTCCGCAACCACAGAACCCATGACCAAGAGCTGGCACTGGAAGACATTCAGCATCATGACAGCGCCAGACTCTCACCTGAAGAACGGTACCTCCATACCCGTGGCAACCACAAGAAATTAACCAGCCGCCAGAAATACAAGGGCAGTCGACGATGGAGCCCACCTCGGCACCGCTCAGAACAAGCCAAACCTGAGTATGCCCGAGAACAAGACACTCCATCCCCAGTTGACATGCAAGGACTGATCCAGCAACTGAAGGAGCTCCTCCAAAGAAATGAATACTCCAGGAAACATGAGGACATGCCAGAACTGCATCACTGGACCAACCTCTTGATATCATAGACAAGCTCACAACAGCCGCATACAGGATCAAGATCCACCATGGGCACAGAGAGCTGACCCTCAAATGGTTCCAGTGAAATCAGAAGCGCAAGAAAAGGGGGGGAGCTGAAACAGATTGACACAGTTCAGACCACTTATACACTACACCACCCTAACATACATCTAAATCAACCACCATAAACACTTAAATCGACTCACACTAGTGTAAAGAAGTGCACTCACATCAGCATAGGGAAACAATGCTGTTTATAATCAAGAGTTTTCTTCTGCCGATCACTTCCACTATTATTGCTTTCTCTCGCTTTACTCTTTTCTTGTAGGCCCAACGACCTAGAGAAAAAGGCTGACAAAAGCCAATAACCTTAGAATTAAAGTGTCATAAAGGTATTCTGTAGACATAAATAATTCACTTCCCGCACCAGTATTTAGCTAGTAATGGAGGTGTTGTCTTGATGCTTGTATGTGTGTGGCTGTTTGTGCTTGATGTTTTCCAGCGCTCGCTGATGTCCTTTCCTCCAACATCACCGACCGAAGGGGGGGATATGTAATGCCTCAGCACAAGCAGCATAATATAATTCACACAATTATATCCAGAAGAAATAAAACAATGGGCCTTCTCAGCCAGAGAACCCACAAGAAACTCTGGACCAAAATGTCTCCACTCAGGGAGCCATAAAACAAGGAATCCACCCCAGACACCCAGGAGCCACTTAAATCCAGCATATGCATCTGCCTTATCTCAACCAACACGGCAAGCGTTAAAGGCCTCCTTGACCCAGGGCTGAACCCTCTCGACCACAGAAACTGCTCTCAAATGCAGTGATTTAGGCCTTTTTGGGCCAGACCAGTAAGGCCAATAAATTGTAGAAGGGAGGAGAGACCTTTTTGCTCAGTCACAAAGATTACACATTCCACAATTCCACACAAGGACTCACACACTCCACAATCGGTGCCTACCAGGAGCAACGACTGTGGGAATTAATACATCTTTGAACAACTGCAATCACCTATGTCCTACCATGTGTTGTTCTATTTTCGTCATGTGTATCACCTTTAAGTTGCCACTAATTATCTCATTTAATCATGTATTAGTGTAGTAGCCCTAGGAGGATCATTGTGTTTTAAATATTAGTAATGTACTTTAAGTATAGTCAAACATGTCTTGTTTGGTATGTATGTGTTCATTGAGTGATTTCCTAAATCATAAGCGTAAGGAAATTTGTGTAGATTGTTCTGATATGTACATGCAAGTTTCAGGACAAAGTTTAATAATCCACTCATCATTGAAGAGTGCGGAACCACTCATCCACATGGACAAGGGGCTGATTAGCATAATAGGTGGAGAATCTGGCTAACACCCCGCCCAAAGACAATATTGATTGGAGGAAGCACTCTGGGCTGGACTAGCCCAGAAAGTGTTAAAATCCTAAGAACACAAGTTTGAGTTGGTCACTTGCTTCGCTCTCTCGTGTCTCTTGCTTCTTGGCACGTTTCGAAGGACGGGGTCGGTGGAGGGTCTCCAGAGCCAATCAACGTCGGAGAGATCAGATCACGTTTACCTCGGCCTGGGGACCCAGCGAGAGCCGCCGCCTGCTTTTCAAACCTCCCGCCTTCATTCCACTCAGCATTCCGATTGGTCTTCCGAGACGCCTCTCACCGACCAGACCGCTGACGACACCACGACGTAACGAGGAAATCCCTTCAACACAGCTAAGGCAAGCGCAATACCCCAGAATCTAGCTAATCTGGTGTCTATAATAAGTTGAGCCCTTCTAAAGGAAGTGAAGATAAATTAATAAGTTGATGGTTCGTTCAGATCATGGTCTGTGAAATAGCATGCAACGCTAGAGACTCGGAACTTCATTCACCCTTCATCATCACCCGTTTATGTATGCGTGTGTGTGTGTGTGTGCGTGTGTTATATATATTAGATTAGTTTCTGTGTCATAGAATAGTTCAATAAAGTCTCGTCTGTCCTTAAATGCGTGTTCTTTTTGCTTACAAGTGTCTATTGCCTTGAATTGCGATTCTGCTACATGCTCTTAGAATAATGTGTCACTATGTTTAGGATATTATTGCCGGTGGCCACGGAGGTAATATCTAATGCATAATTGATGAATACATTAGTTTCAACTTATCGCTGGACGAATAGTTGATCAGTAATACTAAATTAGTCAAATTTCCCTTTACAAGCTGATCTGTTAATCTCTCTGACATCTTTGGAGGAGAATAAAGATAGCTCGATTTAACAACTAATTTTTACTTACGTAAAATGGTGGAGAATATATCAAATTAACCCAAACAGCTAATTTTCACTACATATTCTGTTAGATAAGGCGGGCACGCTTTAAAACTCTTGTCTCCTTTAAAACGGTGCTTTGAATCCAAGCGTGCGCTTTTCTATCATTTTTAAAGCTGATTCGCTACAGATTCTATGATGCTTTCTCCATTCCATCTAACTAGCTTTGGTAGTACACAAGCATCCCTCACTGCCATTAAGAAGGAAAGGGAACCCTCAATCACATTCTGAACTGCCATCCAAAAGTTATAGGGGCAGACCTATAACATTGTTGAAACTGAAGCCCATCACAGAGACCATCTGTAGTGCCAACAATAGTGGCAGATGGTCAAACCCAACAAAACTGTAAATCAGGATCATCAAGGCCAGTGTGTTGCAAAGTGCAAGAACAAATCTACATCACACTATGGCTAGGGCACAACCTGAGGGTACATACTGTAAATCTCAGCTGGGTCATCTGGGTAAGGGCGTCTAATGTCATTATTCCTGAAACAGTCAATGGCCCATTCATTTATTTTCAATAACAGCTTTATCCTGGTCAAGGTGGACCTGGGAACACTGAGCACAAGGCAAGAATATACCCTGGATAGAACATCAGTCCATCGTAGCCCATCATAAACACACTTTCAGACCTATGGACCCAGTTTGCCTCCCAGAATGTTTTTGCGAGGTGAAAGAAATCCAGAGAACCTGGAGGATACTCACATGAACACAAGGGCAACATGCAAAACTCCACACAGAGAGTAACCTGAACTCAAGATCAAACCAGGAACCAGGTGGCCACCATGCCACCCAGTTTACATTACTGATGTGCTTTATTTGTTTCCCAAGGGCAAAATTCGCCATAACCATCCTCCTACTGCTGTCCAAAGTTATTAAACTTGGGCATACACAGCATAGATCTCTCAAGATACCATTTTAAACCAAGGTCAGTTGAAAACCGAAGTCAGTCTGGTACAGCCTCAAGTTGTAAAATACTGATTTTAAATAAGAGGTTTGCTTGTTAACATGCAAAATAGCTAGCTAATTTACTGGAGTAAGTAAATAATAAGTAAGATAAGCAAGTGATCTAGGGTGTTAGAAAGGTGCTATATAAATTGAACATAATTTAAAATAAATAACCTGCCATTGCCTTGTCAATTGATATAATTTATTTAGCTACAGTTGATTAACTGTAAAATAAACAGTGCTCTGCAACTTCTTTCAACCTCACAGTTTAATGGGTTTTTTCTTTTCATTCTTTCACATAATATGAGTCAGACCATAGTAAGACAAGTTTAAATGCTGAGCAGCAACCATATTTTAGAACTTGCTTGTGTTGACTAATGAATATTAATGAATAGTCTGCTTGGTAGTCTGCTTTTGAATATTCATAGACTGTGGGCGGTCAGCAAAAATGGAACGAGGACTGGAGAGACAAAGAATAAGAAAAATAATACAATATAGCACCTTTATAAAGTGTCGCATCCCTGTAACAGCAAACACACACAGACACACACAGACACACAAGTAAACTAGTCCATCTCCCAGCATGTCTTTGTTCACTTTTCAAGGTGATGGACTGGCCAGGAGTCTGCAGTGCCGTCAATAAGGCCAAACTGCCTTACACATACCCCCACACACACACAAACACACACACACACACACAAAACACACACACACACACGCACATACATTTCACACCCAGGTCTGATGGTCCCAGCTGAGCCACAGCACTAGAATATTAACTGTCAGCACAAAACAAGCTGCGTATGCATGCCTCCCACACCACCCCACCCCACCCCACCCCACCCCAAACACACACACACACACACACACACACACACACACACACACACACGCCTTTCTTTATGTTGTGCTCCCTAAGCATCAGTTGCCAATTGTCTGATGAATTGAAGTATTGATTTCAACAGTTCCACAACACATACACATTACACATTATATATAAACTACACATTTTACCGGCAAACACAAGCCAATTTTTCTATTGCAAAAACAAAAACTAATCTGCCAGGGGAACTTGAAGTTCTACAGTACTGTGCAAAAGTTTTAGGCACATGCAAAGAAATGCTGTAGAGCAAAGATGCCTTCAAAATAATGAAATTAAATGATTCTACATTTAAAAAAAAAAAAAAAAAAAAAAAAAAGTCAATATTTGGTGTGACAAAAAATAAAAATTTAAATAAAAATAGTAGTCTCAGGTACAGTTTGTGCAGTTTTATAAGGAAATGAGCTGGTAAGTTTTATTGAGCATCTTGCAGAACCAGCCACAGTTCTTCTGGAGACTTTGACTTTCGTACTTGCTTCTTATTTTTGCAGCAAAACCCAGCAGCCTTCATTGTGTTTTTGTCTGAAAAGTGTCTCTTACATAATATGCTGCTTTCTTTAATGACATACAAACATTTTTCTGTAACATTTAATTTTGTGCTGGAAAACTAATGTTTGGGAATCTAAAATGTTTTTTGTACTGACTTGATAATGTAGAAGTCATAAAATAAAACATCTATAACAAAGTTTGTACTAAAAAAAAAAAAATAGGTGCCTAAAACTTTTGCACAGTACTGTATATTCCATCGACTTTATCGGTTGTAGGAACAGTTACAACAATGATGGTATAGGCACCTTCATGATCATTTCATGACACTTTTGGATGTTTTTGTCCTGCTAGCCCCACCTCCAAGTACCATTAGCCCCTGTTGGTGTCAAACTTGAGCAGGTACTAATAAATATAACTGTACCTTTTGGTACTGAGCCAGTTGCTTTTTTTTTTTTTTGGTGCAAAGGTTCCAGCCCCAATTCTCCACCTGACACCCAAATAGAACCATATTTCTGTCTGTCACACTGTTTCTCTCATGTCTAGCGTCAGCAGCTCATCAGCACTGGAACAGCAGCATTACAGCTGATTTAAGCAGGTCAGAGAGTATGTGTGTGTGTGTGTGTGTGTGTGTGTGTGTGTGTGTGTGTGTGTGTGTGTGTGTGTGTGTGTGTGTGTGTGTGTGTGTGTGTGATTTCACAGCTGAGAGAGCACAGTGTTGGGGATTGTCAGAGAAAGCAAAGGAGAGAGACAGATCCAAGAAGTGGGGGTGGAGACCTTAGCTGAACGATGGAGTAGCAAGACTCAGTGTACAGAGACAAAAAGATTCACAGAGCTAAATCAAAGAAAGATAGATAGATAGAGAGAGAGAGAGAGAGAGAGAGAGAGAGAGAGAGAGAGAGAGAGCGAGAGCGAGAGAGAGACAGAGGGTGTGAAAGATGCTGACACTACACTAGAGTTTAAGGACCCTTCATGGTGTTCCACTAACAGGCCTCTTTACTCGAGGAGCAATAAAACATCAAAACACTGAGCCAAATGTCACAGACCTTTCCTCACTGCTCCTCTGCTCTCACTCTCTCTTTCCACTCTCAGTCTCTCCTAATCCGGCAGATTCTGCGTAATGAGCCGCATGCAAGCACAGGAGGCCCAGAGGAACCAACACACACACAGAATGAAAGAGTAAGAGAGAGGAAAGAGTAAGAGAGAGAATGAAACGTGAGGGAAAGAAAGGACAAAAGTGAGTCACTAACAACGGCCTGAGCACTTAACGAACACACACACATTTGGCCACTTGAAGCTTATTGTAACCAGTTACCCAGAATACCTCACTGTTATTTTAAATAAATCATTCAGACAACCATTACTGCTGTACCTTTTGTTTTTGTTTCACACAACACGCTCATGTTAAGAGAGCTCCTGCATTTCCCTCTGAGAAGTGGTGCAGAATTACACTCACACATGCAATGGAGAGTTCAGAACATTCATTTCAGGACATTACTTTAATGCGTTTCAAAGCTATCTTTTTCCAAAATCTCCTTTTCTTGCCCACAAAGACAGTTAAAAAGGCTGAATTATTCAGAACTCCAACTGCAATAAAATTGCTAAATGGAGGTTAGAAGAACCTCTACATCAATTTTAGCTTTTAACTACCTGCCAGTTCTGAAAAAAAAAATGTTTTCACTGTATACACATTTAATCTGTATTAGTACAGTTACCGCTTACTTTTAACTCTCACTCAATAAAAAAGCTAATTAAAAAGTCAGTCTTTTGATATTTATTCTGTGGAAGGAGCTGACATTTATTTCTTGCATGAATGTGGTCATGAGTACGTATTCAAAATGCCTCTCTGCTCGCCTCTCACACTAGTGCACTCCTAAAAGCTTTTAAAACAACAGTTAGTTGCAACTCAGTGATTTTCACAACCACAGTACTATAGGCACGGGTTTCACACCGTGTGCTGTTCACAAACTGAAACCTTACACTCAAGACTCTCTGAAGATCCTGAAGATACTTTCAGACAGGGAAAATGGAATCACAACAAAAGCATACAACACTATTAGCTAGGTTTTATACTGTATATAAAAAAAGCTAGCTATCGGGCTAACTTACTAATTAATATCACATACATGAAGTGATATTACTTAAAAGATTTTCACAAATGTGCAGTTCAACATTAGCTCTTACTGAGCAAATGATTTTTATGCATCAATGTTTTACATTTTCGTTTGTACATAACCCGTATCCACCATTACTGTAAACAGAGCTCTGCCCTGAAACAACCCACATGAGCACATTTTCCATCATGCATGATCAACATATTTGCAACGCAATCCAACATGATACTGATAAAAATCAATGAGCCAGCAGCATAACAAAAGCAAGATGCACAGCTTTCACTGGCGTTGCAGCTAGTGATGGTACTTCTGTGCTGAGAGATGCGGGATGTGGATGTGGGAGAGGAGCCCTAAGTGATATGTGCATGCACAGTAAAGTACAATGTAAAAAAAATAATAATAATAAAAAAATAAACTTGCAACATTTACTTCTAGATGAGAACACTGAAGCCTATCCTTGTTCAATTAAGGTTAAGTCGTAACACACTAACAGCCTAATTACTGTGAAACAATTAAGAATAAAGAAAGTTAAAAGAAGTTATACCACTATGCTGCGGAATTCTCAAATCTGATTGGTCAGAAGGTGATGATTAATTTTCTATAACAGCAGCTCTGACAATAGTGCCGGGTGCAAGGCAAATCACAGGTTTCCGTTAAAGTGCTCCTACTAATACAACTGTATGGTGGACACTTCACATTATCTAAGACTACTAATAAACAGATGCAAAAAATCATGTTGCTATTTAATACGGAACCATTGATATGGTGAGGTTTTAACATTATTTAACATTTTCTGCCAAAAGAGAGTCTACAGGAGAAAAAAAACATAGGAACCCCTTATAAAATTTTTGTAATGGTTTTAACGGTTATAATTGAATTGTATTGGTTTTAATGGAACTGTAATGGTCCCTGTTGGTCTCCACTGGTAATTTGTTGCCTTCTATTGGTGGCATGTTGTGTCTAGGGGATACCAATAAGGACCAATAATGGTAATGGTTTTAATGGTTTGTAATTGTATTTGTAGTGGAAACCATTAGAATTTCTGTGATGGTTTCCATTGTTTTTGTGTTTTGTTTTGTTTTTCAGCAGGGTGGTGACAGAATGGCTGTTTATAGCTGTTATAATGTATGTGATAACAAGAGCTAACTTGTCTCACTGTTAGAGTTTGGAGGCGAAGACGGATGCAAGTGCAGATAAAGTTTAATAAAAATGAAAACCAAATACAAAACAGGAACTACAGAACACAAAGTCTATGAAATAAACATAAAACAGTGACCATAACACATTAACAGGAAACAATGGCAAAATGAAACAAACAAAGACAATGGGTGCAGTGCAAAACGTGACTTATATACAAGAGTTCATTAACCCCAGAAGTGAATCAGGTGCAGACAGTCATGTGACATGATCAGATGAAGTGCAGTGGCTGATGGGAATTGTAGTCTCCTTTCCTTTTCTGGTATTAACATGACACTCACTGACATTCGACAACATTAAATGTAACTATAAATCATATATAAAAAGTATGATGTGTCATTCTATAATTAATAAAAATTGCTGACATTGGTAATTGCTACAAAATGAATAAAACACATAGGGACATGCCGTTATAGAAAAATAATCAACTTGGAGGTTGTAACAGTAACTCTGCTTCACTTCAGCATGCTCCCATGAGTTTTATTTCTTATTTAAATATTTCTGTTTGTAGATGCAGCTCTGTATCTATACTTTTCATAGATTCTAATTATCTAATCTAATCTAGTTATCTAATCTAATTAAAAGTGCAGTAAATAGTTGCCATTGATTACTCTGACTGTTGGGATGGCAGCAGAATTGAACGTAGCCTGCACTACACAAAATGTATTTTGGGCCTATTACACAACAAGCACAAACAACAAACAGTTGTGTACATTCATCAGACAACACTGGACAGAAATGCTGGATCAATAAAGAATAGGATTTGAGCTTTTTCAAACTGATCCAATGGTGTGTTTTATATGATGAAAGTGTATTATGGTGATTGACACAACACAAATCTTCAATATGAACACAGGACACTGTAACTGCATCTGTGAAGTTTCACCTAAGTTAGCAGCACAAGCTGTCAGAGAGTCGGCTCAGGTCAGTGTCAGGTATTGGTCAATGCGCCAAGCTCTGATATGGAGGTTGTATCAAAAAAAAAGAGAAAAGAAGGAGTGGTGCAAACCCAAATCCAATCCAATCTGGGACACTTAGACTTATTGTTAAAGTAACTCTCAGCTCTTATACACAGACAGAGATTTTTACATTCCTGCATAGATGCTGTGTTCATTCATTCATCTTCAATAATCACTTTATCCTGGTCAGGGCTGCAGTGGATCCAGAACCAACCCCAAGAACACTGGGTGGGAGAATACCAAGTGTATCCATCTGCGTCCTACAGGATTACAAACCACGCCCTTTACAAGGAACGCCCACTATTACAAGTTAAACCTGCAACAAATACGGTTAGGGTTAGGCTTAGGGTTAGGGAAATTGACAAAATGTGCGCACCTATCATCTAGTGGGCGTGGAAATGTTGTGTAGTGTGAATTGCTAGTAGGCGTTCCTTGTAATAGGCGTGGTTTGTAGTCCAGCCCAAAAGAACCCATGTCACACTCCTCTTCATCTCCCTCCACTGGCTTCCTGTAGCTGCCCGCATCAAATCCAAGCCCTTGATGCTCACATAAAAGACATTGTCTGGAACAGCACCTTCCTACCTCAACACTCTCCTTGAGGTTTATGTTCCCTCACGTAACCTGCGATCAGTTAACGACCGACGCCTGGCAGTGCCTACTCAACAAGGCATGAGGTCCATGCAGGACGCAGACAGACCCTTCACGAGAATACACCCCAGATGAGAAGCCAGACCATTGCAGGGTACAATGCACACACACATTCACACCTTCATGTGAATCCCCCCCCCCCCCCCCAGGAAACCAGGTTCAGTAAGTTTAGAAATCCAGCCAGTGTCCCTCAGTGCAGCTACAGTAGTGAGCTCATTAGTTTCCTGAGGATTTTTTCTGTCCTTTAGGACTCTCTTGCCTTCAGAGCTCTACTTCATTATCAGTTTGATCACACTGCAGGTACGAGCTAGCTTTGCAAAGACAGACCCGTGTGTGCGCGTGTATTTGGGTGCGCGCGTGCTTGCGTGCGTGCGTGTACACGCACGCGCGCACACTCGCTAAATGACTTAAAGAGCACTTTAAAGAAGTTTAACCAGGGACACTCACGTCACGGAATTTGCTCCAGTACTTGTCCTTGTCGCTGATCCACTTGTCAGTGTCCGCCGTGTTCCCGTTGTTGTTATTGGTGTTGTTGTGGTGGTTGTTGTTGTTGTTGTTTTTAATGATGCCGACCGCCGCCTCCGCGCGCAGCAGGAAAGCGGCGATAGGTAACAGCAGCACGCACAGCATCGCCTGCAGGTGTGAACAGAGGACACGGACATCTCAGACAACAAGGGCAGAGCGGACACACATACCAATGAAGAGAACTTGTGCTCATGAAGCCGCTCGTGCCCGCTTGTCTCATCGTAATAAGAGCTCGTGCCCCGTTTATAGCCTAACGCGCACAGCGAATCCATAGTTTGCTGAATTAGTGAGTAATTTTACTAAGTGCAATTAACGCATGCAGCACTGAGTAATCACGCTACAATGTGGAATTAACACGTGCAGCACTGGACTTAACGGTGGATTAAAACTGGATTAAACGAGCTCGATTGGTTAATTAGCATTGCAATTATTCTTGGAGCAGACCAGAGCAGATGGAGCGCTTCCCACGTAATGAACGGCTCTCGAGCCAATAAGCGTGTCCTTCACAGAACACTCACAGTGAGGCATATATATATATATATATATATATATATATATAGTTATGCACAGTTATAATAATCCTCATAGTAATACTAATCCTCTCCTCTGACACTGCCTCTTTTCCCCCCAGATTGATTTCTATTTAGGTTTACTTACCTTGGATGGCCCGCGCTCGGCTATCCGGTGTGGTTAGTGGACCAAGTTTTGGCAAACGGTGTGTGGAAAAAAAACCCCACGAAACCCGTCGGTGTGAATATCCAAAGGAGCGCAAGTGGAAGTGGAAGCGTGCGTAACCAGCAGAGTGCCCAGCTACACTGAGCCTGACTGGGGAAGCAACGGAGGCGCGCGACTGAACGGTAACCGTCTCCGCCCACCCGCTAACACTTCCGCTCTCTGGCTCCTCCCCCTGCAACGCTCTTTCTCCGTCTCGGACTGCAGCAGTGCATTTAAGTATTAAGAAACAGATATGTGAAATCTGGAGTCATATGGGCTTGGAGAGCATACTTAATAAAGGAACAGTTTGTCATTATTAGATGTGTCTAGCTCTGTAACAGTCATGTAAATATACCTTTGTAAAACTGTCATTTATAATATTTAATATGCAGTGGGTCTCTGTTTTCATTCATTCGTTCAATCATCCTCAGCAACCACTTTATCCTGAGCAGGGTCTTAGTGGACACAAAGCTTATCCCTCGTCACTAGGCAGGAATACACCCTGGGTGGGGCCATCTCAGGGCATCATGCGCACACACACATTTACATCTTGGGGCAATTTGGTGTTACCAGTGCCATGTTTTCGGGAGGCGGGAGGAAACTGGAGAACCCAGAGGAAACCTACATGCACGTGGGGAAAACTTGCAAAACTCCATACAGACAGTAACCTGAGCACAGGATCAAACCAGTCACCCTGGACCCATGAGGCTGCAAAGCTACCTGCTATGCCTCTGTGCTGCCCTCTTTATTTTATTATTATTTTTTTTTCTAGGCTTTTCTGGCTCCATGTCATATGATGCTTTCTCTATTATTTGTTCAAGGAGAGTTCTTAAAGAATTGGTATATTTAAACAAGAAAAAGAAATCTGCTTGGATTTTGCTCAGTTTCATACAAATTAGGTCAGATTTAATACCAGCTCAAATTGTTACAACGCAAGCCTAAGACTTTTGGATTGTATCTTGAAAAGCTACTGTCTCAATGGAACAACAGTTCTTTGATAGAGTTGCCTTATTTGTATGAGGTTGCTGCTTTTAATGGAAGGAAATACTCAACCGCTCAGGATGCAGCTGAACCACAATGCTCAGTAATGCTTAGGCAACCTATGAGGCATGTATAGTTTCTCTACAGGGGTGGGGATCTTCTGTGGGGGAGGAGGAAGGCTTGTCAGTGATTTAATTGCAATTGCAATTTATTCTTGAAGGCAGCTGAGGAAAATGAGAAAACTGCTCTGTTAACAGGCTTTATGTAAATTAAATTTCCAGTAGCCTATTAAAATTTTATTACAATAAAAAGTTTTTGTAGGTTTTTGTATTTGTTTTATAAGTGGAATGAAGTTAGAGCAGTAGAGAAATTGAACTGTGTTGTACTGAACTCATAGGACCCTGATAGATAGTTCAGTTACAGCAATGGCAAATGTTATATGGGCCAAAGGGTGGCCCGACAAAAGTATTCAAACTTCTTGAAAAGTCAGAGTCCAACACACTTGGGGATTTCCCTGCTCTAAGACATTCAATATTATTTAGATACTTATCAGATTTACTGTGTTCTGGCAGTCAGATTTGGATGAGTGTGTAAACTGACATCGCTCTATTACTTGTATACTATCATGAAATTGCAAGTAATGAAATTGCATTTTAATGTACCCCTTAAAGTGAACAAGACATGATTCAAAGTACAAGTGAGCCCTCGATAGCGCAGCAGGCACCACATACTCACCTGATGCAGGTCCCAGAACAGATTTCATTTTTGATGAAAATGAACCCAACTCTACAGTGTGACAATGCTGCCATCTCATGGTGGGATGAGACAATGCTTGATTTTTTTTAAAATAAAAAAAAAATAACAAAATTTTAATTAAAGTGTTACAGCCTGATCTATAATTAGGGAGGAATTCAGATATCTTTCTATAGAGAATGTAGAGATGCAGGTAAAATAAATCAATGCAGTGAAACTCCAAATATCAACATGTAAAACCACTCCTCAGCAATAATATGGTAAGTGTAGATAGAAGGCCATTCCAGTAAAACAGGAAGCAGAAATAACAATGAAGCTGGTTTTAATGTATCTCAATATAAGCACTAATTCATTACAAGCGCTACAAACAACATAGGCATAATCATTTGAAAGCTGATACAGATTTACAGCATATAATTTGATTGTTTAAAAATATCATTAACTTATTTCTGGTCTGACCAGAAAGATATGAACATTCATCATTATAATTCATGATCCAAATTATTTAATGAATATGCACTGGATTGATTGACGCAACTCATTTAAATATTCGCTTCTTTGAAACCATTTGTTGACTGCAGGGCAGTTGGTGGGGTTGGCTTTCCAGGGGAACAGATAATGGTAGTATTCCATCACACACCGGAAAGGGGTTAATTGTGCTGCTGAGTGTTGCAGTGAATTCTGGACGTATTCAGCCCACAGTTGAAACTGGGCCCAGTCTTCTTGATTCTCAATGCAGAAGGTTCTGAGGAAACGGCAGATTTCTTGGTTGGCACTTTCCACCTGTCTTTTGCTCTACGGGTGGTACCCCAAGGTTAGGTTCATTGTCACGCCTAATTTTTTCATGGAACTGGACCAGGCTAGTGAGGTGAACTGAGTGCCTCTGTTGCTAACAATGTCTTCTAGGATGCCAAAGTAACAAAACACATGATTAAAAAGTGGTTCCACTGTGGCGAAGGCTGTGGGTAACCTGGGCAGGGGAATGAGGTGCAGTGATTTAGAGAATCTGTCTGTGATTACCACGATAATGGTGTTGTTCTTCGGGGAGGTCTATGATAAAATCCACTGCCAGATGAAACCAGTGCCACTATGGTGTGGGTAGGGGCATAAGTTTTCCTGCTTGGCAAAGTGTGATGGACTTTTGCACAAGCGGAGCTGGACGAGACAAAACGACGTACGCCAGCCAACCTGTTGGGCTGCCAATACTTGGCCTGCAGCAGATGATACGGTCTTTGTGTACCGGGGTAACCTGCAGCTATGGTGGTATGTGCACAAGTGATGAGTTTGTCTCACAGGGTAATGGGCATAAATTTCTTACTTGGAGGACATGCATGAGGGATTTGCTGAGCAGGTGAGCGAGTAGGTCTCCCGATCAATATCCCAAATGACAGCATCCATGAAGCAGGAAGGTGGAAGAATGTGCTCCTCACTCCCCTCTCTTGGACTAGCTATGTGTAACCAGAACATAGAATCAGCTTTTGTGTTCTTGGATCCCAGCCTCTAGGAGAGGGTGAAATTAAATCAGGCAAAGAACAGATACCAATGGGCTTGGTGAGGATTGAGACGTTTGGCTGTCTTGAGGTATTCAAGGTTCTTATGGTCCGTAAAGATGCTGAATGGATGTGTGGCTCCCTCCAGCCAGTGACACCATTCTGCCAGTGCCAGTTTCACTGCCAGTAGCTCTCTGTTCCCAATGTCGTAGTTTTGTTTCTGCTGGTGATAACTTCTTCAAGTAGAAAGGGATGGGGATCAGCTTAGGCTTGTCCCCAAACCATTTTGACATTACAGCTCCTACTCCTCTCTCAGAGGCATCAACATCCACTATGGCTTGGACAGATATGCATGCTTGAGCATTGGAGCTCTGGTGAATGGTTCTTTGAGCTTGGTGAGGGCTTCCTCGGCCATGATGTTCCATGCTAGGCATTTAGCCCCTTTTTAATGAGAGACATCAAGGGATGTGCAATGGAGCTAATGCCTTGGATGAAGTGTTGGTAGAAGTTCGCCAATCCATGAAACCCCTGTATATACTCCACAGTTTGGGGCATGGGCCACTCAGTAACAGCAAATAACTTGGCTTGATCCATGATAACCCCTTCTGGGCCGATGATGTATCCCAGGAAGGAAATCTTGAGTGGAAGAAAGGAAATCTTGTGCAGCTCTCTTTTGACAAATAATTGGTTCTGTAACAGCTGCTTGAGGACTTGCTGAACATGATGTACGTGAGTTTCCAAAAATGGGGAGTAGATCAAGATGTCATTGATGTAGGCTATGACAAATCTTCTGAGCATGTCCCTCAGGACATCACTGATTAGGCCCGGGAACACTAAGAGCCCATACGGAATGACGCAGCACTCAGGGTGGCCAGATAAATCCATTATCTACTCATTGCCTTCCCAAATGCAAACCAGATTATATGTGCTGCAGAGATCCAGCTTGGTGAAAACTTTAGCAGAATGTAGTTGTTCTAGAGCTGCGGGGACAAGCGGCAGTGGATAATGGTACTTGACGGTGATTTGTCAATCATTTGACCAGTGAGTGATTTCCTTATCTGTCCATGATACCTGTGGATTGTGTTATTGCATCCAAGGGAACCCCAAGATGATGGGGTGTTTAGAGGTCGCAGTGACTAGGAAGGAGATGTTCTCTTGGTGCAACACACTGACTTGGAGGAGGAGGGGCTGGGTACAGAGTGTGATGGAGCCATCATTGATGGATCCTCCATCAATAGCGTGGATGCACAGAGGGTTGCATGGGTTCCAGCTACCCGCTTATATTATATAGTGGAGGCCAGTTATGGAGCAGGTGATCAAGACATATGGAGAGTTCAATCAGAGAATCAAGAGTCATTTTGTCGTCAGGCACAGGCAGGATTAAGCACTGGGATCTACAGTAGTACTGAAGGTAGTATGTATGCACATATATCAGCCCATAAAATATACACAAATTGTACATATTGACAGGTCATTGTGGTTTTGGTGCCTAGAAATCAGAGCACTGTAATGTCTGTAACACTGTACAATATGATTGTATTATTTATTTATTGTTAAATTGTTCAATTTTAACATTAAAATAGTATGTTAAGACAGTACAATTACGGCATTATAAACTAAGCAATAAACAATCATAAATTTACTTAATTAACATTAAGCAAGATTAATAGATGTTGTAACTATAAATGCTGGAGCTAACTAAAATATATCATTATTAGTTTAAAATTTTTAAAGCATTTATTATGTAACAAATAGTACTTTTGTGGAGTGTTACCATGATATGTTTTTTTTTTTAAATAATGCTCTCATCTTCTTATCACATTACTGTAGATGTCAGCAGGCAGATAGGAGGAAGGCAGGATGTTGCAGATGAGCAAGGGGAGACAGTCACTGATACTGTACCAGGTAGGAAAGGTTAGTTTGGTTATTTAGAGACAAGGGAGGAGTTTATTGCTGTTTGACTAATACATGTTGCATTACTTGCTTTGCCTCTTTAGAAGAAGATTCAGACTTCATTACCCCAAAAGATCGACTGGCCAGGGAGAATTACATTAAGAGAGGTCCCATTCAGACAGAACTAGAAAGTTATCCAAAACATTTAATCAAAGGAAAGGAAAGGAGCTTCAATTTGTTTGATGTATAAATATTTAATAAATAGAATATTGCTTTTAACGTCTGTATTTGTGAACACGTTTCTGTTTGTTGTGCACACTGTGCCCCCTCAAAAAATATAGGTGCATGACACCCCTGCTTGGACTCTCTCTTTGCCCCCTGGGAAACAGTGAGTAGTTGTTCCCTGATTTCTTTCCCCTCAGGTGGATGGTCAAAGACATTGAAACAGCTCGATGAACCAGTCATAGGAGGTCAGTTGTTCACCCCTTATTGGGCCGGGAAATTAGTGAGCTTGCCACCGATGTTGGCAAGCATGGCGTAGCAGTGGTAGAGAGAGCTTGAGAGATCAAGTTCACTTTGTCATCTAGTTCAGTCAGGCGTTGGCGGTGCTCTCCCACCAGTTGTCGATGTGCTGCCACAGTGTTTCACCAGTCATACTCTCCTGCTGCATCCATAGTGCTGGTAATCTGTCATAAAGTAGAGGCTAAAGCGAATGCAAATACAGTTTAGCATTTTAATAAAAGGAACTGGCAAATAAATCCAAAACATTAAGCAAAGACAGACATATACAGGAGACAGGTAAAGAGGTCAGGCGATCAACAAACAATAATCTTGGGCAAATCCAAAATTGCAAAAGCCAGATAGCAAAACAAGATCAAAAGTAGAATATTAAAACAGAATAAAAGGCACACTGAGCATTACTTTGCATTGAGTGGTTGTTTGTGAGTCCTTTACCTAGTGACAGGTGTGACTGGATACAGATGTGCATGATTAGAAGTCAGGTGATTGTGAATGTGACAAAGTGCGTGTGTTTTGGGAAATGTAGTCCGGGGTGGCCATGTTTGTAGGCCGCAGTGGGTTGTGGGAAATGGAGTTTGTTTTCAATTCCTGAGTTGACCTGACACTTGACATTGTGTTGATCCTCATCATTAGACTGCTGTCCCTGTCCTCAGTGGATGTATTTGTTGGCACACTTTGGAAACTGGCTGAAACACAGTAGCGTAATCATTACATGGACAGAAAGAAAAACTGAGATCTTAAAAAAATAACAAAAATAAATGACTTTTATTGGATACTTAAGTGACACAATCTCAACCAGATTAATGCAGAATAATTCCACTTGTCAAACCACATCAGTCTTACCTTTATTTTCCATGGGGATATCTTTAAATTCTACACTATATTCCATGGATTTCATTTTTCCTAAATACCACTGGCCCCGAACAAATGAAAACGCTGGCCCACATTTGTACCTGTAACAGCAAACATAAAAGACAACTTATAACCATATACTAATATTTTGTCATAATCCTGTGATAAAAATGAGAATACACTCTCTCAAGTGAATAGATATCACCATGAACAAATATTCATATCACCTATTGCCATTTTCTCTTTCATATTGGGAATATGAATAGCAACTTACAATGTTCAAATGTCTAACCCACTGATAATGAATATAAAATTTGTTAGATTATGTACTTGTTTATGTACTTTATATCTATGACAAATACACTCACCAACAGTTTATAAGGAACACTTTACTAATACACTATACTAATATAGTGACGGGGACACTATACTGTAAAAAGAGTACCGTCTCTCAGATGAGATGTTAAACCGATGTCCTGAATCTCTGTGGTCATTAAAAATCCCAGGACACTTCTCGTAAAGAGTAGGGGTGTAACCCCGGTGTCCTGGTGAAATTCCCCCATTGGCTCTTATCTATCATGGCCCCCTAATAATCTCCATCCCTGAATTGGCTATATCACTCTCCTCTCCACCTATAGCTGGTGTGTAGTGGGCGTTCTGGTGCACTATGGCTGCTGTCGCATCATCCAGGTGGATGCTACACACTGGTGGTGTTTGAGGAGATTTCCCCCCATACCATGTAAAGTGCATTGAGTGTCTAGAAAAGCGCTATATAAATGTAAATAATAATAATAATAATGATTAGGCTTAGTATATCCGTTTATGGCATATAGCTATCCAACAACTTGATCAAAGTGTGATATTCACTGGAAATCACACTTAGCTGACTGTTTTTAATGTTGTGTTTGTTAAAACACGACACATATTTTGTGTTTGTTACATAACACGATCTTTGCAAGCAGATACTGTAGCCTAGGCAAGTTTAAAAAAATACATAAAAAACATTTCTACATCATTTTGTTGATATATATATATATTTATGGTTTCCTAAGGTTGACAGAATAAAACAAGTTTGCTTTGTTTGTTGGCCAGAATCCAGCCAATTCAGCTGGTTTTTGCCAGCCAGGTATTCTAATATTTTCTCTGCGTATTTAAGAACAAAATTATCTGACACACACCCATTCTACTGTAGGACCTGCACCCATCTATGGCATTTTAATTTGCCTACTAACACTAAGCATGGCGACTGTGTCGGTTAATTTTGCAAATATAACACAGCACTAAAGTATTAACTACTTTTTAACGCTTATTAGATAATCAAAAGAATTATTGGATGATGTGAGCTCCAAAAGTATTTGGATAATAACAATTTAATTGCTTGGAAGATAAAATGCATACTCTGATGTAAATTATAAATGCTTATTTCATATATATTGTTGTAAACCTAGATTTTTACAGAGTTAAACAGAGCCTATTTTCAAGAGCTTTTTGTGTCCTTAACTAGTCCCTATTGTCTCCATTATTGTACATGAATAAAGATGTGATTTTGGTGTTAGAATGACTTTATAAAGTTTTAAGGATGTTTGGAGGTAATGCTGAGTTTAGTGGAATATTACTGGAGGTGCTCATTTCAAAGCTCTTTTAATGGAATGGAGCAATGGCATGTCAAGTTGTGTAGTTAAATTTCATTGTGAGGAAATTCTATAACTTGGAGTTATTGCAAAACGTTCCTATAACAGCATGCCCTGTCATGTTATATTACTTACATATGTACATTTCTGCTTATAAAATAATAATAATAATAATAATAATAATAATAATAATAATAATAATAATAATAATAGTTATTATTATTATTATTATTATTATTATTATTATTATTGTTATTATTATTATTATTATTATTATTAAATATTTGCAAGACATCCAAAACCTGTAACTAGAATTTATTAATTTGAATAAGGAATTTGGATACTTTTGCCACCTCTGTTACTGATATATTGTTAACATGAAAATTACTAAAACAAACAAACAAACAAACAACAAAAATGTCTTACCTCATGTTTTCAGGAAAAGGGTTCTGTTGTAACTTAATGCCTCTGTATTTAGCTGTGTTTAAAGCCAAGCTTTTTCTCCAGTGTTTCTTAAAGGTAACTCTGATGTCATCTCTCATCACGCAACATTTTTCTGATTGTTCAAGTGAAACCTGATTGAGGTGTAACCAAATGTCAGTTGCCAACTCTTTAACAATAGCAACTGTTTGTCAAAATTTGCAAAACTCCACTGTTACATTCCCCTTGAGGTGTCTTGGGGTAAAGGGGAGTAGCATGGGTGGATGTGTGATGGCTGACAGAAGGGAACCACACAGACAGCAGCATCGTTAAATGAGTGCCTTACTGTTTTCTTTCCACACAATCACGGGATACAGTTAAGCATGAATTGGTACTGTGGCATTTTCTGCCACTGGATATACGGTAACCTCTACACAAAACATTGTAAATTCAATAAAAAATAATACTCACAACACAGTGGATGAGAGAAGCAAAAATCTGATTTATTGCCCAGAAACAGCAGCAAACATGAGATCAATTCAAATGAGACGTCCCAGGAATGATCTGCTCTACCCTGAGTTCGGTCTCTATTTATACTCTTTTCTACTCCTTCATATCAAACAATTTCCCATTATGTTTGGTTTTCAGAAAATTCAGCTACCATTAGCTTCAGAAAACCAGGTTTTTCAGCCACCATTAAAACCAGGTTTTTCAAGGTGAGAAGAAAAAAAAATACACTCTACCCCTTCTTCTCCTCCTTCTTTCCTTCTTGCCCCGCCCCCTATAAAAGACCTCTGTGGCCCAATTTACCAAAATGTCTCCCAGCAATCTAGACATGAAAAACCTTTCTCTGCGTTCTCTCTTTGGTTATCATATTAGACTGTTATTCTTCGTGTCAGTTTTATCAGTTTTATCTTCAGTTTACTGTTTACAGTTTACAGTTTCCCTCATTAAGCCTTCGTGGTGCAACGTCTTCCTATATGTTATCAAAGTTTATCAATTACCGAGGTTTTTTTCCGACAATAGTTCTATGGGGGTAATATGTACACTATATTTTTTGACTAAGTTTGGTAAACGCTCTATTCTTGAGCTACGGTTCAAATTCCAGGAAATGGGTAGACACAGTACTGACTGTAGCAGACTAGAAACGCTATACTTTACTTCCTTGAACTGATTAACTAACTAATGTGTTGTTGTAGCTAACTACAGTAGCTTCCTAATGTTAGACAAAGAGAAGTTAAGTGACAGCAACACTAAAGTCGTTAGCTAGAGTGTTAAAAAAAAAAAAGTTAAAGTGCCCTTCTGGCCCCACCCCTGGATTCGCCTATGCTTGAAGGAAATGTCAGTTCTCTACATTGACCTAAAAATAACCATTAGACAATGTTCTCTATAAGTATAAGTGTATAAGTTCTCTTTACGCTGTCCTATAAAAACTTACCAGCAATGTTCTGGGAAGGTCAGTTCATGATTATAAAAATAAAATCTAAAAATAACCATTAGAGAATGTTCTGTATAGGTTCTCTTTAGGTTGATACAAAAAACCTCCCTGCAACGTTCTGGTAAGGTTAGTTTGTGCTTAAGAACTTATAGAAGTTATTATTTGGTTCCCAAAAAGATAACCAAACGATAACCTAATGTTAGGGGAACGGTCTGTGTTTGCTGGGCAGCAACTCCGATTGGTGGACCAGGGAGTGGCAATCGCACGCTAGCAGCACAACCATTGGTTGAATCGCTACCTGTGAGTGAGCTAGGTAGAAGGGACAATAGAGAGGGGGGGGAAAGCTGAAACAAAATGAAACATCCATACAGACAGTAACCGGAGCACAGGATCAAACCAGTCACCCTGGAGCCATGAGGCTGCAAAGTTACCTGCTGTGCCATTGGCTTTTCTGGCTCCATGTCATATGATCCTTTCTCCATTATTTGTTCAAGAAGAGTTCATAAAGAATTGGTATATTCAAATAAGAAAAAGCAATCTGCTTGGATATTGTTCAGTTTCATACAAATTAGGTCATAAGAAAAGGTGCTAACACTAAGCCAGCCTCTAACCCTAACCTTTGTAAGATTTAATACCAGCTCAAATTGTTATAACGCAAGCCTAAGACTTTTGGATTGTACCTTGAAAAGCTACTGTCTCAATGGAACAACAGTTCTTTGATAGAGTTGCCTTATTTGTATGAGGTTGCTGCTTTTAATGGAAGGAAATACTCAACCGCTCAGGATGCAGCTGAACCACAATGCTCAGTAATGCTTAGGCAACCTATGAGGCATGTATATAGTTTCACTACAGGGGTGGGGATCCTCTGTGGGGGAGGAGGAAGGCTTGTCAGTGATTTAATTGCAGTTGCAATTTACCTTGAACACAGACGAGGAAAATTAGGAAGCTGCTCCTTTAACAGGCTTACTGTAAATAAGATTACTAATAGCCTAATAAAATTTTATTACAATAAAAACATTTTACAGTAAAAAGTTATTGTAGGTTTTATATTTGTTTTATAAGTGGAATGAAGTTAGAGCAGGAGAGCAGCTGAACTGTGTTGCACTGAACCCACGGGACCCTGATATATTCAGCTAAGAGTCATGTTCTTATTTCAGTTATAGCAACGGCAAATGTTATGTGGCCCAAAAGTGGCCTGATAATAAGAATTCAAACTTGTTAAACTCTGGTCCCGTTCCCTGCTCTAACACATTTAATTTTATTTGTCAACTAATCATCAGATTTACTGTGTTCTGGCACTCAGATTTGGATGAGTGTGGAAAGCGTGGGCTGACACTGTTCCATTATATGTTTGCTATCATGAAAGATAATGAAATCGCACTTTAATGTACCCCTCAAAGTCAACAAAGCAACTTCACAGTGTGGCAATGCTTCCATCTCATGGTGGGATGAGACACTGCTTGAAATAATTTTTTTCTTCTTCACAGAAATGAAAGTGTTCTTTAATTGTGGAAATTAATAAACTTTGTACATAGAATGAAGACATGCAGGTAAAATAGATCAATGTAGTGTAATTCCAAATAGCAAAATGTAAAACCAGAAATAACAAATAAATATTAAATAATATATATATGATTAATACATTACAAGAACTACAACAACATAGGCCTAACATCTGATGGCTGATACAGCTTTACAGCATGCAATATGATTGTTTACGATATCTTTAATTCATTTCTGGTCTGACCAGAAAGGTATGAACATTCATCATCATAATTCATGACCCAAATTATGTAATGAATATGCACTGGATTGACTGACACAATTCATTTAAATGGTAATAAACATAATGACATGAACATTAAGGTTTGGGTGTGTCCTGCTTCTTTAGCAGCAGTGCACGTCACAAGACACACAAATATAGCTCAATGTACTTCAGTATTACAACTTATTACCAAAGTATGGTAATATTGTCCAATAATGGTTAAATATTAGTACATGATAAATTTGGCAAAGTGATCTCATTGGTGCATTTTTGGAGAACCTGAACAACGTTATCTTTCGCATTCAATAAATGTTTGATATGATTTGTCCTAAGACAGTCTTCTTGCTATTGTATTGACCCTCATCTTTGGTCTCTGTCCTCAGTGGATGTCTTTGTTGGCATTTTGGAGGCCTGAAACACAGCAATATAATCATTACATGGCCAGAAAGTAAAACTGAAAAGTAAGTATAAAATAAAATAATGACTTTTAAGGTAAGATTTTTATTGACTGCTTAAGTGATACAATCTGAACCAGATTCAAAATAATTCCAACTGCCTATCCACATTTGTCTTACCTTTATTATTCTATAGGAACATCTTTGAATTCTATGGTGCTTTCCATGGACTTTTTTCTCAAGTACCACTGGCCCTGACTGACTGAGGGCACTGATAGATAACGTGAAGCCCCATAGTTGCACCTGTTAGAAAATAACAGCAAAGTTACATCATAACCATAAACTAATGTTTAACCATAATCTTATGAGAAAATTGACTGAAATATATGGAAAGGAACATGTCCAAATACACTCTCCTGACTCTGAACGCAAATGCAGCCTGGTGTGTATTTAAATCCTTATTGAATAATATTAATAATTTGAGCCAGAATGATAATTAATTGTTTTGTCTTTATTTGCATGTATTTGACAAATTGAGTTTTGTCCAAAAAAAAAAAAAAAAGATATTTCTATTGTTTAAAAGCATGTATACCACAGTGCTGTTGAATTCTCTATTCTGATTGATCAGAAGGTTTTGATTTGTTTTCTATAAGAGCAGCTCTGACAAAAGATCCAGCTGCAAGACAAATCACAAGTTTATATTATTGCAATCGTTCTAAAATGTATTGTAATGTGAAAGCTCCACATATACAGATTTTAAAAGATGTGTAATTGTTGATATGGTGGCGTTTTCTGTGAGGGGAAGTTTATTTAGCATTGTTGGAAGGAGTCTCCAAGCTTTACTCCAGTGAGGTAAAGCTGTAATTTATTTCTGATACATGAATTCTTCAGGACATATGGTTTTGTGGTTTCTCAGTAACATGACAAGCTGCTTTTTTTTCTAACTTCAAGAGAGACAAAAAAAAAAAAAAAAAAGAGAGAATCTGGTGAAGAGACAACTGTTTATATCTGCTATAACATAAGTGATTCCACAACTTTAAATGTAACTATAAATTATATTTAATATAAAATATAAAAAAGTACAACATGACAGTCTTTAATAAACAAACCTTCGTTAGTTGACAAATTGCTGTGGTATTAGAAGAATAAAACATTTTGTAGGAATATATAATAGATGTTTTTATAGAAAATGAATCTGCTTCAGGGTGGTAACAGCATCACACCACCCTGTTGTTGATTATTTTCCTATAACAGTACAGCCTTTGTGTTTTGTTACTTATTTATTTTTAGCCCATCTTACACATATGCATCCCAATGGACATGGGGCGTTCCAGTGGTGCTGATATTTAGTATAACAGCACTGGTACAGTTCACTGTTTACATCACTCTGTGTTAGGTACATCAAAAATCCAATTCTCGCAATTGTGTGTTAAACTGAAGCCATTACTACACCTACTATGGTCTGTCATTTTGTCTATGCATTGCATATCACAATATCACGCTCACAATCTTGGTGTTGTTAATAAATAACAGCAAGGGTGTGACTACCTGCGTCACTCAGCCATTGGCCTCATGCCTACGGCCGAGTCACAGCCATGATAAGATTCATTACAACAGCACTCTACAACCTACTATATAATCTATTTGATTTCTAAAGGATTTCAACTTTTCTGAATAAGAAACCAACAGTTGTACAGCTCTACATCAAACCTTTAAGAGATTCTCTAGGAGGAAAAACCTAAGAACTCTTAATGGTGTTAGATGGAACCTCCATGTATAAATAAAGTATACATTTAACATAGCATAATTCACCCATTAACAAGCAAAAACAGCCATGCAGATGGCTTTTAATGGTGTTTAGACAAATGGTGGAACTTCCAGCTTAGAACACCTAAGTCTACTTATATTATTCAGAAGAGCTGCAGGAAATTGGCCTTTTTTTCCAATTTTTTTTTCATAATTTGTGTATGGCTTGAGTGTATAGGCTCTTGACGCTCATGTATACAGTAATTCACCCATGAACTGTCATTCAAATGAAGGTTCGCTATGTAACACATGCTTAGCCTTACAACTCATAGTCAGATAATTAGCAGGAGAATCAATATTAAACCTCATCCATGGCCAAGAGACCAAAAGAGAATAAGTTGGCCCTGCTCTCTGGGTGGAAATCGTGTCATTATTCTCTCCTCTGTTGAAAAGGGTGACACTGGCCAATCATGGGTATTTATGGGGTCATGTATATGGAACATGACAGTTAGTGTCTCTTCCAAGGACATTTGGCAGCCCTGAGAGTTCAAATCCCCAACAGTTCAAAGTGCAACAGTTGGACCCTTCAGCAAGTCTCTTAATTAACCCTCAATTGCTCAGGATGTTTAGATTATAATTCTGCTTTATTTGCCTTCCAAATGAATCGATATCGCAATGAACAATTTTTCATATCACCGGTTGCCATCATTTTCATTTTCATCATGTTGTGATAATTAATGAGAAGTCTCAATGTTCACATGTCTACCCAATGAAACTGAACATGAAATTTGTTAGATGATGTACTTGTTTATGTTCTTTATATATTTGTACTATACAGTCACCAACTCTTTTTAGGAACACCATATTAATACTGGGTAGGACTTCCCCTTTGCTTTTAGAACAGTCTAAATTCTTCACAAGCTGTTTGAAACATTCCTTTGAGATTCTTTAAGATTAGGAGTTGACATGATTGCATCACCTAATTGATGCTAATTTTTCAGCTGTACATTCATACTGTGAATCTCCCATTCTACCACATCCCAAAGTGCTCTACTGGATGCAGAACTGGTGACTGGACACTTAAAGGATACTGAAGTCATCGTTATGATCATGGACCCAGTTTGAGACAACTCGAGCTTTGTAACATGGCACATTATCATTCTGGATGTAGCCATTATAAGATTGGTAAATTGTGGCCATAAAGGGATACATGTGGTCAGTAACAATACTCAGATAGGCTGTGGCATTCAAACAATGCTCAATTGGTATTAAGGGGCTCAAAGTGTGCCAAGAAAACTTTCCCCACACCATTACACCATCAGCAGCAGCCTAAACAGTTGACACAGTGCAGGTTGGTCCATGGATTCATACTGATGATGCCAAACGACCCTGACCCTACAGTGTCACAGCAAAAATCAAAGTTCTTCAGACCAGCTGACTTTTTCCCAATCTTCAATTGTTCAGTTTCTGTTCTCAGTGTAGCATCATATTCTTGTTCTTGGCTGACAAAAGTGGAGCCAGCTGTGATCTTCAGCCTCGAGGTTCAACATGTTGTGCATTCATAGATGCTTTTCTGCTCACCACGGTTGTAAAGAGTGGTTATTTGAGCTACTGTAGCATTCCAGTCCTCTCAGACCAGTTTAGCCATTCTCCTCTGACCTCTCTCATCAACAAGGCATTTCCGCCCGCAGAACATCCAGATGCCACTGGACTTTTTTTTTTTCTTTTTGAAAACTCTAGAGACCATTGTGTGTAAATATACAAGGAGATCAACAGTTTCTGAAATACTCAAACCAGCCTGTCTGTTACCAACATCCATACAATGGTAAAATCACAGAGATCACATTTTTTCCCCTCATTCTGACATTTGTAAATATTAACTGAGCATTTGAACTGTATTGGCAATATTTTATGCAGTGTGCTGCCACATGATTGGCTGATTGGATAATTGCATGAATGTGCAGGTATGCAAGTGTTCCTAAAAAAGTGTCCAGTGAGTGTATATAACACATTTAATTTATAGATGCATCATCAGGATATGATGAACATACTGAATATATTTCACTGAACCCTGAGGTCACTTACTGGTCTGTAGGTGATATGTTCACATAGTGAGGTTTCAGCCCAAACAGAACGATTTGCTGATGTTCAGTGCTGTCAGAACAGAGAGAGAGAGAGAGAGAGAGAGAGAGAGAGAGAGAGAGAGAGAGAGAGAGAGAGAGAGAGAGAGAGAGAGAGATTATGCCAAATCTCTATATGAACTGTACTGCAGAGTTCTACAGAGTATACCTGTATACTATATGTGGGCAGCCTGGGAAATCTCTTCACATGGTCAAATTCTGACATTGTGTAGCCTATTATATACAGTGGGGGGAAATAAGTGTGCAGACACTTTTGTTTTTGTTATTTAATATACTTCCAGCACATACAGTACATCCACTTCAAATTTCTGCACATAATGTCCTTTGACCTTGTACAGAAAAAATATGTAGTCATGAGCATAAACAAAGAAACTTTTTGTTGTTGTTGTTAATATTTATAAATACAAAATCAGCAGACATTATGTGTGTAAATGTGAAGTCTATATACAGTGGGGGAAAAAGTATTTGATCCCCTGCTGATTTTGTACGTTTGCCCACTGACAAAGAAATGATCAGTCTATAATTTTAATGGTAGGTGTATTTTAACAGTGAGAGACAGAATAACAACAAAAAAATCCAGAAAAATGCATTTCAAAAAAGTTATAAATTGATTTGCATTTTAATGAGGGAAATAAGTATTTGATCCCCTATCAATCAGCAAGATTTCTGGCTCCCAGGTGTCTTTGGTGTAATGAGCTGAGATTAGGAGCACTCTCTTAAAGTGAGTGCTCCTAATCTCAGTTTGTTACCTGTAAAAAGTCACCTGTCCACAGAAGCAATCAATCAATCAGATTCCAAACTCTCCACCATGGCCAACACCAAAGAGCTGTCCAAGGATGTCAGGGACAAGACTGTAGACCTACACAAGGCTGGAATGGGCTACAAGACCATCGCCAAGCAGCTTGGTGAGAAGGTGACAACAGTTGGTGCAATTATTCGCAAATGGAAGAAACTGTCAGTCTCCCTCGGTCTGGGGCTCCATGCAAGATCTCACCTCGTGGAGTTTCAATGATCATGAGAATGGTGAGGAATCAGCCCAGAACTACACGGGAGGATCTTGTTAATGATCTCAAGGCAGCTGGGACCATAGTCACCAAGAAAACAATTGGTAACACACTACGCTGTGAAGAACTGAAATCCTGCAGCGCCCGCAAGGTCCCCCTGCTCAAGAAAGCACATGTACAGGCCCGTCTGAAGTTTGCCTGAATGATTCAGAGGAGAACTGGGTGAAAGTGTTGTGGTCAGGTGTGGTCAGGTGTGGTCAGATCTCTTTGGCATCAACTCAACTCGCCGTGTTTGGAGGAGGAGGAATGCTGCCTATGACCCCAAGAACACCATCCCCACCATCAAACATGGAGGTGGGAACATTATGCTTTGGGGGTGTTTTTCTGCTAAGGGGACAGGACAACTGCACCGCATCAAAGGGACGATGGACGGGGCCATGTACCGTCAAATCTTGGGTGAGAACCTCCTTCCCTCAGCCAGGGCATTGAAAATGACCTTAATGGCTTGGAGAGGATCTGCAAAGAGGAGTGGGACAAAATCCCTCCTGAGATGTGTGCAAACCTGGTGGCCAACTACAAGAAGCGTCTGACCTCTGTGATTGCCAACAAGGGTTTTGCCACCACGTACTAAGTCAAAGGGGTCAAATACTTATTTCCCTCATTAAAATGCAAATCAATTTATAACTTTTTTGAAATGCGTTTTTCTGGATTTTTTTGTTGTTATTTTGTCTCTCACTGTTAAAATACACCTACCATTAAAATTATAGACTGATCATTTCTTTGTCAGTGGGCAAACATACAAAATCAGCAGGGGATCAAATACTTTTTCCCCCACTGTATGCTCTGGACATATATTAAATAAGAAAAATCAAAGTGTCCGAATGCTTAGCTCTGAAAACAACAAACTTTCCTCAACTGAAATATATTCCTCTTTTGCATGGATCTAAACCACAAGTAAAGTTCTAACCTTTTTAAAATGCTTTTAACTTTTTAAAAGCACAGACATTTTGATAGTCAACATCTCATTACAAAAGGAACTGATTAGGCTTATGTCTTGATCAAAGTGTGATATTCACTGTATGAGGAAATCACATGCAGTCAGCACACTTAGCTGACTCTTTTTAATGTTGTGTTTGTTAAAATGGCTTCTAACATACAGTAACATATTCTTAACAAACAGATACTGTAGCCTAGGCAGGTTTTAAAAAATAAATAAAAACATTTCTGCATCATTTTGTTGAAATATATTTGTGGTTTCTTAAAGTCAATGTGTCAGAGTATGTTATAGGCAGAATAAAACAAGTTTGCTTTGTTTGTTGGCCAGAATTCAGCCGATGTGACGTCCACTGTGTTTTCCCCAGCCACCACAAGTATTCTACACACACCCATTCTACTGTAGGACCTGCACCCATCTATGGCATTTTAATTTGCTTATACACACTAAGCATGGTGACTTGGTCTGTTAATTTTGCAAATATAACACAGCATTAAAGTACATGAATTGCTTTTTATATAAATGATAAAATACAGCATAACCATGCATTTGTTGTAAACCTAGATTTTTACAGAGTTAAACAGAGTCTATTATCAAGAGCTTTTTGTGTCCTTAACTAGTCCCTATTGTCTCCATCACTGTACATGAATAAAGATGTGATTTTGGTGTTAGAATGACGTTATAACGTTTTAAAGATGTTTGGAGGTAATGCTGAGTTTAGTGGAATATTACTAGAGGTGCTCATTTCAAAGCTCCTTTAATAGAATGGAGCAATGGCATGTCAAGTTGTATAGTTCAAATTAACTGTGAGGAAATTCTATAACTGTTATTGGAAAACTTTCCTATAACAACATTCCCTGTCATGTTTTATTACTTACATACATTTCTGCTTTAAAACAAAAAAAAAAAAGATTACGCGACCTGTAATGAATTTGAGTAAATAATTTGGATACTTTTACCACCTCTGTTACTGATATATTGTTAAAGTGAAAGTTCCAAAAAAATAAAAAGGTTTTACCTCATGTTTTCAGACAGTAGGTTCTGCTGTGATTTAAAGCCCCTGTGTTTATCTGTGTGTAAATCCAAGCTTTCTCTCTCCACAGTGTTTGTTGAAACACCTGAAGCACTTTCTGTGAAACCTTTGACGTCATGACTTATCATGTGATATTTTCCTGACGGTACAAGTAATACCTGATTAAGGTGTTCCTATGCCAATTGCCAACTCTTACACAAATAGCTGTTGTTGGTCTTGGGCTGTAACAAAATAAACAACCAAACTACAGTACTGTGCAAAGGTTTTAGGCACATGCAAAGAAATGCTGTAGAGCTAAGACGCCTACAAAATAAAAGTCAATATTTGGTGTGACAAAAAAATTTAAATTAAAATTAAAATAGTAGTCTCCGGTACAATTTGTGCAGTTTTATAAGGAGCTGGTAAGTTTTACTGAGCATCTTGCAGAACCAGCCACAGTTCTTCTGGAGACTTTGACTTTGCAGCAAAACCCAGCAGCCTTCATTGTGTTTTTTTGTCTGTAACATTAAATTTTTTGCTAGAAAACTAATGTTTGGGAATCTAAAATGTTTTTTGTACTGACTTGATAATGTAGAAGTCATAAAATAAAAAATCTATAGCAATGTTTGTACTAAAATATAGGGTGCCTAAAACTTTTGGACAGTACTGTATGTATATATATATATATATATATATATATATATATATATATATATATATATATATATATATATATATATATATATATATTTTTTTTTTTTTTTTAAATTGCTAACTATAATTTACTTCTATAGTTTTAATATAATTCTAATTTAATTCCGTTGAATAACTGTGTATTTCTCAAAAACGTTAGTGTCAAATTATTGGGATCCCAAAATTAAAACAAAGCCACTGCTGTAATAAAACTATATTTATTCAACTTGAGCTTGGATTTAAGAAATTAAATTATGTATTTCTTTCTCCTTTTATTTTACTGGAATGTAAAAACAGGAAACACAGTGTTAGGTTTCGTCTCCTCCAGCTCTCGCTACGCTGCAAAGAGTAGCGAGTGGCATACTTCCGCATTCCATTGTGCGCGTTCCAGCGCTATTCAAAAACTCTCCGATGGACGTTTCATTCATGAACTCACGTTTTGTTTACCTCTGCCATGTGTTCCCATGTTTTTGTTCATGTCATGTCTCCGCCTCCTGTGTTTCCCCATGTGCGTTTGTTTTCGTTCGTGTCATGTCTCCGCCTCCTCATTTCTCATTTGTTCATGTTTATTGATTTCAGCTGTCATTGATTTGGACATGTGATGTATGTGTGTTTAAATTCGCTGCTCCGTTTCCGCTTCGGGGTGGAGTATTAGTTTAGCTTAGATGTGTTTAACCTGGCGCGTTTTCCCCTTAGCTCTTTTTCCGTGGTTTCCAGACCACCTCCTAGCCTCGCGCGTTTATTTCCGTAGCTCGTATTTCGTGGTTTCCAGACCACCTCCTAGCCTAGCGTAGTTTTCCCTGTGTTTTCTGGATTTACTACCCGTTGTGGATTACTGTGTTTCTTTTTTGGATTACTGCCTCTTCGGCTAAGTACATTATTATTTTGGATCACTGTGACCTTTCTGTTTATGGATTTATGTTTGATGGAGTTTTTTATGTTCATTTATGTTTGAACTGTTCCTAATAAACTGACCACTTTCCCCTGCAAGTGCATCCTGCTTCATCCCACACCACGTGTCGTAACAGAATACTCCGCCTAAAAAATGGATGCAGCGGGGAAAGCCACGCCATGCCATGCCACAATTAAAATGCCTGCTATTAATTCTATGTTTTTTCCTCAGTGGACTTTCATCTATCCTCCGGATGAATTTGATGGCTTTGCCACTTGGCCTCAATGTTTTTTTTTGCAGGCTCAGATTTATTTTTTGAGTTTGGAGGACCCCAAACCCGACGAAGAGGAGTGGTTGGGGTTCCTCCTCTCTCGTCTGGTCGGCTCTGCTCGCCAATGGGCAGAGCTTCACCTCGCCAGTAGATCCACGAAGCTCCAGACAGTTTCGGGCTTTGTGGAACTACTGGTCCAGGTGTTCGGAAGCCCAGACTTCCAACCCGACCTCAGGACCTTTTTGGGGAAGGATTGTCTGGGTGACCGACCTAGTCAAACGTTCCTGGAGTACTATGAGAGTAAGCGGGCTAACGTGGCGGCCCACACCTCTCATCCCCTAACCCAGTGTGCCACCGAGGGATGCACCCGACCAGCCATCCTGCAGTGTCCCACCTGCAGGAACCAGGGAGTAAGGAGCAGCTACTTCTGCTCCCAAGGCTGTTTCAAGGGCAGCTGGTGGGTGCATAAGCGGCACCACAGGAGGGCACCCTCAGAGCTCCAGCCGGAGACCCAGCAGGAAGTCTTCTCCACGGAGCTACAACTGGAGGTTAACATGGTGACCTCCAGCCCCGAGCTCCAGCAGGAGGCCCAGCAGGAGGTCTCCTCAAGGGAGCTGCACCTGGAGGTTGACATGGCAACCTCCAGCCCCGAGCTCCAGCCGGAGACCCAGCAGGAAGTCTCCTCCACGGAGCTACCACTGGAGGTTAACATGGCGACCTCCAGCCCCGAGCTCCAGCAGGAGGCCCAGCAGGAGGTCTCCACAGCGGAGTTGCCCATGGAGGTTAACGTGGCGACCTCCAGCCCCGAGCTCCAGCCGGAGACCCAGCAGGAAGTCTCCACAGTGGAGCTGCTCATGGAGGTTAACATGGCGACCTCCAGCCCCGAGCTGCAGCCAGAGATTCAAGAGGAAACCTCCTCTCCTGGCCTGCTTATACCGGAGGTCCACGAGGAGACCTCCGCCCAAGCCATGTTCTCGTCAGAGGCTCGAGAAGAAACCTCCACTCCTGCCCTGTCCATGTCAGAGACCCACGGGATGGCCTCTTCTCAAGTCCTAGCCCATGTTTTAGCGCAAAATTGAGTCCATGTTCAGGTTCCTGTCCGAGTCCAAGTCCATGTGCAGGTTCCTGCCCTAGTTCTAGTCCATGTCCAAGTCCATGTCCAGGTTCCTGCCCTAATTCTAGTCCATGTCCAAGTCCATGTCCAGATTTTTGCCCTGTTCCAAGGCCAATTTCTGATCCAGTTCCCAGTCCTGCTCCCGTTCCCAGTTCCAGTCCAGTTCCTCATCCAGTTCCTAGTTCAGCTTCATGTCCCGACCCTGTTCTTAGTCCAGTTCCTCGTCCAGTTCCTAGTTCAGCTTCATGTCCCGACCCTGTTCTTAGTCCAGTTCCTAGTTCAGTTCCATGTCCAAGTCCAGGTTCCGACCCTGTTCCTAGTTCAGTTCCATGTCTAAGTCCAGGTTCCGACCCTGTTCCTAGTCCAGTTCCTAGTCCAGTTCCTGATTTAGTTGCTAGCTACATTGGTTTAATTTCTGGATATGTTTTTGCTCTCCTTCTCAGTTCAGAGGCTGATTTAACTCCCAGCTCCGGTTCCAGCTCCGTTTCCAGCCCAGCTCACTCCTCTGTCTCCTCCACTGTCTCCTCTACTGTCTCTAATTACTTTTCTAGTTCTGCAGCCAGTCCAGTTTCAGAAGCTGTTTCTAATTTATTTTCCAGCTCTATTTCCAGCCCTGTCTCCAGCCCTACCTCCAATTTAATTTCTAGCCCTGTCTCCAGCCCTGTCTCCAATTTAATTTCCAACTCTGTTTCCAAACAAGATTTTGTTTATGGTTTAGGGTCTAACCTAGTTCTCTGTCCAGTTTCAAAGTCTGTTTCCAAGTCTTTCTCGAAGTCTGTCTCGAAATCTGTTTCCAAGCCTTTCTCGAAGTCTGTCTCCGATCCTGGTTCCAGAGCTGACTCCGATCCTGGTTGCAGGTCGAGCTCCGGGTCGAGCTCCGGGTCAAGCACCAGGTCAAGCGCAGCTCCGAGATCCAGGCCCAGCACCAGGTCACGCGCAGCTCCGAGATCCAGACCAGGCATCGGTTCAAGCACTTGTCCAAGCTCCAAAGTAAAACCCGACACGCTCTGCTCTGGTTTCAGGACACTGGACATAACCAGCCTCAGGTCCTGGAGGGCAGAGGTCAGGATCCTGCCCAGGGGCCCAGGTCCACCAAAGTGGGTGGAACTTGCAGCGCTTTGGGAGCCGTGCCTTGGGGGGGGGCTCTGTTAGGTTTTGTCTCCTCCAGCTCTCACTACGCTGCAAAGAGTAGCGAGTGGCATACTTCCGCATTCCACTGCACGCATTCCAGCACTATTCAAAAACTCTCCGATGGACGTTTCATTCATGAACTCACGTTTTGTTTACCTCTGCCATGTGTTCCCATGTTTTCGTTCATGTCATGTCTCCGCCTCCTCATTTCTCATTTGTTCATGTTTATTGATTTCAGCTGTCATTGATTTGGACATGTGATCTATGTGTGTTTAAATACGCTGCTCCGTTTCCGCTTCGGGGCGGAGTATTAGTTTAGCTTAGATGTGTTTAACCTGGCGCGTTTTTCCTTTAGCTCTTTTTCCATGGTTTCCAGACCACCTCCTAGCCTTGCACGTTTATTTCCGTAGCTCGTAATTCGTGGTTTCCAGACCACCTTTCTAGCCTCGCGTACTTATCCCTTAGCTCGTATTTCGTGGTTTCCAGACCACCTCCTAGCCTAGCGTAGTTTTCCCTGTGTTTTCTGGATTTACTACCCGTTGTGGATTACTGTGTTTCTTTTTTGGATTACTGCCTCTTCGGCTAGTGCATTAATATTTTGGATCACTGTGACCTTTCTGTTTATGGATTTATGTTTGATGGAGTTTTTTATGTTCATTTGTTTGAACTGTTCCTAATAAACTGACCACTTTCCCCTGCAAGTGCATCCTGCTTCCTCCCACACCACGTGTCGTAACACACAGCTGGAAAATTTTCCTGTTATCCATCATTAAATCAAACAAAGTTTTATTAATCTAAAGATACAGGTGTGATTGTTGACATACACACTAGGCCAGCTATTATAATGTCAAAATATGATACTTTTAGTCCATATCAAGTTAATAATAAAAATAGTCAGACATCCGGAACACTTAGAAACTGGTCATTGCATCAGTCACAAAATTCACAAGTTTAACACTATTTGTGACTAGTGTTTATCTCTATGTGTAATTGATATGGGACAATTTACTGTAGATAACAATGATTTTAATGCTGCACTGAGAAACAAAAGCCTACATCAACATGCCTGCGTCACACAGTTCATGAATCAGCCTCCTTTAGCGTAATTTATCAAAATATTTGTGACATCTGGGAAAACATGGGAAAAATTTCAAGCCTAGAGATGGAGACTGGTCCTATACAGCCACTACACAAGCTCCAAAAGAACACACCCTTGACCAGTAACATACCATTTTTTTCACTGCACATTAACAAATATGCTGGAAGTAGCCATTATCAGATGGGTAAATTGCGGCATGTGGTCAGCAACAATACTCACATAGGCTACTCAAATAGTCCTGTAGCCTCAGATTCCTGTTCTTGGCCTACAGAAATGAAACCTGATGTGGTCTTCTGCCGCTGTAGCCCATCTGCCTCATGGTTCAATGCGTTGTACATTCTGAGATGCTTTTCTGTTCACTGCAGTTGTAAAGAGTGATTATTTGAGTTACCATAGCCTTCCTGTCAGCTTGAACCAGACTGGCCATTCTGACCTTTCTCATCAACAAGGCGTTTCCGCTGTGGTGTTTTTTTTTTGTTTGTTTGTTTTTTTCCCCCACCACTGGATATAAGATAGTCTCTGCACAAAACACTATCATTTCAATAAAACTTTGATGAAGAAATAATACTCACAACCCAGTGAATGAGAGAAGTAAAAGTCAAATTTATTGCCCAGAAACAGCAGCAGCAGCAGCAGCATGAGATCAATTCAAATGAGACGTCCCAGGAATGATCTGCTCTATCCTGGGTTCGGTCTCTATTTATACTCTTTTCCCTTCCTTCATATCAAACAATTTTCCATTATGTTTGGTTTTCAGTAAATCCAGCTACCATTAGCATCAGAAAACAGAGACTTCAGCTACCATTAAAATCAGAAAACCAGGTTTTAGGCCACCATTAAATCCAGGTTTTTCAAGGCGAGAAGAAAAAAAATACACTCTCCTTCTTCTTCTCCTCCTTCTTTCCTTCTTGCCCTGCCCCCTATAAAAGACCTCTGTGGCCCAATTTACCAAAATGTCTCCCAGCAATCTAGACAAGCAAACCTTTCTCTGCGGTCTCTCTCTGGTTATCATATTAACCTGCTATTCTTCACTTCAACTTGATCTCTTTACATGGGTAAGTGTAATTATTCTGTAAGTGTTCTGTAAATGTATTACAGAAACAGCAGCATGATTTTAACATATTTTTGTGGTTTACACACTATTTAAAGCTCTATTATAATCTAAATCTTGAGATTACACATATTTGCTAGGATTCTAAGCTCACTGCTATAGGATTATGCTTTCATAGTACTTTTTACATGTATATGTATTTATTTATTTACAATACATATAATATAACACATGTTGTTTTTCCCCCCGTTTTCCTAGCCTCTCGTGGACATGCATTATCAGCTGCAGTTGTTATGGCTTTATCACAAACTGACCTCGACATGTCCCAGGAGCTCCTCAGCCATGCACACCGATGCACAGCGACGGGCCTGTTGTTTCCCACTACTCTCCTGCCCAATAAACTACACTGTGGCTTTTAAACATGTCTTCTGTGTTTTTTATGTAAATTAATTTCCACACCACCAAACAGAACTACGTTCTTTTTTGTTGTTTGGAAGTTTTTCGCTCCCCATTCTGTGTAAACTCCAGAGACTGTTGTATGTCAAGATCTCAGGAGTTCAGCAGTTTCTGAAAAACTCAAACTAGCCCATCTGGCACCGGATAGTCACAGATATTCTGATGATTTATGTGAACATTAACCCTTACATATTGTTCATACTCTGACCCTTTACAGTATGGAACAGGTCAATTTCTGACCTGGCCGAGACACTTCCTCAAGACTAGTCCCTATGCCAAATTATCAACTCCAATTTTATTTCTTATTCAGGAACACCTATAAATCTCAACAATATCCATCAAAAAACATCCATTACTGTATGTCAAAATACTACGGGCCTGCATAACACGTGTAATGATTTTAATAAATGGTAAACGTGTCATAAACATTTCTGAACTTGAATAAAAAAAGCCCTATATGATGAATAACTTCACTTCCTCTCTACCCATACTAACAACATCACTCTTTGAAAATATGGCAGAAACTTAAAACTTTGGCAGTATGTCCTTTGCAAAAGTATTTTCCACACTTGCTGCATGTTATGCTTGTTTTGTGGTCTTTTTTTGTTGGACAGAAATTATATCTCCATCTCCATCATCTTCCCAGCATTATCTTCCCCAACATTAGTATCAAGTACAATGTAATAGGCCCTGAAAGTGCCTGTTTTCTCATGGGAATGCTTTTGGTTCTCATGTCAGTGTCAAAGCTCCCCTTGACTGTCACCACACTTTCCTGTCCAAACAACATAGGTATATGCTCAGACATAATTTCACTTTTTCAAGATTCTCCCTCCACTGCACAATAGCTTATAAGAGTCTACTTAGAATTAAGTTGTGGTGAGAATCCCAGCATATCACATAATGGAGTAGGCATGTCCTCTCATGAAAATCTCAAGACACTCCTTAACCTTTATCCTGTCATGTCAATGCCAGTAACACAGAGCGGCCTACAAACATGGCTGCTTACTACAACTCCCAGACCACAGAGCGGCCTAATACCATGGCTGTTTACTACAACTCCCAGACCACAGAGCGGCCTAATACCATGGCTGTTTACTACAACTCCCAGACCACAGAGCGGCCTAATACCATGGCTGTTTACTACAACTCCCAGACCACAGAGCAGTCTACAAACATGGCTGCCGAGGACTACTGCACCCAACAGCCATCACAAACTCTCTAACGGTCACGTTCATGTCTATGGTCACGTTCATGTCTATGGTCACGTTCACGTCTATGGTCACGTTCATGTCTATGGTCACGTTCACGTCTATGGTCACGTTCACCTTCATTCTGATTGCACGCACCTGGACTCCATTACACAATCACAGCCACAGTATATAAGGGTTGCGTCCAAAATCGTGTACAGTATCTACTGCACGGCCGTTCTAGTACATACTAATCAGTATGTGTGTGTAGTATGAATCCCGGACATACTACAACCGCCATGTTGCCATTGTCATGTGACCTTCGACATCATCGATAAACACAAATCTTAAAGAGACCACCAGATTAAAGCAACTGTACTAATGGCAAAATGCACATCAGGAAAGTTAACTGAATTAACAGTTTAATGTGGGCAGTGTTAACAGGCTGAGGTAAATTCGTTGTCATTAGCTTGGCCGGCTAAGGCATGATGGAGATCGCAAAAAAGTTTTCAAATGCTGTGACGACTGTTTTCTTGTTTAAACCTTCAACAAGTTAACAATTTATTTGGGTATGGTTAAACAAGTCCTGTTTAACCAAGGCTTAATACTTAAAAAGAGCCCACACACTGTCTTCCAACATTTTTTTTCTGAGCTCATCCGCACCAGTCCCGTTGCATTATGGGATTTTTGACTGCAAAGTCTTGCCAGAAGCAGTACGCCATCCGGGTATTTCTCGCCTACTGTTTCTCGCCTACTGAGAATTTGGACATACTACCCCTCTGGTGTACTGCTTTCTACCTACGGTGTAGTAGGTTAGGACGCGATTTCAGATGCAGCCAAGGACTTACTGCACAACAATTCAGCGTGAAGTATATACTCAGTGTCACATACCTGTTGATATCAAGCCTTATGTTCTCTAGTGCTTATGTTTATGACTACATTCCTTGTTTATATCTTTGTCTTTTGCCCAAGTGACTGTAGTACTCTACATATCTACATATCCCAACAGAATAAAGGCTGTAATTAAAAAATTAAGGCAAATTAAAGCAAGGGGATGATCCTTTTCCAACTCAGTGATTCCGTTTTATATATATATATATATATATATATATATATATATATATATATATATATATATATATATATATATATATATATATATATATATATATATATATTTTTTTTTTTTTTTTTTCTGACATGTTGGTGTTATATCTTTCACTTGGATGTTATAAGTTGCACTGAGTAAATACAGCTGGATAAAACAAAAACTGTGTCTGTCTTCATTTCAGGCTGAAAAGCAACAAAATGTGATTATTTTAAAGGGGGTGATTCTTTTCTATTCCCACTGTATATATGATTGGCTGCTCGGATAATTGTATGATAACCATAGTTGTGAACCAGCCATAGTTTAAAACCCTCTTATTTATCAGCATACTGAATTGTGCCTTATTAATTGAGTTTATGTGACATTTGACCATTGTAATGTAAGACATGACACATGGAAGGAAATAAGTAAAAGGAAGTAATGGACTGGCCTTGTCAACATTATATAACAACACAACATTTCAGCGTCGGGCAGAGGATTGTGGAAGCTGAATGGCCAAAATTTGGCTGCAGTGTGCACCTGGATAGACGTCATTACAGTGGCTAAATTGACTAGACTCTGGCAGGCTCCTATTTTATACACTACTATATTCAAATTCATACAACTCGTTCTGTCAGCTAAATCATAGTGACATCGGAAGTAATGAGCAGGAAGCTCACCTGTTCTATCAGAGAATTCCTCAGAGACCTAACAGACAGTCTCCAAGTGTGAGGTCGATAATGAGCATTTTACTGCCCTTGATTAGTTGGCTCAGGTGTTCTGGAAATTGGAACAGAACAAAAATGCAGACTCAGGGGAAATGGCGGTTTGGTTGGGAACCTGGGGACTAAAGGAAGGTACACTGCAGGGGTACCAACTCCAAATTTTCCCTACTCTCAACACACCTGATCCAGCTAATACTGATTAGCTAATGGAGTTGTCTCAGGTCTGTTGCAGTTAGGAAAACTAGACATTTGTGCAGGGCACCGAATAGCCAGGACGGGGTTGAGAACTCTTGTTATAATGAATAAATAATGAGTCACAAAATCAGATCCTGTTATGACATATGCACCACTGACACCTACTGTATGTAGGCAGTAGCTGAATGACAAATCATAAACCTGGGAACAGTCTTTCTGTAGATTATCCCAAGGAAGGGGTGGAAAAAATGAACTTATTGCATGATTATGGCAAAAATCATAATTGTTGATTATTCCCCTTGAAATTATATTTGTGATTATTAATTTGCATTGAATGGTGTTTTGAATAGCTTTATAACATTGCTTGAAGCAACTGCGTGTCATATTTTTACATACACATACAAAACAAGCTGATAACTGTCTTCCTGAAAACTTTTATTGTTTTTCTATAAGCAATAAGCCTCAAAGGTCAACTACACATAAAAAAAAAAATCAAAAGCAAAAATGAAAACAATGGGAAAACTCTTAAGATAACCTGTGCAAAAAAACACAGTTTGCCTTATCAAGTCTTTTGGCCAAGAACACAAGTGAATAAAGTGAAGGTAGGGCAACTTGAGAAAGATGATTGTGGGTGGGGATGACTGGATGATCTCTTATACAGTGTGTTTATTAGCTTTTTAAACCCTGTGCTGCAAACCGTGTTAATTGGCAGCATTGAACTAGGTGATCGCTTCAGTTATCTCCATTTGCCTTTGGGAATCTGCTGGATACGGGGAAGCACTGAACAATGATTCCATGATGGGTGTCTGTGTAGCAGTTCTCGCATGACTTGGTGCTTTTTCCTTCATGCTAAACACTCCTCGTGTTGCACTCTGCGGTTGAATTTTAGATGGTTGGATATATTCGTGGTGTTGCTTGTTGGTGCAGAAACAGTTGCTCGACATAAATTGCACAGTATAACGTGCTGCTCGACATCATCACTAGTGAATCCAAAATAATTCCACACCGCGGGTGATGCTTTTCGTTTTGTTACTAATGCTTGATTCTGAGCAACACTGCAAGTTGTCTGATGTTTCTCTATCAGCACACATGCTGACGAAATGAGTATGCTGTGGCTTTAAGATTTTCCCTTTACTTTACTAAGAGGCCCAAACCTGTTCCAGCACAATGACAATGCCCCTATGCACAAAGCGAGCTCCATGAAGATATGGTTTGCGAAGGTTGGTGTGCAAGAACTCGAGTGGCCTGCACAGAGTCCTGACCTCAACCACACCGAACACCTTTCAGATTAACTGGAACGCCGACTGCACGCCAGACCTCCTCACACAACATCCTTGCTGTGACTGGAGGGACAAATCCCCACAGCTATGCTCCAAAATCTAGTGGAAAGCCTTCCAACCTTGCTGAAAAAACCCCCCAAAACAATAGTAACCATCATAGAATTTGTAATGGTTTTAATAGTTATAATGGGAATTGTATTGGTTTTAATGGAACTGTAATGGTGCCTCTGGGTCTCTACTGGTAATTTGTTGTCTTCTATTGATGTTGTGTCTAGTGGACACCATTAAGGTCCAATGATGGTAATGGCTTTAATTGTTAGCTGATGGTTTGTAATGGTATTTGTAGTGGAAACCGCTGGAATTTATGTGATGATTTCTATCGTTTTTTTTTTTTTTTTTTTTGTCAGCAGGGCAGAAGAGTGGAGGTTATTAAAATAGCAAATTTAATAATGAACTCAATATTATAATGCCTATGGGTTTGAAATGGAATGTTCAATGCTAATATAATAAAACCAAACATAAAAAAAAAAAAAAAATTCAAAGTTTTAGATTTATATTTATATTAATGCCTGGCCATGAAGTCGACTACATTTCCCAGTTATTCCGCCACTCTCGGGTTTTTTTTTTTCGTACTTCCGCTATCACTGAACCGATACGCTTTTAAACCAATCCCATTTCGCTAACTCACAGCGTCCAGCGAGGGGATTGATACGAAATGACTCTCTACAAGCTACGTAGTGCTCTAGATAGGGAATAGAAGTCACGGCTTGTAGTGCGCCTATGTAGGGAAAATAGAAGCGTTCGTAATGCAGCCGTGGTCTCTACGCGCGTAACCAGGAAGTGGAAGAGAGTAGAGTGTAATCCCCTCCTCCTACATGTGAGTCGCCTTTTGCACCACGCGCCGTCGGTGAGGAGAGACGGAACCGGCGGGGAGAGGCGACGTCACGCAGCTAACTAACAACGAAACACCCGACCGAGCGGAGAAAAGACTGAGAGAGAGAGAGAGCGAGAGAGAGAGAGAGAGCAGCGCGCGCGCGCGAGAGGAGACGGCGGAGACTGATTCAGGTACAGGGGTTTGTTAAGGGTATAATGAAGTAGGTTCGAGTGTTAAGACAAGCCGAATGGTTTCGTGTTTCTAAGGGCAACGAGATAAAGTCGTGGGTTTGGGTGGAAAGAAACGGAGGCCTTGATTTGCCGCGCACTTTCCCACAGAGCAACGCTTTAATAATGTCAGATGGTTCATAATTTGTACGTTGTGGTTGTTTTGTGATTCCTGTGCATGAAACAAAAACGAAGAGAAAAGATTTCCGGTCTTTTTTTGTAAGTCTGCTGCTGCTCGCTGCGCCAGGTGAGCCTCTATGAACTAGCTGTAACACTACGCCGCGGAAAAATCACCAACTCAGCCGCCGTATTTCGATTCTTTTTAAACACTGCAGAAAAATATAGATTTTAAAACCAGTTTCCAGAGCATAATGTGTGGATAATGTGACATTTAAATCCGTTGTACGGTTTAACACAGCGTCCTTTTTGCTTCCTCCCCCCACCCCCCCCAGGTGCTGAAGCGATTAGAGAGCAGGGAAGATGGCGGACGATCCGAGCGCAGCCGACAGAAACGTGGAAATCTGGAAAATTAAGAAGCTCATCAAGAGTTTGGAGGCTGCTAGAGGGTAAGTGAATGCATTCAAATAAGAGCTGGGGCGAATAAACAAATCTGTTGGACTTTCCACAGCGCTAACAGCTATCGCTTGCGGTTTAGCCGCACTACTGATTTGCTAACTAGCCTGCTGAATGTTAGCTGATTAGCCGGGGCCTTGGGAGGAGTAGCGTTAACGATAGCGGTGCGGGAACCGGCAAATGAGTCGGAAATTTAATCTGCTCGTGTGGCTGATTTATGCTTGTAATAATGTAGCGTTATTAGCTTTGTGGGTAGCTATGCTAAATGTAATTCATTAGAATAGCCGGCGGTCCGCGTGACTGGAAGTTGTACAACACGTCAGTCATAGAGTGCGGAAAAAAATGTAGCAGCTAGCTAACTGAGCAATGTGGCTAAATGGATTTACTGAGAATGACCTAACTAACCACAATACAGTGTGGTTTCGTCTAGATGTCGTTGACGCGTCTGTTCATACATTAGTGACTAGTATCTGTTTGGCCTCGGTTTGCGCTTTTTAAATTTTTTTTTTTTAAATGTTTTAATTTGTGTAATGCTAACGGACTGGCTGTAGCCGGTATAAGCTAACTACAGTCTACCGGAATGGCCCACGCGCCCAAAACTGAAGCGCGAACCCTCATTTACACAAGCCGCCCTGGTCACGTGGTTTTTAATGTACAGTGTCTTCCGTTAGTTTATCGTTTCTGGCTTGCGTGTGTGTTTGGGTGAAATGTGTTCGTGTGTGGTGGTGGGATAATGGTGGCACCGAGCAGTCTGTGTTTAAATAAGCCATGTGGGAAAAGCAGCATGCTTCACTGCCTTTCACTCTCCTTCCTTATGCCAGGTAGTTATGGGCTAAGGACACACACTTTAGTCCTTCATTCAAGGACAGTCTGTGTTTGTGTGTGTGTGTGTGGGTGTGGGTTTGCCCTTTGACTGTATGTAACATGGGATAGTGGGTTTAGTTTTGAACTCCTGCCCAGAAAACAATTGAACAGGAAAGAATCAGCGTTTGTTCATAACTGACCATGTACGTGTTGGCACGGATCTGATTACTGTTCCCTCTAAAGTTAACGAACCCAGTGTTCTGTCATTTAGTGAAATGGTTGTCCTTTTTTCAGAGTTGCATGTGTGTGAAATAATGTGGGCTTTGATGCATGTGTGCATCTCCAAATCAACACACACAAGCCACTTTACATGTTTATTTTTTTGCTATGAACTGTGTTTACACTATCAATGCTACTGTGAAATTGTGTTTTCTATTTTGTAGTGTTTAGATTCACTGTATTGCTTATTGTACAGTCTTTTGTTTATATTTATTCTCTAATATTTGCATTGTTACTCATCCGCTTGTCTGATATTTTTTTCATAATCGGTGTAGAACTGATTCTGGGGGAACAAATTTTTGTTCCTTGCATTACACCCATCTGAGATAAGAGTCTACTTGACCTTTCTAGCAAGAGCTGAACCACTGTCTAAAAATGTCGGTGTCATTATGGGAAAATATTCAGATTTACAGGATTAGTTCTTTTATGTAAAGGAAACCGCCACCCTAAAACACATTAAATATGTTTATAGGAAAATATTTGTAATGTGTTTAGAGATTCTGATGCTAATTTGGTGGTTATTGCTGTGTTTTTATTATTCTTGTTAGAAATTAGTAGTTGTGTGCCACGCTGATGGAGCAGGGGTCATTGCTAGTGCAGTCACTTTGTCAATCAATAAGAGAAAAATCTCAAAGGTCTCAGACATTAGGGATAACTGTCAGGGTTTGCTGTTAGTTCAGAGTTTCAGAATACACTGCAGCTATACAACACAGCTGCACTGGTTTACAGCATGGGCTCGGCTAGCCAGCGCACAGGCATGGTGGACTTAATGCTCATATCAACATGAAAACTGAAGCTGCTTGTGCAGAGTTTACAGATGAGGAGGTGAGAGAACTGGACAGACTACATTTACATTTATGGCATTTGACAGACACCCTTATCCAGAGTGACTTACATTTATCTCTCTATTTTTGTATGAGAGACACACACATGTATACACAACTGAGCAGTTGAGGGTTAATGGCCTTGCTCAAGGGCCCAGCAGTGGCAGTTTGGTGGTGCTGGGATTTGTATCCATGACCTTCTGATCAGATGTCTTATCCATTGAGCTAGAGATGGAGCAAGGGATGAAACCCACTGTCCCCACTATCAATAGCTAGTCACATGGAAAACTGTTAACCGAAGTGAATGTCTATGAACTACGTTTATAAAAAAAAAAAAAAAAAAAAGTTTAGCTTAAATTTGTATTACAAAATCTGTTCTGGAGGGCATTATGGACCCCATGTTAATTATGAAGATTAATACGCAAGTTAATCCTGGAGGATTTTTTCTTTAAACCAAATAAATAATGTGCGTAGCCCAAAGAAAGCTTCCTTTGTGACTTGCATCTGCCATCATCAGTTTCAGGGAATATACAGTACTCTGCAAAAGTTTTAGGCAGCTGTGAAAAAATGCTGTAAAGTAAGAATGCTTTAAAAAAAAAAGACATTAATAGTTTGGATTTATCAATTAACAAAATGCAAAGTGAGTGAACAGAAGAAAAATCTACATCAAAACAATATTTGGTGTGACCACCCTGTGCCTTCAAAACAGCATCAATTCATCAATTCTTCTAGGTACTCTTGCAGACAGTTTTTGAAGGAACTCGGCAGATAGGTTGGCCCAAACATCTTGGATAACTAATCCATCTTGCCTCTCTGATGGTATTGCATGATGGATAAGTATCTGCCTGTACTTCTCAGCATTGAGGAGACCAATAATTCTGACCAAATCCCCAACTCCATTTGCAGAAATGCAGTCCCAAACTTGCAAGGAACCGCCACCATGCTTCACTGTTGCCTGCAGACACTCATTCGTGTACAGCTCTCCAGCCCTTCGGCAAACAAACTGCCTTCTGCTACAGCCAGATATCTCAAATTTTGACTCATCTGTCCAGAGCATCTGCTGCCATTTTGCTGCACCCCAGTTCCTGTGTTTTCGTGCATAGTTGAGTCGCTTGGCCTTGTTTCCATGTCGGAGGTATGGCTTTTTGGCCTCAAGTCTTCCATGAAGGCCACTTCTGACCCAGTAGATAGGTGTTGCTGTGCTCAGTCTTGCCATGGAATATGACTTTTGACAGTAATCTGTCTTCAGCAACCTCACCTTGTTAGCTGAGTTTAGCTGTTCCTCACCCAGTTTTATTCCTCCTACACAGCTGTTTCTGTTTCAGTTAATGATTGTGTTTCAACCTACATAATGAATTGATCATTAGCACCTGTTTGGTATAACTGTTTAATCATACACCTGACTATATGCCTACAAAATCCCTGACTTTGTGCAAGTGTACCTAGAAGAATTGATGCTGTTTTGAAGACAAAGGGTGGTCACACCAAATATTGATTTGATGTAGATTTTTCTTCTGTTCACTCACTTTGCATTTTGTTAATTGATAGATATAAACTATTAACATGTCTATTTTATGAAAGCATTCTTACTTTACAGCATTTTTACAGTCACAACTGCCTAAAACGTTTGCACAGTACTGTATATAAAACATAATTCATATAGAGCTCTTAAATATGGTGAAGAAAATAGTTTTCTATTATGAAGTGTTTGAGCTGGTTTTGCGAAAAATAAGTAAGAAATAAGGATCTTGTCTGTATTTTATCCAAATATTTTACATTTTCTGAATCACTGTCCCAAGTTATTCTAATTGTTTCCTGGTTTTAGTAGCTTGTTTCATATTAAGAAATTTTTCAATCTCTAAAAGTGATATATTTTGACACCGCACCATAAAGTCAGTGTCAGTTTATGGAAAAATATTAAGAGAAATCAAAATAGAAAATGTGGCATTTTTAATAATTAACCTTCCCCATAAGGAAAGAACATTGACGTGTTTTATTAATTGCTGTGGTATTAGCCAACACACACACGCAGTGTAAAATGTCTTCGTTTTGTTCTGCTCTGGTTAGTAGCACTCTGAAGGCAAATGAGCAACAGGTGAGGAGGTGAGTTTACACGTCACTGCAAACAGTGCAGGCATTTTTGAAAATGACAGTCAGTCTGAAAGCTCATGTGGCGCTGCCGCCTGTGCCATCAGTTTTAAGAAGTGTTTAAGTCTGTATTCTTCCGTTTGGTGTAGCCTGTTTCTTCCTTCCTATCAGAGATTTTATCAGATCTCCTGCAGGCAAGCTGTATTGTCCACAACTTGTCGTCCCGCTTCCCTGAAATAGCTGCGTTATCGGGCTCACTCAGACACACGTTCAGTTTGGTGTTGCTTGTGTATGTCTGCCACCTGATCGTGTCATGCCTCAATGTGCCTCACCTGTGATGCTACATTGCAAAGCATTCATTTCTTTCTAAAACATTTTAACCGAATCACTGCGATTAGTAATAACGTTTGTGTGTTTAGGTTTGTAGTAAAGAGGTGGTCTTTGCTTGTTATGGCTACACTGGCTACCACCTGCATTGAACCATTCAAGGTCGTTTTCCTTGTTCGCTGAAGATAAGAAATCTGACTAGACTAGAAATCCAACTAGATATTGTGTTCGCTTTCCTTCTCAAGCGTTGCTTTCAGCCAGGTGTGTACCAAGTTACAAGATTTCTCTACTCCCAAGCAGAACTGCGTGATATGGAAAGGTTATATTACGATACATAACAATACTTTGTTTCGTTAGCAGTGTGCCATCAAAACAGTACAGCTGGATTATATATATATATATATATATATATAAAAAAAAAATCTTCAGTTATGATTTATTCTGCTTATAGTAAAGATGGTTTTAGGTAATGTTTTCTCTCATCCTCACCTAAAATGTTTCTTCAGGACCTTTGTGCAAAAGAATACAGTAATGTGTTAAACAGGACATGGAGTACATGAAGTGCAAATACACTACAATGTGAGGCAAGGGGAAACATAAGGACTGAGTGCTCATTGGGCATGCTAACTAGACAGGACAACAGAACAATATTTGATGGATTATATGGCATTACAGGCTTAGGGTGTCTCTGTTGAGTGTGTTGACTGAGTCTCTCTCCCTCTCTCTCTTGCTGTGTCTTTCTCTCAGTAATGGGACCAGTATGATTTCGCTGATTATCCCTCCTAAAGATCAGATCTCCAGAGTGGCCAAGATGCTGGCTGATGAGTTTGGCACAGCTTCCAACATCAAGAGCAGAGTCAACAGACTGTCTGTGCTGGGGGCCATCACCTCTGTACAGCAGAGACTCAAACTCTACAATAAAGGTGTGTGTGTGTGTGTGTTTTTTACTTTAGAACCACCTTCACTTCCTGTTTGTAATGTAATTAGGAGATATCAGTTATACGTAATGATTTGGAATATTCTCTTTTGGCCATCTATGACTGCATATGTATGTATGTATATATGTAACGGACAATTCAAGGCTAGGTGTGTATTACATGATTTTAATGCACAACGCGGAGGCGAAGAACCACGTGACGCGATGCGGAGTGCATAATCGTGTCTTAATATCGTGTAACGCACACCTAGCTGTGGATTATCCCGCTTATACCATGGTCACTTGCCAGCATTGATGTTTGCAGTGCAAAATTTGACTGAAAGGATAAAAATAACGGTTATTTCATATACGTGACGTTGGATCTAGAATTCTGCCTGCTCTAAATCATACACAGAGATAAAGTAGTGCGTTAAGATTTCATTTATTTGAATTAATTATAATAAATAGTTATGGGGGGGATGTGTGTGAATTGCCTGCACCTGTGCCACTTTACAAATAATGAAGCTGTGAGTTTAACTACTTAAAAAATGACTGAATTCTCCCCATTCAAAATCATTTAATGTTCTCTTCTCCAGTTTGTCAAATTCATCTTGTGCCTCGGCCCATTTATCAAAATTGCCATATACACCATACGAGTTAAATGACGTGCAAAAATCACCCGTTTAGCTAAGTAAGGTAATTAGGAAATGTTCACAATAGCTGTCTAACTAGGTAACTGTTACTACGGTCACAGTTGTTTATAGGCAGCACATTCATTTAGAATGGTGGTTTAAACTGAAAAACTACCTGTGCATTCAGTGGATTGAACGCACACTAACATCTGTGGTTTAGTTGTAGCATTTGTGTTTTTGTTCTTTGCTACTGAGTTACTGCTTTCTCAGAGAAAGAAATGGTCAGACCAAACAAGAATCAATTAAAATTTGCCTGGCATGAATGCCTGGCAATTCACTGAAGGGTAAAGATGCGAGACGTGATGCTTTTGCATCAGGTAGCAATTTGGACCTGTGAATTCATGAACCTCAGGCTTGTGAGCCATTAAAAAAAACAAAAAGTTTGCTTATTATTCAGCAGTGGCCACACCCTAGTTTCATCTTGATCTGGGTGAAAAATACCCATCTCATCCACAGATGTGTTTCTGTCTGCTGGGTTTTCTTGTTAGCTGTAGTGGCATATGTGATTAAACCTTTTTTTTTTTTTTTTTTTTAAATATATTTTGCAGTGCCCCCAAATGGTCTGGTAGTTTACTGTGGCACCATCGTGACTGAAGAGGGCAAAGAGAAGAAAGTCAACATTGACTTTGAGCCTTTCAAACCCATCAATACCTCGCTCTATCTCTGTGACAACAAATTTCACACTGAGGTAAGTAATGGCCCTAGCATGAGTTTCTGCTTAATGACGCAGCATTCATGCGTGAGAGAGGGTGAGATTATCAGTGTGTGTAACAGTGTGCACTTTTGGGCATGGGGTTTTGAATAGTGCCCTTTCAGCAAAACTCAACCAGTTTGAGTCCGAAATTGTTTGCACATGTAAATCACATGAATACAATAAGCAAATGATGGTTGGATCAGCAGTACTGTGCTTCTGAAAGCCTACTGGTTACATGCGTGCGACCCATCATTGCTCGTGATGGAAAATAATCCGGTGTTAACATTACAATAAATTATAGATCAGCTCATAAAGTAAAGGTCATCAGTGACTAATTACAGAATAATTAGAATAACGCTGTATAGAAAAGCAGAGGTAGATTGAACCCTAAGAGTGCAAACAGTGCCTCAACATGAGAAGTAATTTGTTTACTTTGAACTAAGTGGTATCTAATGTCAACAGGGTCACACAAGATGGCTATGATTTTTTTGACCTGCTTCATTGTTCAAACAGACTACTGACATCATCTAGTACTGACCAGCCATACATCAATTTTCCACCTATGTTAAGAAAAAGCTAAACTGCCCCGAACACACTCCCTACACACACACACACACACACACAGGCTGCTATACTATTTATCTCACTGCTCCCCATGCTGTTATCTACATTATCTTGTACTGGTGTTCACCCTCTACAGTCCAACGCCTGTGGTGGGAGTTCACACAACTTGTCCGTGTTAGAAACCAACGGAATAGATTATTTAATTTGGTTTGTTTTAATGCAGGTTTTTCCACTGGAGGAAAAAAAAACGAAACCAAGGTTTAAATTCTGAATTTTTTTTTTTTTAAGTCACTGTTTGTATTTTCATAATGTTTGCACATCTGCTTTTTTATTTATTTATTTAATTAATCTATTTATTTATTTATTTATTAATTATTATTATTTGTGAAAATGACTCTCCTTTACATTTGAATTGAATTGAATTTAAAAACCCTGGCCTTGATGATCACCAGAATGATCCCATTTTCTTCCTTTTTTGCGCAACTAACCGTACATGAGAACTACTTGCAGGTCGGATCTAAGTAAGAAACGTCAGACAACGTGCCATATGATTGGTCATTCGAGCCAGGCATTTAGATTTGTTCCTTTACCATGTTTTTAAACTGGAATATAGAATTGAGAAAATCTCAGTTAAAAATGTTTTGTGCATGTACATAGAAAATGAATGGTCACCTTGTCGCTTGCGAGTATGACCTAGAGGTCTACCGATGTATCGGTTTTGCCGATATAATCGTTTGTTACTTGGAGTGTTACTTTTTGGTTAAGTTTGAATGTATATCTTTTATTTACTTTATAATCTATTGTTAGTTAATATATGTTAATATTTATATATTTCATCTACTGTTTATTTTTGTGATAAAGCAATAATTTACGATGAGTGTTACGTTTTCATTTAGTATCATTTTTAAAAACATTTTTTAAAAATTGTAATCGGTTAATTAGTTGGTTATCGGCAGGTACTGCCCAACTTAGTTATTTGTAAAGTCCACTATCGGTTGACCTCTAATGTGAACGTATGGCAAGTCTTTTAATTTCACAGCTCTAGTATACCTGTATGTGTGAGACTGTTTGGCTTGTATTAAAGTACACCAGCCATGTGCAGGTTTATTTCAATTCCCTTATCGCCTGTGTGTTTTGAATGTTTTGCCACTAAACACCATTTGTTTGAGTTTGACACACAGACAATCCACTATCACTTCTCTTTCTCTCCCTCCTTCCTTTTATAGGCCCTGACGGCGTTGTTGTCCGACGACAGCAAGTTTGGCTTCATCGTGATTGACGGTAGTGGTGCACTATTCGGGACCTTACAGGGCAACACCAGAGAAGTGCTGCACAAATTTACAGTGGACCTACCCAAAAAACACGGTACACAACACACGCACACGCACCTATCCAGTAGCTCTGAATGGTAATTAGTTTGAAAGCAGTGTCCTCTTACTACAGTGTCACTTTCATCTGCCCTGTGTTGGAACTTGAATACTTAATCAGAAAAACCTTGTGGTGCAGCAGGATAAAGCTGATTTTATTTCTCTCTCTCTCTCTCTCTCTCTCTCTCTCAGGTCGTGGAGGACAGTCTGCACTGCGTTTTGCACGATTGAGAATGGAGAAGAGACATAACTACGTGCGTAAGGTGGCCGAGACGGCGGTGCAGCTCTTCGTGTCCAATGATAAAGTCAACGTAGCTGGCTTGGTGCTTGCTGGTTCAGCAGACTTCAAGACCGAACTCAGCCAGTCCGACATGTTTGATCCGGTACGAGTGAAAACGGTTTTCAGCTATGCACAGAGTACAATTCAGTTATTACTCTTGGTGCCTGCACAAAGTATTGGAACTTCTGGCACCACAAAACTGAACCTGTTTGCCATGGGTCCGATACCAGCGATTCCAGTTTTGTGTTTTTTACTTAAAGCTCAAGACTGATCCCAGCAGAACCCAGTGGTACGTAGGGGCTAGGCTAGCTACTGTTTATTGCTTAATTTGTTTCGCATACCATGTTACACAATAAGCACCACCATTTACTCAAATACTAAAAAACACTCAAAAAAAACCAACACAACCACAGTGTTTTTGTGACACAAAGGAACTGGAATATTTTCGTTGTCAATCTCCTGTAAGGAGCCAGATTCAGAAGTTCAATGCATACTGACAACATCCTTACAGTGACTGTTTACATGCACATCAATATTCCGATATTAATCGGAATTTGGCAATATTCTAATTAGTATTGAGTTACATAAACTTCGCAGTCCGGTTGCCCGATTCAGATTAAGACAATATTCTGATTCCCCAAATTCTGAATCCCACCCCAGGAATATGCCTGTTTTAATCAAAAAATTGTTGCATGTAAACACCTTATTCAGAAAATCCACTAAAAGGAGATATGTGTTGTGGAAAAGCACATGTTGAAGCAAACATTTCAGCCTAATAAACGGGCCAGTTCCAGTTCTCAGTGTTCTATTCAAAACTCCACAGTAATTACACCAATTCTACCATCTCTGAATTGGCAGTATTTCTTCTTGCCTTGTATTACTGGCTTGTGTATACTGTATATTGTGCCATTGTAACAAATCTAGGATAGTAACAATTATGACATTCTCTGTATTTTATCTTCTGTTTGGGTTAGCTTAACGTAAAAAGGTTTTGCTCGCCCATCTCTATATTACACTCTCAGATTTCACTTATCCAGAACCCTGTGAGGAGTTTGCAGCTTTGATCTAATTAGTTTCGCTGGGCTATACATGATCAGACAGCAGGAAGAGACATTCCCTTCCCGTTTTCATATCACTGTTGCCAGACATGTGGCTTGTAATTCTTTATCAGAATCAATAAATAATTAGTGCTGTCTGATGTAGAGTTATCCGTGCTGACCTTCTTAAACATTGTCTCAGTACTGTTTATCTTGATGGACTCTCAGCTGTCCTATAGCTATGCTTTAATGCCTCCTAGTACTTCACCTCGCTGGCAGTTCATAAAAAGGCTTACTGACATCAGCTCGGCATGTGCAGCGATATTCCTGAAACAGCCTCTTCCTCTCCTTAGCTCTGGCAAGTCCATTTGTAACTCCAAAACATAAATACTAAATCCTTGCCTGGTTTTGATGTACATCATTTGGGCTGGATATCATAGATCCGCTCCAGCTTCACTACACTCCTCTAAACATGTGACTCATGGAGCTTTATCCTTTACTCATAAAGCTGAAGTGGTATTGTGGATTTGGGTTTACAGTAAATGCAGTTAGTACGACATTTACATGGAGCTAATTTTTGCATTTTAGGTTTAATTTCTCTGTTACCAATTCGGTGGGACTAATGCCCACCTGCACACAGTCCTATTGGGAATGTTTTTTTTTTTAAAAAAAATAAAAAAAAAAGGGTTCCACATGCCCAGACATAACTGCAGTATAACAGCTGTCCCTGTTCCCATGCCACTGTAATCTCTACATTCTGTACTGCACCCAACACGTACCCAAATGCTGGAGCTCCTGCACCATCTGATTTGCTCATCTAGTTGCTATTAATTGCTTTCTTTGTAATCCCAGTTATAGCTTTTTCTTTGCTGTTGGCTACTAAAAAAAAAGAGTAAGAGCTGCTTATTTCAGTCACCATTTTGTAACAATGTTCAGTGTCATATTAATGAGAAATTCACCATGGAGGTAGTAGAGAATGAAATGTTAATTGCATTTTGTAACTTTGAATGTAACATATATGCTGCAGTTGCACAGAGTTATGGCTGCAGTGATCTGCGAGTTGACGAGCACAATGGTGATGGCCAGGGCGTTGGTCTAAAAGTTTGGAACCTGATCTGTTTGAGCAGAGTATACTGACGAGAAGGCGAGAGACCTGGACAGACATTAAAATGAGCGCTTTTTCCTTTAGGTGGCAATAGAGATCTCAACAGATAGTCAGATGGCATTGTGGTGGGGGAAAACCTTTAACCAAAGTGAAAATGTTAAAGAAATAAGTTCAAATTGGAGATGTCAACTCAGATTTTCATTACAAAATAAGTCTTGGACACCATTAAATTAAAAGCACATGATTATTAATGATAAATATTGATATGCAATATACATTCCTTTAACAAGAACGATTCCTAGGTGTTGCTAGTGCTAGAAAGTGGCCTGGTAGCTGCTCTTAGGGCATTTTCCCACTTGGCTCATTTGGAGCATTTGTTTTGGAACTTGGTGCGTTTTCTCCCTTGGTTTGGTTAGTTTAAACATATATGAACACGTCAATCACGCTCAGATCCACACCAAAACAATCGGTCTGAGACCACCTGAACGTGGTGGTCTCAGCATGCTTGCAAAGGAACTCTGGAGCAGTTCACTTGTGGTTAGAAAACGTTCCGACCCAACGAACCAACCTGTATAGCAATGCATTTGTTTTGCTAATGCCTTGCAACATGAATTGCGGTTTAACTTAAACTGAAATTCTAATAACTACAGCTAAAAAGAAAGCAATAAACACAATAAACTCACGGAGCTGCTGTCTGTCCATCTTGATGGATGACCGCTATGGGCGGAACCATGGAACTTAAACAGACTCACGCTGACCAATGAGAGGACAGTTTACTCACATGTGACTTGCATAAATGCATTTTGGTACGCTTTGATATGTTGCCTTGTGAAAGCGAACCAAGCCAAGGAGAAAATGCACCACTGTAACTATTTAAGTCCCTGTTTCGAAACAAAGCACAGATCTACAGGTCTGAAAACGCCCTTAGTTTGAACCTTAAGTGTATGCAAACGTGACTGATTTGTGTGCCTTTGTTCGATTGCAGAGGTTACAGGCAAAGGTGCTGAAACTGGTCGACATCTCTTATGGAGGAGAGAATGGTTTCAACCAGGCCATTGAGCTATCGGCCGAGGTCCTCTCCAATGTCAAATTCATCCAGGAGAAGAAACTAATAGGTACATATTATGATTAAGAACAACCTGAGTGGGCGAGTGTTTTTGGAAATAATGTGATTTTTAAAAACATAATTAACTGATTGTATTAATAATATTGTTGAGTGCTTGAAGCCCGTCTTTGAATGCTCCCTTTTTTTCAGGCCGCTATTTTGATGAGATCAGCCAGGACACGGGGAAGTACTGTTTCGGTGTGGAGGATACGCTGAAGGCCCTGGAGATGGGAGCAGTGGAGATCCTCATTGTTTACGAGAACCTGGACACCATGAGATACATCCTACGAGTACATGGGGCTGAGGTCAACGGAGCAGAAAATGGTACACACACACACACACACCCCTACACCATGATCATCCTGTGGGTACAACAAATAGAAAACAGCAGAGGTGCACACAAACACTGATGTCCACACACACACACAATTGGACACTTTCGTTACTCCAGAGGCCTGTACTCATTAGATACATGTGCTATATGAGTATACACAAGCTTGGCTGCACACTGAGATGTGATACATGTTTACAGTGAGTAGAAAGAAGTCAAGGGCAGAGGATCATTCTCTCAGCCAGCTGTCAGGTGTGTAGTGTTTTGCTTGCATTCCAGACTCTGGCCTATTTGACCATTAGCCTTGGATAATGGTCAAAACTTGTATGCTTACTATAGGTCTCTGCTAGTAAACTCTTTGGTCAAACTTGGATAAGCTGAGCTAGCTAAATGGGAGAGTGCACGTGTTCAGAGTGGAGTTAAATGGTTTACGACTCCTAGATGGCTGATCCTGTTTATAGGTATTTAGGTCAAATTTGTTGGCAAAATTCACTGTACATTTTAAAACAGACTTTCTCAGTTCTTCTACGAAAATGATCCCAGGACTGGTATTATACGTTTGTGATCTGGTGAAGTTGGTTAAAAGCTGTTGATCTCTTCATGGTCCAGTATGCAAATTATTATTGTAGTTTTTATGTACAATATAGTGAGGGGGTTCATGATTTTGGAGGAAATTCACCGTCATCAAAGTTTATTATATGTATTAACTTATTTGACTGGCAAAATGTTCACACTTTAAATATGTAAAACTATAAAAACCAGACTGGATAATTTTACTGGATTTGTTTCAGATGAGAAGACCATTTATTTGACACCTGAGCAAGAGAAGGACAAGTCCCACTTCACAGACAAGGAGGTGTGTGTGTGTGTGTCCATGTTGTGCATTTATTCATGCATCGAATAGATTTGTGTAAAAGGTCATGTTTTATGTTGAGACTTGTGCCTGTTTATACAAATACAGTGCTGTGAAAGTATTTCTGATTTCTTCTGTTTTTGTGTCGTACTAAATTGACTCGGTAATTAAAACAAAATCTAAGACAAAACAAAAGCAACCTGAGTAAACACAAAATACAGTTTTTAAATGATGTCAATTATTGAAGCAAAAACGTTATCCAATACCACCAGCTGGGCCTGTGTGAAAATGTATTTGCCCCCGTAGTTACTAATTCCCCAAATCTATTAAACTACATTCATAATGGGGTTCAGCTGGACTAGACGCAACCAGGCCTGATTACTGCAAACCCTGTTCAATCAAATCAACACTTAAATAGAACTTTTTCAACAGCATGAAGTTGGTTAAAAGGTCTTACCCAGTAACACACTATGCCAAAATTGAAAGAAATTCCAGAAATGATGAGGAAGGTGATTGAAATACATCAGTCTGGGAAGGTTTACAAAGTTATTTTAAAGGTTCTGGGACTCCAAAGGACCACAGTGAGAGCCATTATCTCCAAATGGAAAAACTCTGCACAGCAATGAACCTACCCAGAAGTGGCAGACCTTCCAAAATTCCTCCAAGAACACAGCAGCTACTCATCCAGGAAGTCCCAAAAGAGCCAAGGACAACATCAAAGGACCTACAGGCCTCTCTTGCATCAGTAAAGGTCACTGTTCATGACTCCACTGTTAGAAAGACACTGGGCAAAAATGTCATCAATGGAAGAGTGGCGAAGTGAAAACCACTGCTAACCCAGAAGAACATTAAGGCTCGTCTGAATTTTGCCAAAACACACCTCGATGATCCTCAAGCCTAAAAGTATATCATACCTACGGTCAATCATGGTGGTGGCAGTGTGATGGTGTGGGGATGCTTTGCTGCTTCAGGGCCTGGGCAACTTGCAATAATTGAGGGAAACATGAATTCTGCTCTCTACCAGAAAATCCTAAAGGAGAATGTCCGGTCTTCAGTCCGTAAGTTGAAACTCATGCGCAACTGGATTATGCAGCAAAACAATGATCCAACGCATAGGAGTAAGTCTTAGTCCTAGAAGTAAGTGAGAGTCTGATATCCAGTTATCGGAAGTGTTTGGTTGCAGTTATTGCTGTAAAGGTGGCACAACCAGATTTCAAGTTTAAGGGGGCAATTAGTTTTTCACATTGGTGACAGGTGTTGGATAACTTTCTTTGCTTCAATAAAAAATAAAATAAAACAAAGGCAACCTGAGTAAACAATGCAGTTTTTATGTTGTATTTTGTTTGAAGATATAAAACTATTTAGTGTGAGAGAGAGACGAAAACAGAAGAAATGAGGATGGGGCAAATATTTTTTCATGGCACTGTACCTAGCAAATAAGTGTCTGTCCTTTTAAAAGAGGAAAAGCAAACTGTGCCCTTTAAAGCATATATTTTGAACTACTTTCTGTTATACTGATTGTATTATTGTTTTCAAATAAAATGTGTCTTCATTAATTTGTGCATTGGTCAGACGGGGCAGGAGCACGAGCTGATCGAGTGTATGCCGCTGCTGGAGTGGTTTGCTAATAACTACAAGAAGTTTGGAGCCACGCTGGAGATCGTCACAGACAAAAGTCAAGAGGGTTCGCAGTTCGTGAAGGGATTTGGAGGAATTGGAGGTGGGTACACGGGCCTGTGCATTTAGGCTGTTCTTACTTTATGAATTGCATTTACAGTTCTTCACTTGACACGTGTTTCATAAGTGTCTAGTTGAAGGTTAAGTTAAAGAAACAGCCATATCTTATTTGAATACCTGGTTAACCATTGGAGGCATCTGTGTCTGAATGGTGCAGTCACTGTTCAGGTATTCGTTATTCCCTACATCTTTGCAGTGGCAGTTCTAACCTTTGCGAAAGTTACCCAGTGCCAGAGTGCTTCCTGTTAGAGCATTAAATACACTCCACCCCTCAACTGAATGTAACCAAATATCAGTTTGGATATTCAAATATTTAAATTAGGCAGAAGGCACATCTCTACCTTGTTGTTTAGACTTTTTTGCTGGACTATTTCAGTTTTAAATTGAGGGCATGCTGATTCGTAGCATTCAATATATGGATAGTTATTTTGGTTAAACATCTGCTGTTGACATGATGACTTGTTAAGAATTAAATACTTTGATGAAAAACGCGTTTGCGTGTTAGTTTTGCTTTGGAGTTTTGTAAGCTAGCATTGACTATGGATAAATCATCCAATGCTACTTACAGAATCTTTCTGATGAACTATAAGCTTTAATAATGGTTAAAAATAACTTGATTGCTTCCTTGTGGGTTCCAGAAAACAACCAAAGCATAAAAGCCACACCATACCGAATGCATTTAGAACTTAATCCTGAATAATTGAAAAGAATGACCACTGAATGCAAGGTTTCTCTTTCACTCACTGAGTCTCTGTGTGTTTCTCTCAGGTATCCTGCGGTACAGAGTGGATTTCCAGGGGATGGAATACCAGGGAGAAGACGACGAGTTTTTCGATTTGGATGACTACTAGGTAGTCTGAGACTGAAAAGGAGAAGCGAAATGAAAAAATGATATGGAGAGAAAAAAATCCAGAAAGAAATATCTTTCTTTTGCAGCAAGCGAGTGTGTGGACCCCAATTAACCACAAACACACATAAAACACACGGGCAGTTTCAGAAGCTGAAGAGGAATTAACTGTCTGTCAATCAAAATGAAGGAAGGCACCCTTCACGAATAACAAATATGCTCCTGCCTTAGAGCGCTCTGATTGGATAAGACTTTGCCTCATTTTGTTTATTCTTTCCCTTTTGAATTCAAGAAGTGACAGCACGTGCCCTTGATGTAACTCTGACCAGCCCAACAAAGAACCATCTCTGGACTCACTCCTCTTATAAAGAAATATATATTTTTCTTTATATCCCTCTCCCTCCCTCGTATTTTTTTCCTCCATCAACCCATCCTTACCTGTCTGGGTCCTTGTTGCATTTCCTTTTTTTTTTTTTTTTCTTTTTTCTTTTTTTTTTACACTGGCAATTGCTGCTGCTGTGTTTTATGACAGTGTGGGATTTTTTTTTTACCTGGGTTTCTGTAGCGAAAAGGGGGGCCTATACAAGTATTAAATTTGAACTGCTTAAAATCCAGTATCCATACATGTGACCTGGTTTGTTATATTTTTTGTTTGTTTTTTTTTTTTCCCCTGGAGAGACAAGGATAATGGCATTGGTTATCAACATATAAAATACTTTGTCAATCTTTGTAAGGCTTTGTAAGTGCTTTTTTTTTCTCTTTTTCTTTAGTCAAGATGGAGAAATTGCTTGCTTTGCGAGTCCTTTATTCTCAAGTCACACTGAACGGCAGATTTGCTCTGAAATCACTCGCCATGATTAAGAGCCTGAAAATGGGCATTGAAGACTTTTAATGAATGAAAGATCAGGAATCGTTTTTGTTTCGGATCAGACTGTATTACCCTGGAGTTGTATTTAGCCAAAGCAGACATTGCCAATGACCAATATTACATACGGGACCTTTCTTGTCCAAACTTAATAAAATAAACAGAATCCCTCTGAAGCAATTGGTGACATTCAGTAGGGTTTCCCATAGCACACATACATGTGATGGATCATAAGCAAGCTGAATTTGCAACAGTTTTATAGACCTGTGCTTGCTCATTTGGCAAGATCAATAAACTATACTGTACAGCTGAATTGCGTGAGATACAAATATCCCAAACTCTCCACCCATAATCATGGTGTCATTCATGATAGTTTGGCGATTGTTAAAGTGTCATGATTGTGCGCTATTTCAATTACACTAAGCCAGGGTCATTTTTTTCTACGAACCTGTTGTGTTGACTGGATTTCATTTCCACGCATCATTTGCGTGCTATTTGGCAACTCATGTCTGTCCTGAAGCTGCTCATGAATGAACAATGAAGCGCACTACGTTTCCATCTAGTTTGTTTGTCTTTATTTGAAATCGACCCTTGTGTTTCAAGTGTTTAAATGCTTCAGAGTGGAAAGGATTCACAATCTGCTGGCAGTTAGAGCTGGGATATGATCGTGTACACTTTCCAATCTGTTCTCATCCATAACCTCCAATTTGAGCAATTGACAAGGCTTCCTACTATCTCTTCCAAACTGGCTAGTCATCCAGGTAGCATGTCTGCCTCTTCGAGTCGAATGGATTAAACAGGTGTTGGAATGAAATTTGGTTGATTAGGCCGTCTAAAGACAATGCAGTTTGTGTGCACGGCGTCAGATGAAGAGGAGTGTATGTATTTGGACTAGCCAGAGATCTTTCTAAGAATGACTGTAGATATTCTAAAGGACATAAATATTGTTTTGACTGTATGTATTGTATGTATTATATAATTAGTGGAGAAAGTTTGAGTCTGTGGACTTGACATTAAGGATTTACTTTCAAAGCAACATCACTAAGGTAATTTGAGTCCAAGTTTGGACCTTGTGGGGAAAAACTGTGACATTCTTCATCATTTGGGAGGGAAAGCAAGTTCTACTTAGTGCAGCATGGTGGTTTGTCAGGTAGTGTTCAGGGTCCCCAGTTCCATTCTGACCTCAGGTTAATGAGGGTGTAGAGACAGTGGAGACCTCCATGTTTCACTGGTTCCTAAAAACACGCAGGCATGTGGATTGACTACTCTAAATTGCCCCTAGGTGCTAATGAGTATGTTCATGTGTGTGTTCGTGGTGCTGTGCGATGACCTGGCATCTCATCCAAGTATTCCCAGCTCTGGATCAAGCCGTGACTGCAAATGAATGAATGAATGAAAGTAAGTTATAATTAGAGCAAACCATGGATAAATAAATCTCAGCTCTGTTGCTGGGCTCTGTATGGGTGCTTCATTTCTATTTGAAACGTAAATATTTAGTATGTATATATATATATATATATATATATATATATATATATATATATATATATATATATATACTTTTTTTTTTTTTAACTAAAGTTTTGTTTGTGACCACATAGGCTCAAAATTAAAAACTCTTAAAACAACAAAGCTCATACTAACAAATACAAGCATTAGTGTGTAAAGACTGCATCATTTTAACTTCCATCATATTAAACATTGTTCTATTTGTTGTGTTGATGAAGCCCAGTGACTATAAGAAGTATATGTATATACACACTCACTGTCCACTTTAATAGGAACACCTGCTCATTTATGCAGTTATCCAATCAATCATGTGGTGGCAGCAGCACAATGCACATCAATGTAGATCCAGGTCCACAGCTTCAGTCAATGTTTACATCAAACACCAGAATGGAGAAGATATATGATCTCTCTGACTTTAAGGAGTTGTGTGTTAAAATTCCAGGAGATCAGCAGTTTCTGAGATACACAAACCAGCCCATCTGGCACTAACAACCATGCCATGGTTAGAGTCACTGAGATCACATTTTTCCCCATTCCGATGTTTGATGTGAACATTAACTGAAGCTCTTGACCTGTATCTGATGTGTTCTGCATTGTGCTGCTGCCAAATGAGCAGGTGCACAGGTGTTCCTATTAACGTGTACAGTGAGCGTGTATGTTCTGGCTTAGAGCTGCTGGTTGACAAGGGAAAAAAAAAAAAAAAAGCCCAGCAACACGCTGAGCCAATCAGAAAACAGCATGCCGTTGCAAAACCACGCCCCTTGACTTGATTTAGCCAATCGGACATTCGTGCCGAGTGACGTCAGCGCGTTTGGTACGTATAGAAGCCAGAATCTACAATCAACACTCAACACGGAAACGAATGAACACGCCTTGAGATGCCGGAGCAATATCTTATAAGTTTGACTTCATGTTTCAACGCTTTTATGAGAATATTTTTGTCATCCTTTCCATATCGAAATGTTGGGGGGGAGGTCTATGCCCAAAATGGCAAAATATGGAATGGTCTTAACAACAAATCATGAAAGTGCATTTCAATATGTAGGCTCATGTAAACATGCAACGTCATTTGAATAATGTAATCACATGCCCTAATGTGTGTGTGTGTGTGTATATATATATATATATATATATATATATATATATATATATATATATATATATATATATATATATATTATATGTATATATTATATGTATATATATATATATATATATATATATATATAATTTTAATACATACATAACACGAAAATAAATTAACCATGTAAACCAGGTAAATTTCTCATGTGATAATTCACATGGGAAGGTGGTGTGACTTTTCTGTAAGGTAAAATAGGCCTGATGTTTACACCCCTATTAGTAAAATAAAATCTGTAAATTGGTCTCCGAAGAGATAAATAAATCTTCACACTGTTGAGAATCGGTGGAAATTCAAATGATTTATGTCCAGACAAGCAATCTGCGGATTGTAATTTGGCAGAAATGCTAAATAAGGACTATTTATTTTGATATAGGGGCGTGTAGGTGGTGGTGTGTTGTTTCTGGCTTCACACCTGACTGCTGTTTGGTGACTGGTTTCCATTTTCGCAGAGAGGCGGACTGCACAACAACATGGAGCCGGAGATGGAGGACAAAACCCTGGAGCTGATGGTGAGTTCAACCGGATCACACTCATACCGACATGCTCATGAACACGTTTACAGTAATCAGTACAATCTCAGGTTTTACGAGTTTGTGTGGATGGTAAATAAGCAAAGCTCATCTACTGGTGTGGAGTGGGGAGGATTAACGTTAGCTAGCTGGGGAGCTAGTTTGCTAACTATCGATAGCTTAAGTGTAATTCAACGGCCTGTGGTTGAAACAGGAACCAGAAATGTATGCCTTTGTGTATCTGAAACCTATTTGAGTTAACAACAGAATGATATATTGAAACATATCGCAAGATAGCTATAAACGTCGCAGAAGAATCGCGTAGTTGTTTATAGAAAGCAGCCGCGTTTAAAATCACACCTTATAGCACCTCATAGTGTGCCAGAATAGTGCTCGAGCTATAAGCCGTAGCCATGGCGATTTTTGGTGGCGCACTAATTTGACACTGCTGCCTATTTACAGTTGTATGCGGTTTGGGACGGGGCCAACATCACTGTTGAGGGAGCGTCCAATCATTGCGGTGGTGTTACTGCGCCATTCGGTCATGTAGTTAGCCAGACTGGTCTCGACTAGTTCTCTTGTTTGGATATTAACTAGCTAGATGTTTAACCAAATGGTAAACTGTTTCCTCGTAATAGTCTTGACACAATTAATATTCAGTCCTTCGCTTTCACTTTTGTTAAAGTGAACTAATAGCAGGTGAATGTTTTAAGACTATATAAAAGTGCAGAGAAATGATTAAATTAAACGTCCTTGCTTTGTCAATAACAGTCCAGTGGGGTTTGTATTGCAAATGTTCACACATTTATAGTCTTATAGCTAGCGCCACATTTATTGTTGTGATGATGTCATTGTTGATAGAGATGGCATCCTCCCCCCCCCCCCCCCCCTTTTAAAGGGACTAACCATACTACACTGCATTGTGTGTGTGTTTGCATGTCTTTGTTTGTTTGTTTGTTTGTTTATACACCAGGGCTTGGCGATATGAGAAGAAAAAAAAAAAAAACACGGCATCCCACAGGGTTCTGTTTTAAGCCCTCTATTATACTCTTTATATCCTGGAACATGTAATTGACGAACCTAACATTAGCGAACATTACACTCATCAGCTCAGGTGGATTGAGCAGCAGCAGTTACACAAAATGAAGACAGTGTTAAATATTTGAATTTATGGAAGGCCTACTGTTAATCTGTAGGATCACTCGCAGCTCAGGAGATGGAAGACGTGTATCTAACGTTGCCGTTTAAATCTTTAAAAGATCATTTTAAGGCTGTGTTTAAAACCTTGCTCTCTTCAACTAATTTATTTGTAATAAATATTATGTAGTTTTACTAGTGAAATATACTTTTCATTATTCATTATTTGTAGTCATCCTTCCCTGTAGTCATCCAAGTTGTCGACTGTTTAAATAAGCAGTCCACACAGGATTTCACTGCGTTTTGGCCCCAACGTTCACAAAAAAATGCTTGACTTTGCTGCAGTCCCCCCCTTTCCCCCTCTTCTTTTCCCCTCTTCTTTTCCCCTCTTCTTTTCCCTCCCAAAATTTGCGATGCGATTTGCGGAGTTTTTTGTGCTTTTTTTTTTTTTTTTTTCCCTGCCGAAAACTACTTGAATTGGCGAAATTGCAAGTGCACGAAATTATTTCGCACGTTTGTTGGTAAATGAGACCTTTTAGCTGTACTCCTGGTCGACACACGTGAACCGAAGAGGGCTTTGGCTGAATGCGCGTTGTGATGATGTCACATGATGCGTCTTGGCCCAAATCTGCAGAAAATCTGCTGATAATTTTGAAAATTTGCAAGCTCCTCTGAATATTGCGGAGTTCGCTTGATTTTGCGTTCATTTCTGCGATGGGAAATTTGCAAAATCCTGGAGGGACTGAATAAGTAAGGAATAAAACTCTTAGGAGTGTGCTGTTATAGGAAAATAATCAACGACAAGGTGATGTGATTCAGCTGAAAATGAAAGAGTTAACGTTACCGCCCCAAAGATATTTACATTCCAATTCTTAACTGTTTTATTCCTCTTATACAACAGCAGTTTGCCAAAATATACCATTTTTATTTATTAAATAACGACGCATCATACTATTGATCTATTTAGAGTTGTATTTATCATACTGATATTGGTATTGACATTGTCATATCCTCCAACCCTAGGGAGTACCACGTTGTTTTTTGTAACGTTAGAATTATGTTTGTAACGTTTTGTTTTGGCATGCTCATCAGGTTAACAAGGGATTAAGCTTAGGGTCACGTTTGGCTCATTATATTTTCATTGTGTCAGAGACTGTCGTCACCAAACTCTCCCATTCGTCAACCTAATGTTGTGCAGTGCTGATTCACCATAAAACCAGATAACCACATTAACAACCTGTTTACTTCCTGTTTCTTCCTCCTCTGTTGGCTTTGTGTATATCTGTGATCCACAGTTCAGTGTGAATACAGCTGTGCGTTCGGACTTTGGGTGGGGTCATGCGTTTTTTGTGTACGCTCTGAATGTTAACGTAAACACTAACTAAGCCTACACACTACATTTGAGAATGAAAAGAGGAACGAGTAGAGCCAATCTCTCTCTTGAAGCCCCGCCCACTCTCTGAAACAGGCCTGATGCTTTAATGTTGTGTGTCCTACAGTGTCTGCAGTTAGGTGTGTGTGTGTGTGTGTGTGTGTGTGTGTGTGTGTGTGTGTATTTGCTCACTGTATGTTGCTCTAATACTGTTTTTTTTCCCTCCCTCACTTACCCCCACTCTCTCACTTCCTCCTCTTCTCACTTTACCTCTCTTTCTTTCTTTTTCTTTCTATTTCTCACTCTTGCCTGCCATTTCTCAATAACTTCATCCAAATTGCACTCACGTTCTGTCTCTCTCTTCCCCTTCACTATTAACTACCCCTTTTTGCTTTTCCCTTTAACACTTCTTTCATGGCTCATTTCCTCTTTCTCTGTCTCTCTCTCTCTCTCTCTCTCTCTCTCTCTCTCTCTCTTTCTCTCTCTCTCTCTCTCTCTCTGACGCAGTGCTCTTTGCCTCGCTCTCTTTGGCTGGGTTGTTCCTCGGTGGCAGAGAGCCTGTGTGCTCTCAGGTGCCTGCAGAGCCTCCCCACCTCCCGGGTCCACAACCAGGTTCTGCTCTTCTCTTCAATACTCCCTCTATTTTTTCCCACCTCCTCTCTTTCATCTCCTTCTCTTCTCTCCTCTCCGTGTGGTTCCACCCCACCATCCACCCATCGTCTGTGTGTCTGTCACATTTCCTCACTTCACGAGGGTCTCTATTGAGTAACACAGATTTAAATAGATTCAAGCTTTTGTTTCCTGGAAATTGTGCATGAGCATGGTGGAGATGACGTAGATGATACAGGCTGGGGAAACTCAGTGTTGCGCTCCCTCTCCCTCTCCCTCTCATATTCCAGCTCTTCACATCATGCGTTGCTGTCTGTGAGAGTAACAGAGTAAAAGCAGGGATAAAGAGATAAAGTGCATGACACAAACATTGATTACTGGAAAGTCAGATCTCGTCTGACGCGGCGCTTCTTTATTACAGTTACACACGACGCAGTCGCTAGTCATGCCGGTGTCATGACAAATCGCTAACCTGGACACGCAGATTTCACATTCGGGCGATTAGTTTTTCATAGCTGCCTGTCAAAACGAGTAGTTTTAACAACCCGAAAAAGAAAACGAACTACTCTCTACTTATGGTGTGTGTGTGCGTGTTTAACTGTATTGTGATGAACCTTAATGCTGTAACTGGAGGTCGATCAGTGGTGTATCTTACAGATACCGATAACTAAGTTGGGCAGTACCTGCCAATAACCGATTAATCAACCGATAGTTTTTAAAATAAACGTAACACTCAAAGTAAATTATTGCTCAACTTTATTACAAAAATAAACAGTACTGACTGTACCATGAAAATGTGCTGTACTTAAAAAAAAATAAATAAATAAAATACAGTACTGTTCAAAAGTTTCACGCACCCTATTTTTAGTGCAAATGTTGTTATAGATTTTTTATTTATGACTTCTTGTAAAATTAAATGTTACAGAAAAAATGTTTGTATGTCATTAAAGAAAGCAGCATATTACATAAGAGACCACTTTTCAGACAAAAACCACAATGAAGGCTGCTGGGTTTTGCTGCAAAAATAAGAAGCGAGTGCAAAAGTCAAAGTCTCCAGAAGAACTGTGGCTGGTTCTGCAAGATGCTCAATAAAACTTACCAGCTCATTTCCTTATAAAACTGCACTAATTGTACCGGAGACTACTTTTATTTATTTATTTATTTTGTCACACCAAATATTGACTTTGTTTCATTTACTACTGTTTACTGCTCTTTCCTGTTTTTTTTTATATTTTATATATATATTTTTATAAATGTAGAATCATTATTTTGAAGGCATCTTTGCTCTACAGCATTTCTTTGCATGTGCCTAAAACTTTTGCGCAGTACTGTAAATATAATAGCTATTAATAAATATTAAAGTAAATAAAAGATATGCATCCAAACTGAACCTAAAAGTAACAAATACTCCAAATAACAAATAAAAATAGAGCCATCCAAAATGAATCAAAAACAGTTCAAGTAACCCAACAAAATTTGTCAGTGATTGTTTTTATTTAGCCTCTAGACGCCGCTCATGTGGATTTTTAATAGATTTCGATAATTGAAGCAGTCGGCTATCGGTGCCAATTAATCAGCAAAACTGCTCAATCAGTCGGCCTCTAGCTGTTAACGATAGCATGCACTTTTCCACTGCCTGCTGCCCCACATACATTGGCTGATATGCGACGTGGCTGACGATAGAAAGATGATTATTATTAGGTGTGCACTGATGACGGACTAGCTTTTCAGAAACAGGAGCACGCGTGTGTGGCAAAATAACATGCACAATATGTACAAAAAATTACCTCAGACGGATCGAGAGAAAGATGCTAGCCAGAATAATATTTTACTTCAACTTATAGCCAAAATATTGGACACAGACTTTTTGGCAAGAGCACAAACACAACGTGATGCATCAAAAACTTTATCTCGACCGGACAAGAACTATGATTACATGGTTATCTCCTCCGTGGGAATTCATGCTCCCTTTGTAAATTTCCCTTGGTCTGTATTAATACACTTAACTAACTAACTAGCTCACCATACACTATTATATTACGTTAGGTAGCACTTTAGTCAATCAGGTTTCCGGGCAGCCAAAACATGGGACTGGGCCGTGCACTAGAAATGCTGGGCTAGTAAATGAATTCATCATTTGTCCACCCCTGCATGTATTCACATCCCTAGCCCTGACAATGTTGTTTATTTAATATTTATTGCAAAAAAAAAAAATTGGCATTGTTTTTGTGTATGTGTATATGGCTTGCTTTTTACATTCGTGTACGTGGATAACATGCTGTCTGGAAGCTCATCATGGTGTCATCATGCACATTTCAGCTGGAGCTAGTTCACATCAGAAGCTTGTTGGTTTGGCTAGTTTAAGCCAGACAGGATGTTCCTGAGATGAGTCATCGTATGAGCTTAGAGCTGCACAATTCAGGGTTGGTAGTACAAGAAGACGTATTCATTTCCATACTATATGTGGAATCCTATGGGAATTTAGAAAATGTCTTTTGGAAAGTTCTTGTGTGAAAATGAGACCTAAAACTCTGAAGGTCAGATCACATTCAGCTTCTCTACAACTTATGTTGTAGTCTTCTTTTTGAATGTAATGACATTTTAAAAATGAACAGGAATACCACCAAAGCCCTCTTCCATTCACGTGCGTCGAACATGAGTAGAGCTTAAAGGTCTCATTTACCAACAAACACCACTGTGAAAGACCGTGCAAAAGAATTTCGTGCAATTGCGTTTTCGCCAATTCGGGTAGTTTTCTGTGGGGAAAAAAGCAGAAGAAACTCTGCAAATTGCATCGCAAATTTTGACATTTTTGGCTGCAACAATCACAAAAAAACTCAAATCCTGTACTATCCTGAAGTTGATTTTTTTCCTGTGGCATCCTAACACATCCTGTGTTTTATTCCTCTTACACAGCAATTTTCCATCACTAGGCCTGTCACGATAATGAATTTTACTGGACGATATATTGTCCCAGAAATAATTGCGAGAAACGATATTATTGTCATTTTAAGACCATTTTATGCCAACGATATATTGATGATCTAGCATAATTTTTGTCTTCTGACAAAAATATCCTTTAAATGTAGTCAATATTTCTTCATATCATATTTAATCATTTCAATTTTATGGCATCGAATATTAGTCAGCCGGCATTTTAGTTGACAAAAAATGCAAAAATTAACCCAAATATTCACGCATTTTATATATTAACTTGAATATGCATCAGCAAAAACATATGAAAGCTCCCCTTGTTGTGAAAACCTGATCTTCCGAAATAACATTACAATGAGTACACTACTATAATACAATATTATCAGTTATTCATTGTCCGTGTTTTAGTGCGCTGTTACAGAAAGCGCGTTTTCGCCACGTGACCTACCATTCTACCTAGCGCCTTACTTAAGTTCAAGTTCACTTGTGCGTTCGTGTCATTTTGTGCAGAAGCAAGTTGTGATATTAGGTTTATGTTGTGTATGTCATGTGTACAGGATGTGTTTAGGTGAGTTAATTAACACCGCTAGTCAAGCGCTTCAGTTTACCGCTGTTCGTCCACTGTTTAGCTTCAGCTCACGCAGCTACCCATGTTACAAAGCAGTGACACTGGAGACTCCTTCCAAAAATGCTAAATAGACATCTCCCCATGGAAAATCTCACCATCTCAACAGTTAAGAACGGTTCTTTTAATCAGTTTATGTGGAGCGTCCACCGTGCATGCCCCCGTGAGTGAGCTGTTACTATGGAAATGATAACGGATTAGAGCAAGCGCATCGAAATAAACCTGGGATTTGAAGTATAGACAGCACTAATGTCAGAGCTGCTGGTTATAGAAAATGAATCAACACCTTCTGACCGATTAGATTCAATGATTCAACAGAGCAGTGATACAAAGGGCACCAACATAAATTTGTTCCTAAATTTACTGAAGAAATCATTTCAATAATTGTTGAATGTATAGTAGATTGACTTTATGTTGTAGTCATCAGAGGTTATTGTGCCGTGAGCAAAAGGCGCTGTAGCCATGTTTCGATCCAAGTATTTTTATGCAATGGATGGATGGAATCACCAGATGTGAATAAAATCTCCAAAATGTGCATAAAATACGTCGGCGCCCAATTGAGGCGGATCATTTTTGTATTCGACGAGAAGACGTGCACATAAACTATGATGGAAACACATTTACCGAATAAATTCCTCGATGCGCATCAAAAAAGGCGTGCGACTTTTCCTTAACAAATCATGTGACCGGATAATTGGCTGATGTGATTGGATATTCAGCACATGTGGCCAACTTGTACAGCGCAATGGCACTGCGTTTTTCTGTGGGATCTCAGGCGCGGTGAGTCGCATAACTAGACTAAACAGTGGACCAATCTCCTTGCACAGCAGCTCAAATGTTGTTTTTGTCATTCTGAAATGCCTGAGCCAAAGTCTGTCATCGAAATGATTTGGTATCATTACCTCCCAGAACTGTCTCGCATGATTCCCTTCCCAAATATCAGGCATCCGCCTCCGATCGCAAGATAACATGAGGTTTGTATGTTTGTGATCGCGTTTCATCTGCACGGTCTGAAGCGTAAGTCATTTATTACATTGGGGAAAAAAAGAACCACTGTGGCTTCCTGGGGTTCAACAACTTCCATTTGTATTGATACTCTGCCCCAGTTTCCCCCGAAAGTGACGATTTTGTTCTCTTGAACACACGGGATGATAACAGTGCTTTATTCGCCATTGTTACAATTTTTCAAATTCCAATAAGTTAAATTTACAACTTGGGTGCAAACGCAGCTACTGGTGATTTGGAGGTGAAGAGATTTCTCTGATGTCAGTGGTGCCTTTCACCATTATCTTGTCTTTCTGAATGCCCCCCCCCCCCTCCCCCCAACAAATGCACACGGTCTCGCCCAAGTTGGTTTTTGCTTGCCATTGTGTAACCATTAGAACTTGAACTTGAAATTGAATTTTAATACATTCAGAAGCCTTTTTAAATGCCTTTCCAATAACATGATTTCATCAGGCTTTTTTTTTTCGAGTTGCTCTTATAATTAAATTAAATGATATAAGCACCCTTTACTGATTACATTTCCGGCTAATTGCGATGATTATCCAGAATAAATGGATCATTACAGTCAGGTTTACGTAGAGTTGGGTTTACAGCAGCCGGTCCAGCCTGTAGGTGATTAAGGGCACATGTGTAACAGCTCGGTGCTGATGGTGGCTCGGATGTAGGCAGGGTGTGTAGGATGTAGATTACAGGGAGTCATGCCGACTGCGACCTAATCATCTCCAGCTTCTGTTTTGTTGTTTTGTTTATACATGTACAGTTTATAAATTGTGTGGTGTTGCCACTGAGTCAGTGGAGCTGTTGCTCAAGCTTGCATTCCTCTTTTTCTTTCTACGTCCATTTTGTGCATGTATGCATCCCTAATTTGCGTTAAAATGTGAAATAATATTTTGTTCAGATGTTCTCGATATTCTGAGAAAGGGCACCGGTTGCACCTGAGAGGCCTCAAGTTTTCAACACTACAGGAACAGTTGCATTACGTTTTAGAAAGCGAACCATGTGATGACAAAATGGCTTTAGAGATTTCACTTTTTGTCTTTGTATGGTGGCGAATGATTATAGCGATGATTCATCGTGTCAGTGCATATTTATTTTGTAACGGGTTAAACGCAACGGGACGTGCTGTAATGTGAAAATAATCAACAAAATAGTGGTGTAATACCAACCTCAAGTCGATTATTTTCCTGTAACAGCACATCCTGAAGTGTTTCATTCCTCTTCTACTACAGCGACTTGCCAAAGATTACACTTAATTTTTTTTTTTTCATTGATTACAGAATGACGCATCATACTAGCCATTTATAGTTACATTTAATGTCATGGAAAAAGTTATTTCCTTATAGTAGCTATAAAATTCGTTCCCTCAACATCTTCTCACTCTCTCTCTCTCTCTCTCTCTCTCTCTCTCTCTCTCTCTCTCTCTCTCTCTCTCTCTCTCTCTCTCTCTCTTAAAGGTACAGATGAGGTCAAAAGTTTACATGCTTACATGAATCTGCAAAATGCTAATTTAAAAAAAAAAAAAAAAAAAAAGGGCTCATAAAATTTGCATTTAGTTTTTTATTTAGTTCTGCCCTGAATAAGCTATTTCACATAACAGATGTTTACATGTAGTCCACAACACACAATATGAACTGAATTTACACAAATGAACCAGTTCGAAAGTTTACATACGTTTGATTCTTAATACTGTGTGTTGTTACCTGGATGATCAGCGACTGTTTTTATGTTTCGTGATAGCTGTTCATGAGTCCCATGTTTGTCCCGAGCAGTTAAACTGCCCACTGTTCTTCAGAAAAATCATCCAGGTCCTGCACATTCATTGGTTTTCCAGCATCTTCTGCATATTTGACCCCTTTTCAACAGATTTTTTTTTTTTGAGATCCGTAATATCACACTGAGGACAACTGAGGGACTCCTACACAACTATTACAAAAGGTGCAAACATTCACTGATTCTCAAAAAGGCAATACGATTACATTAAGAGCCAGGGGGGTGTAAACTTTTGAACAGGATGATCGCTGTAATTTTTTATTATTTTGTCTTCTGGGAATCGTAAATATTTTATGTAGCTTCTGAAGGGCAGTACTAAATGGGGGAAAAATAAGGTCTTTAAACAAAATAATAACAATTTACACTGATCATCTTTGTCAAAAGTTTATTTATATATAAATATACATATATAAACTGATCAGTTTAAAGGAACCAATGCATACATACAGTGTTCAGCCAAATCCTTTCACCAGCACTTTGTACCCTGTTATTTTATCTCATTATTGTCTCAAATGAATAGTGTGTTGACTCACACTGAGCCCTGTCATGACATCCATTTGCTTCAAGTGTGTTCATGCACCCAATTCCCCCCCCCCCCGTGTGTGTACTGTTGTGCCTGTTGGCTTTTCAAGCACGCACCTGCCTTTTGCTCATTGAAGCTGTGTATTTGTGTGGCTGTGTACTCAGCAGTTAAAAGATCCTCTAAAGTGCCTGGTTTCCGAGTACAGAGTGGCTTTGTGTGCAGGCTTAAAGATGGTGAGTTTGGACCGCGTGTCTCTTCTCAGTGGGCAGCTATAATTATGTTACAGGCGGAGAGGCTGTGAGCTGTACAGTACACGATGATCTACTCTGTACTCCCACCCAGTGTGGGGGCTGAACGGCTCGTTTAAATCCTCTTCAAGCTCAAAACGTCTTCCATTTAGGCAAAGGCAGATATAAAACTTTATCACATAGGGTTATCACATAGGATTCTTGCTGACCTTTTTTTTTTTTTACCGATACCACATTAGTATAGTATTTAGGGGAGGCTGATGTGACCAAAATATCTTATCACGATACGTTAAGGCATTTCAATAATACACAGATCACACACTAGAAGTAAAGCAGTTGTGCAGTATGAAAAAAAAAAAAAAGAGAGAGAGAGAACAACAAGTCAGCAAACTTGTTTCTCAGCAAACAATGAAGTCAGTCAGCATTTAAATGTATTAATAATACCAACATCATTTATTGTAATTATGATCATATAATATTGTGCTAAATTGTTGTACGATATGTAACCTAAGCTTTTGAAAATTCAGTACCTTTCAATATTACAACTTGGGCAACACTAATCCGATGCTGATTTGCTGATTTGACATGAAACATATTTGAATCAGTAAAGGAGGAAATTGTAATTTAATGCTAACAGTGACTACGTTTACATGCGCATCAATGTTCTGATAATCGGAATTTGGCAGTATTCTAATTCGTATTGAGTCACGTAAAAATCCGCGATCCTATTTCCTGATTCAGATTAAGACAATATTCTGATTGCCCAAAGTCTGATTCCCTGGAATATGCCTGTATTAATCAGAAGTTTGTTGCATGTAAACACCTTATTCAGAAAATCCACTGAAAGGAGATATATGCACATGTTCAGTTCGGAAGGAATTGTGGGTGCTAACAGAAGCTTAGCTGTAGGCTAGGTATTTAGGAATGGCAACTCCGGCTAAACGGACGCATTTCTAGAGCGACAAGGAGACTAATTTAAAAAAAAAAAAAAAAAAAAAAAAGAATTATTAAAAGAAATTGACAATTGTTTATTAACGATTGCTCAACACTTTCCATTTCGAGGCGGTGTTGTCTGGCATTTTTGATGGTGCAAAGTGTTAGAGCCCTAATTAAATTGGTCCGGGGCATACTCTATAACCAACGGCAGCATCTTGAATCTCCTGGGAAGGAACAGCGGGAAAGGAAAAGCGCACGTTTATATCGGCACAGTTACAACAACCATGTATACAGGAATATTGTGATGCCTGTATGCATATAACCATCATGTTCAGAATGTAGACCTTAAACGGAATTTGATGTGCATGTAAACATAGTCAGTGTTTTGCGTTTTGTGTGTTCAGTGACTTTTGTGTATCTGTCTCTGTGGGTTTTTCCGCCCGCAAGCATTCATTTATTAACTTTTTGGCCAAAATATTGCTTTCATATCGAAAATCACAATACAGTCCAGAGTGCTGTCTCCTTCTAACAGAATACAGCCATACGTTTTCGGAAAATGACTCCCTCGGCACTGAATATCATGGTGGACCGCATCACTGATTATCAGCACATCCCTACTCCGGTGTTTCCTCAAGGACAAACGCACTAAATCCTTTGCTAAGCGATGTTATATGAAGCATGAAGTACACCAGGATATTACCCTCTCTTGCATGGATCATATTCTCACAAACTGTCATTTACTTGCATAGGTGTAAATGATTCATGCATTATTTATGAATTGCTGACTCGTGTATAATCTTAACGCAAAGCCCGGAGCCCTTAGTTCAGAGCAGGATACAGACTACAGGAAATGTGGCTTTCTGTTTTAGGCCTTTATTTTATTCTCTGGCATCGATCATAAACCTGCATTTATGGCATGAATTACATGGTTAGATGGCGCCGTTCATTCTGATCATGCTTCCCTCTTATCAACCCTTTCATTTTCCCTCTTTTACGCAGCATTTTTAAACACGCACAGAGTTTTGTAATATGCGCTCTCTTGGTCTCGTGGTAATATGCTCTCATTCCTCTTTTTTTCTGTAGAACCTAACCATGATGGAGTCACAGAATCTCACTGACGACCTCTCGCCAAAAAAGACGACCGTTTTTAAGGTTGGTGTGTATGGCCCTCATGGCCCTTGTTTAATCCGATTTAGCTGTTTAATGTGTGTAGATTCAGGGTGGATTTCCAAAACATTTGAAGCAGCTACAACCAAACTCTCTCCAGCCGCTTTAAAATGTTAGTAGTTGAAAGAATGCTTGTTATCAATATTACAACCCTGGTTGTTGTCAAGGGACTTGTTTTGTTTTGTTTCCTACACCAAGTTTGTTGTTGAGAGTGGAACAAGACAGATCAAGACATCTCAGTAACACCCTAAACTTGCTCAATCAAACTTCCTTAACTTTGGCTTCCTTTTCTAAAATGTTGTTAACACCCTGATAATGTGATCCAGATTAGGGAAATATGGCAATATATTACTGATATTGACATCATGAGTCACTCCTAAGTATGGTCATTATAGGTAACTGACCAGACCATTTCATTTCATTTAATTGTTCCTCCTTATATCTTGTTTAAATACTTTTATTTTAAGAACACTGGATTTTAAAAAAAAAAAAAAAAAAAACTCGAACCCATAGCAACCTTTGTTGGCAAAACACCAGCATAATTATATATGGTGAGATATATTTCAATTAAATTAGATTGACCTTTATTGTCTTCCATAGGAGAAATTTGTCTTGGGCAATTGAGAGAACACAGTTGACGTTACAATACACGTATACAATCAAACTACAATTGACATGCAATTACACACAGATCTGTATAAACAGCAGAACATACACACCATACAATAACCAAACGTACACATAACGTACTCAAATGCCATATACCTAATATTACACAAATACCCTACACCAAGACATTTACTGTTCAGTAATTTGATTGATAATGGAACTAAAGAAAATTTATTCCTGTTCAACTTACAGTTTGGTAACCTGTATTTTCTGCCCATATACAGTACTACGCAAAAGTTTTAGGCATCCTATTTGTTTTTTAGTACAAACGTTGCTATAGATTTTTTTTATTTTACGACTTCTACAGTATCAAGTCAGTACAAAAAAACATTTTAGATTCCCAAACATTAGTTTTCTAGCACAAAGTTAAATGTTACAGAAAAATGTTTGTATGTCATTAAAGAAAGCAGCATATTACGTAAGAGACACTTTTCAGACAAAAAAAAAAAAACACAATGAAGGTTGCTGGGTTTTGCTGCAAAAATAAGAAGCAAGTGCGAAAGTCAAAGTCTCCAGAAGAACTGTGTCTGGTTCTGCAAGATGCTCAATAAAACTTACCAGCTCATTTCCTTATAAAACTGCACAAACTGTACTGGAGACTTTTTTTTTTTTTTTTAATTGTTGTAGCCAAAAATGCTTGGTTTTGCTGTGGCTTTTTTCAAAATTTGTGATGCAAGTTTTTTTGTGCTTTTTTGCGGAAAACTACTTGAATTGGCAAAATTGCAATTGCACGAAATTGTTTTGCACGGTCTTTTGCTGTGATGTTTGTTGGTAAATGAGACCTTTTAGCTGTACTCATGTTCGACGCATGTGAATCGAAGGGGGCTTTGGCTGAATGCGCGTTGTGATGACGTCACGACGTGTCTTGTCCCAACTCTGCGGAAAATCTGACTAGAACTAGAACTCTTTTTGCTGAACCATGTGTGTATATGTGAATGTGTGTTGTTCAGCTGGGAAATGGTACTCTGTCCGGCTCGAGGAAACGTCTGTCACGTGCCACCTTTGAGAAGGAGAAGGAGATGTGTATCCAGATGTTCGAGCAGTGGTCAGAGGCTGATCAGGTGGAATTTGTGGAGCATCTCATCTCACGCATGTGCCATTACCAGCATGGCCACATCAACTCTTACCTCAAACCCATGCTACAGAGAGACTTTATAACAGCCCTGCCAGGTACGCACAGACACCTCTCTTGCCTAAATCCCATAGTACAAAGAGACGTTTAATGCTCCCTGCTAGGAACACACATACACCTACTCCTACTTCCCACTACTGTAGAGATACTTCTTAATCCTGCTTTCAGATGTGCACACACCTGCGCATACACTGTAATCATCGGGTGTCTACACTAGTTGGTCTTTTTTGTATTTTCTGAGATTGTTTTTTTTGTGTGTTACCATGCACATACAAACAAACAGAATATTTGTATTTTTGAGAAGAATACTATAAGCTATAATATGGTCCATCATCTTCTGAAAAACTTGTAAAATAACCATTAACCTGTCTGTTCTGTTGTGTTTGTCTCTCCAGCGCGGGGTCTGGAGCACATTGCGGAGAACATCCTGTCATTTCTGGACGCACGCTCTCTGTGCGCGGCTGAGCTGGTGTGTCGCGAGTGGCACCGGGTCATATCCGAGGGCATGCTGTGGAAGAAGCTCATTGAGAGGATGGTGCGCACTGATCCACTGTGGAAAGGCCTGTCTGAAAGACATCAGTGGTGAGCTGAAGGATGTGGATGGAATTCTCTGTGGATTGCATTTTCTATGTTGCACACAATCCTTATGTTCTATCAAACTGCTGTGCTGCAGATTTAATTCCTATCTAAAGAGCTGAGCTCCACAGTTGGGCTATAATCAGTGCTGAAATTTTTCCTGTTTGAAAACTTGTACAGTCTACTCTAGGGATGCATCGACACTATTTTTTTCAGACTGAATACATGTGTTTTGGTACTCATCCATGCCAATACTGATATCAAAATTAGTATCCTACTTGGTGTTAAGCAATCAAGGACCTAATGGGATATTTATATTTGGCTCTTTGTTTGTCTGGATTTTAAGTTGGCTATGAACAATGCTATCTGTCCTAAATAGTGTCTGAGATCAGAATTAGTGTGTCCCAAATCATAGTATGTTGAAATGAGTATCCCAGAGGTACCCAGATGGTCTACAATTCCCAGTAGATTTTCTAAGTGTGGATGCTTGGACACTTTTTCAGCTAATATTGCCCACAACTCCTTGAGTGAGGGAGGAGGAGCTCTGTGACCGTTCGCTTCGTCGAATTCAAGGACGCATTTTAGAGAGTTGTAAATAAAATGTGGAAAAATAAATCAAGAGAATTAAATTTCTAATTATTAATTATAGTATAAATTATATAAGGAATAAAGAATGAAGAAAATCCGAACTGCAACGAGGAGTGTGTTTACGGTAACGGTGTGCGTAACTCGTTCTGTTCCGTTACATGATGTGTTAGTATGCCCCAGTACTTGCATACTCTTTTGGTACACACTCAAAAGTATGTACTTTTACTTCACAAAGAGTACATACTTTTAGTGCATAGTATAAGTAAGTGAATTGAGATGCAACACATTCTATTTATTTATTTATTTATTTATTTTAAACCAGTCAACACAAAATTGTTCTGATAGCTAGTACAAAGTTGATAATACTGTCTACTTGGTTCTAATGAACATTCTATTGTGAAAGTTGGTGCTTCCTTGGCAGTATCATATAACTGAAAATCAGCATATTAAGTAAGCATATTAAATGTGTGTCTTGAATAAGAAGTCTAAATTAGTAGCGGCAGAGCCACCATCAGGACTCGGTGTAAACTCTAAGAGCTTATTTCAAGTGTCCTTAAAGCCATTGAACAGCATACTGTCCATTAAATGAAAGACTGATATAATGAAATAAATATTTCCCACAGAGAACATTGAGATATGGCTTTATAGACCAAACTGTCCTTTATCAGCATAACACTGGAAATGTATTTCCTGTTTGTACATAGTGCATCCCATGACATTTAGATTGACAACAGAAGTGGCCCTATAACAGAACCTTGAGGAACATCATGCTTGGCACTAGCTAAGAAGGTCATTTACCATCCTGATTAATGTAGTCTATGTGCTATATCGAGAAACATCTGATTATTATTTAAATTCATTTGACTAATAATGGTAATCGCTTCTGTAATAGTTGTTTTTTTTAGGATCAGAAGTACAAATTGATGAATGAGGATTACATTATATAAAAATGTAAATAAAATGAAATCAAAAATACTTACTTTTGACAACTGTTCAAGGACTTATGTATGTGAATTGTCTTTTCAAGAAGATTTAAACACTTCCTATTTATTGTGCCAAATAGGGCAAAGGAAAGATCTTATGTGAACAATGTAATGCATGTACATAAAAGAACTGTTTTTTTTTTGTTTGTTTTCCAGGGAGAAGTACTTGTTTAAGAACCGCACAAATGAAGTCCCACCCAACTCGTACTATCACTCACTCTACCCTAAAATTATACAGGACATCGAGGTGAGCATTCATTTATTATTATGAGCATATGGGTCACTTCTGGCTGTGTATCGTTTCTGATGGTAGTTTCTGGAGTAGTACTTATTTATACAGTGAGTGTAATTATAAATGGCTCCTTCTCTTTGTCCTTTTATTTCTGTTTGTGTGTTTGTGTGTGTTTAGACGATTGAGGCAAACTGGCGCTGTGGCAGACACAACCTGCAGAGGATCCAATGCAGATCAGAGAACAGCAAAGGGGTTTACTGCCTACAGTACGACGATGACAAGATCATCAGCGGCCTCCGAGACAACTCCATTAAGGTGTGTGGGAGTGTGGTGTTGCTTTTGCAGAAACATATACAAACATATCTTATGTTTGTATTTAGTATCATGTTGATCCATAATCATGCAATCATCAGTGTAGTAACATAATTAAATATTGCAGTGCTTACTAATACAATGTTTCTCTTTCTCTTTCTGTCAGATCTGGGATAAGCACACTCTGGAGTGTCTGAAGATTCTGACCGGTCACACTGGTTCAGTTTTGTGTCTGCAGTATGACGACAGAGTAATAGTGACCGGTTCCTCAGACTCTACTGTCAGGTATAAAAATATACATGTGACATCTTTGCAAATAATTTTTAGGGAGACGGGCACAGTGGCTTAGAAGTTAGCATGTTTGCCTCGGACCTCGGGGTTTGGTTTTGAATCCCATCTCTGCCCTGTGTGCACAGAGTTTGCATGTTCTCCCCATGCTTCAGGGGTTTCCTCCGGGTACTCCGGTTTCCACCCAAGTCCAAAGACGTGTTGTAGGCTGACTGGCATTTCCAAATTGTGTGTGAGTGTGAGTGATTGTGCCCCATGATGGGTTGGCACCCCGTCCAGGGTGTTCCCCGCCTTGTGCCCAGAATTCCCTGGGATAGACTCTATGCTCCCTGATGACCCTGTGTAGGAACAGTGTTATAGGAAATAGACTTTCGTTTCACCTTTTCATTTTGTCCACTGTCTTTTAGTCCTATGTAAAGCTATCTAAGCTTTATTTAATCTCTAAACCATTTGTTATATGTTTACTATGTACATCTTTATTGTCGTCTAATAGAATTTATAAGGATTTAGAGTCAAATCTTTCAGCCAAATATCCATGTATAAGTTTCTGTTTCTACAGAAACAATCTTTTTTTGTTGTTGTTGTTGGAATTTAAACTCTGAACTATTCCTTTCATGCTTTGTAGACACACTACAGCATGTCTAAATTGTTACAAGAAAGTTAAAGACTACACTCTGTTTTTCCTTCTCTCATTCTGGTTCAGGGTTTGGGATGCGAATTCCGGTGAGGTTCTGAACACTCTGATCCACCACAACGAGGCGGTCCTTCACCTGCGTTTCTGTAATGGTCTGATGGTGACGTGCTCTAAAGATCGCTCCATCGCAGTGTGGGACATGGCCTCCGCCACTGACATCAGCCTGCGCCGCGTGCTCGTGGGCCACCGGGCCGCCGTCAATGTCGTCGACTTCGACGACAAATACATCGTCTCAGCCTCAGGAGACAGAACTATAAAAGTAAAAATACAATGATGGCATTAGTTCAGTTCTTTTGTTTGACCAAAATTGTTGAAACGATATGTTGGTGTGTTGTAATTGTTGAACTTTTTACTTAAATTTGTAGCAAAAATATCATTTCATGATATGAAGATGGGCTTTGATGAACCATTTTATAGTAGAGGTCAACTAATTTATAAAATTCTGAGTAATATTTTATAATTAATTTTATTTTATAATTAATAATAAAAAATGAACAGAGAAAGGAGAATAATGGAAATGTTATATATTTTAAAAGATTTTTAAAATGTAAATGTGTATGAACACTTGCTAGATAAAGATTTAAATACTATAAAGAAGACATGAATGCAGTTCTGTTTTTTTTTTCCCCCCTAATTATTTATATTATTTGTTTATACTCTGGTCATTACTGTGATTACTGTCCTGATGTCACATGTGTGTGTATTTAGGTGTGGAGCACCAGTACCTGTGAATTTGTCCGAACACTAAATGGACACAAGCGAGGTATTGCCTGCCTCCAGTACAGGGACAGACTGGTGGTCAGTGGCTCCTCGGACAACACCATACGGTGCGTGTGTGCGGACGCAGGTGTCTACCTGTAACAGAGATCTCATCATTTGGTGTATAAATTATGTGAAGAATTAAGTGGGTGAAATGAATGTATGTTTGTGTTGGAAAAAGAAGTATCTTGCATGAGAATATATTAAGGATATCCTGATATACCTGTGTATGTGTGTGTACCTGTGTGTGTCATGCAGATTGTGGGATATTGAGTGTGGGGCATGTCTACGAGTCTTGGAAGGCCATGAGGAACTGGTTCGTTGCATTCGGTTTGACAACAAGAGGATCGTCAGTGGAGCATATGACGGGTAACGTGCACGCACACACAGGCACGCACGTACCCACACACACAGCTGCAATCAAAATTATTCAACCCCCACTGCAAATCAGGTTTATTGTAAAATTTACAGACTTTCAGCTGTTTGCAGTGAACAAATCAAACAAAAGCAATTGAAATAGTCCAACACGACGAATGCTTCAAGTGGTTTCCCCAAATTCAACTGAAAATGCAACTTATAATGACTTCTGCAGTTTCAAAATTATTCAACCCCTTCATGGCAAGCATCTTTAGTACTTAGTAGAGCACCCTTTTGCTGTTATGACCTGCTGCAAATGAGATGCATAGCCAGACACCAGCTTCTGACAGCATTCCTGAGGAATCTTAGCCCATTCCTCATGAGTAATGGCCTCCAGTTCAGTAATATTCTTTGGTATGTGTGCTGCAACTGCCTTCTTCAAATCATCAAGTCAGGTGACTGTGATGGCCACTATAGAATCTTCCAGGACTTCTTCTGCAACCAAGCCTTGGTGGAATTTAAGGTATGCTTGGGATCATTGTCCTGTTGGAAGGTCCAATGACGCCCAAGCTTCAGCTTCCTCACAGACGGTATGACGTTATTTTCCTAGGATTTCCTGATACCTCAATGAATCCATCTTGCCTTCCACACGCTGCAGGTTTCCAGTGCCAGAGGATGCAAAGCAGCCCCAGAGCTTCACTGAGCCACCACCATGCTTGATTGTGCACAGAGTGTTCTTTCTCCAGACTTCTTTCTCCAGACATACCGCTGATCCATCGTGCCAAAAAGTTTCATCGCTCCACAGAACAGAATTCCAAAACTTCTGTGGCTTATTTATATCATTTTGAGCATATTGGAGCTGAGTTTTCTTGTGCTTTTGGGTCAGTAGTGGTGTACGTCTTGGAGTTCTGGCATGGAAACCTTCTGCGTTTAGTACACGCCATACTGTGCTCACTGAAACCTCAGTGAAAGTCTTGCTGCAGGTGTTTTGCAGTTACTCGAGGGTTTTTCACAACTTGTTTTCTCAAATCTGGTTGTAGCCTTTGATAGCTTCTTTTTTCTGCCCCGTCCAGGTATTTCATGTATTTTCTGCCCCTAGCCAGTTCAGGTATTTCATGTGTTCCAGCTCAAGCACACCTGGTGCAACCAATGAAGCCCTTGCTTGAGACAACACCTGTTTTGCATATTTGTGCTGTTGTCAGGGATTCTATTCAGGGGGTTTAATAATTTTGAGACTGGAGAAGTTGAACTATTTCAATTGCTTTTGTTTGATTTGCTCATTGCAAATTTTTGTAATTTTTTTTGTAAATTTTGACAACAAACCTGATTTGCAATGGGGGTTGAATCATTTTGATTGCAGCTGTGTGTGTGTATGTATGACTAAGTTGCCTTACTTGCTATTAAACTTCACCAAATACACTAATCTAGGAAGCTAACGTAGATAGTTAATGTTTACTGAGAAAATTGGCCAGCTAATAATCCTGCACGTACCACTAGATAATACTTGTATTAGCTAATGTCTGTTAGTCATGTCATTCTTACATGGATGCTTCATGTAAATAGTCATTTCAGTGCATTTTTCTGTCCGTGCTCTCTCGCTCTCGCTCTCCCTCTCCACAGCAAGATTAAGGTGTGGGATCTGCAGGCTGCTCTGGACCCTCGTGCTCCAGCCAGCACTCTCTGTCTGCGCACACTAGTGGTGAGTGTGCAAGTGGTGAATAAATTAAACATTAGCTCCATTCCATTCCTGAGGCTTCACTTGCCACACTCTTCGCAGGCCAGTGTCTTACATCTCTCAGAACACCCTTCAGTCTCATCATAGGTCATACCTTCAGCATGCTGCACACATGACATTTTTGAATCACTATCATTCGTTAGTTTTCTCTTCAGCTTTCCTCAAGATGGATGCCGAACTAGAAGCCGCTACGTTTCTGGTGCTGCACAAAACACTTCTGTTTGCTAACATACATACCCTAAGATGCGAGGTTGCATTACAAGTCGTTCGTTTTAATCTGTGAGCTCAAATGCTAACACAAATCTGGTTGTTGGTTTGCAATGAGACTTAAATTTGTAAACGTACTACTCGGCAGGAGCAGCAGTTTAGCCCGTCATGTTTATAAAAATTTTACGGAACCCTGGTCTAGTGAAACGAATTAAGGGATTGTCTAGAATCTAGGCCTGGGGTTATGAACTGACGGACCACAGCCTGGATGCAGATCCAGCAAGGTATTTCAAACTGTGCACAAATACTATACAGTAAAAATACTGTAGCAGAACCGATCAAAAATCAATGAGAAAAAAAGGCCGCAGTTTAGTAAATCTACTTTTTTTTCCTTTTTTTTTTTTAAAACATGAACCCTTGTAGCAGATCTACTTCTGTAGCAGAGCCTCTGCTGTGGCTTATTGCTGCCAATATTTTTTTAAACTTTGGTTTACCCTCTCTGGCACAGTGGCTTAGTGCTTAGCACATTTGCCTTGCACCTCCAAGGTTGGGGGTTTGGTTCCTGTTTCCACCCTGTGTGTGCAGAGTTTGCATGTTCTCCCTGTGCTTCAACGGTTTCCTCCAGGTACTCCGGTTTCCTCCCCCAGTCCAAAGACATTCATTGTAGGCTGATTGGCATCTCTAAATTGTCTGTCGTGTGTGCGGGGTGTCTGCGGGTCCTTAAAAAGTTTAAAATCCAATAATCCGCATTTTAGGCCTTAAAATGTCTTAAAATGTCTTAAAGGGGTCATGTCATATGATTTTTAATGTTTTCCTTTTGTTTGGGTGTGTAATGTATCTGTTTGTGCATGTATAAGCTCTGCAAAGTCCCAAAGCTCATCGTCTCCCCCAAAGGGATTTATTTTATCTAACAGAGAGCGCTGCTCCAGACCTGCCCGAAACGCGTCGTTCGAAGTCCAGATTTACGTCCGTAATTTCTCTACATCACAAAGTGCACCATCAGCATAATCCCGCCCAAAGGCAGGCGCGAAGAAAGAAGGCTTCAGTGAATTCAGGCGCCATGTCGTGGGGACGGTGTGTGTTTCGGTGCGAAAGCAGAACCTCTTTGTTTAGCCTTCCAGAAACGGACGAAATCAGTGGTCACTGTTTATTTATAGCGCTGTTCCTGAACAGTACGACCCGAACGTTTGCTTATGCACAGCACGTTTTACGGAGGACAGCTTCCTGAACCTGGGAGAGTACAAGGCAGGCTACACACAATCGTTTCTGAAAGGTAAGACAGTTATAAAATAAAAACTTACCACTGTGAAACGTTCTGCTCAAGTTGTGCTTGCAAACTTGCTTCCGCTTGATCATCCGCATTTTCTGAATCTGAATCGGGCTCGGACTGATACGGTAAAACCGATGACGTTGCTTAGGAACGTAGAATTGCTTTAGCTTTGGAGGCTAACGCTAACCCAAGGGGCGTTACATTTCTGACACACTCGTGAGGCTTTCGGCCAATCGAAACGCAACGGGTCAGCTGGCCAATCAGAACACTCTGGGTTTTTCGGAATGAGGGGCTTTGGAGAAATCGGAGCATTTCAGGCAGCCTGGGAATAGAGGCACTGCAGTAATGTGCATTATTTGACAAATAATGTGTTTTTTGAACAGTAAAGCATGTTAACCTTTTTTATTACACCCAATAAATAAAATAATTAACGTTTGAAAACATTTAAAAATCATGATATGACCCCTTTAAATACGATTTTGACAGGTCTTAAACTTTTTTGGATTATGAAGTTAAGGTTACTTTTGTAAAGTTCTAAACTTCTTTTACACTTTTTAAATGTGTCTTTGGGGAAAAATTTGTATTGAACAGTGTTACAGAACAGAATCAATAACCACTCATGCAAACTTCATACTTTGTTGAAATATGACATGAAATAGGTCTTCAGTTGCATTCATAATGGTCTTAAATTTAACTTGTTGAATCCTTCAGAAATCCTGTGTGTGATTGTGCCCTGCGATGGGTTGGCACCCTGTCCAGGATGTCCCCTGTCTTGTGCCCCAAGTTCCCTAGCTCCCCGTGACCCTGTAATAGGATAAGTGGTACAAAAAAATGGATGGATTTGCCCTCTCTGTTCTGATTAACGAAGTGCAAAGTTGGCTTGTTAAAAAATTGATGATGAAAACAGAATGCTGGAAGAGAAATATGCATTTATTTTCTGGTTCGCGTTCAAAACAAGTGTCTTCTGTTCAGCATCCATAGCACTAGTCAAAAGTTATCATGTTTAGTGCCAGTTTGAAACAATATATAACCAGTTCATGAGTGAATCATTAATCATGAAGCCTTAAAAGTAGCTGTTGCTGTCATTTCGTCATGTGTATCCGATCATCTGGTTCTTTGTAATCAAGGAAAATTTAGACATTCGCAAATTTTAGTTAGCCCTGGTCTAGACCAAGGAAGTTATGCTCAAGCTGTATTAAAATGAACTGATGACTGGACCCAAAAACTTAATTGTGTCATTTTACAGTTTTGTAAAGTTGAGTCCTTTCTTTGTAATTTACCAACACATCAGGAGGAAATGTAGATATTCCTATTGGTTTCATTTTATTTCCGAACCCATTCTTCCTTCATTTGTATAAAAGAATGAACCACTACAAGCTAACTACCTAAATCATTAGTCTCAGTCATTACCTTGCTTATGCTTGGTGTACATTTTTTTCCCAGTTGCCTCGCAACAGTCTTCTTACAGCCTTAACTGCTTGAAAAGCAAACAAATCAAGTGTTAATTTTTCCACAAACATTTGAATGCACCAATGCACAGAGCTCAAATGCCAGGTGCCTTTAACAAAGGACAGCTTTTTCTCAGGATCCAGCAAAATGCAGCCATGTAGGGAGCTGCATTCTGATTGGAACACAGTTGGTCATGTAAAGGCAGGTGGAACTGCTTGTTTTAATAACCTGAATAACTCAGCATCTTGCCGTCATAATTGTCACCATCTTACACTTGGCATGTGTTTTTGATGGGATTTTCTTTTGGAGTGTGTGTGTGTTGTAATTTTGTGCTGTCATGGTTACCTTTTGCAGGAGCATTCTGGCCGTGTGTTCCGGCTACAGTTTGATGAGTTCCAGATCATCAGCAGTTCCCATGACGACACCATCCTTATATGGGACTTCCTAAATGTCTCCCCCAACGGACAGCCAGAAGGAGTCCCTCATGCAGCCAGATCGCCCTCGCGCACCTACACGTACATCTCCAGATAGCGGGTACACATACCCACACACATGCATGTACATTCCCACTTGCATACTTGCGTTTTAACCAAGAAACATGAATCTTTTTTTTTTTTATAAAATCCTTTTTTATTGTAGCACAAGTAAAAATCGTATGCGTACACTACCATACACCTCTCCAAGCATGCAATGCCACAAAGTGCTGGATAGCTGTTTTAGACACACACACACACACACACACACCCCTATTTCATGCAAGAGCAGACAACTAAAACACACACTTATCTCCAAAGAGTGTTTTGACTCCTTCTCTCTGACCCAGGTGCCTTTGATGTGTGCCAGTGTGTCCTGGGAAAGCTGAGAGCTGATTGGCTACGGGATTTGTCTGTCCCAGAAAGGAGTGAAAGGAACTGCCTCCTTGTTTTCATCTCTCTGGTCTGATGGGAAGCTTCTCCAGTAACACTCAACAAGTTTGCCACAGCAACATGTTCACACACCAACTATGAGCCGACCTGGAAGCACTGTCTCTGTAATACAATAGCACACAGCACAATTTTAACGGTTCTGCTCCGCATTAATTCTAGATTCACACTGCAAATGGCATTTAGAAGCTTGAAATGATATCTATTGCCAGAGTATTGCTAAGAATTCTTAGAATATAATCTAAGCTCTTGATACCTGCACTAACCCCCCCCCCCCCCCCCCCATGTATACACAGAACACTCTGTCAATAGACGATTTAACTTTCCCAATTCTCTTCTGAAACTGTTGAATGGACAGACTGCGGTGTTGAAGAAAAAGACTCTTAATGAACCTGCCAAGGAGAATGGCCTGAATGGACCACGTGGACAGACTAGTGAATTATTTCTATCTCTCTTTCTGTTTCTCTGGCCCTGAGCTTTTCTCTAGGACCAGAAATGCACGCTGTTTAAGCGTCGGAGAGTGACTGCTCTGTGCCGGCAGAACTGAGTTTGATTTCTCCACCTCGTCTCGTTCTCGTCTCAAGGCTGAGGCGGGCATTGTGCATGTGAGACAGTGTGGAATCCCTCCTCCTGGCTCTTTTTTTTCTTCTTTTTTTGGTTCACTTTCAGATTGTTTTATTCCTTTTTTTATTTAAGTGTACTCATTTTCATTGTATGCTTATGGTGGACATTGTAGAGCTCTTTGTTCCACTCCAATGGCTAGTGTGTTTGTTTCTCAGTTCTCTCTCTCTCTCTCTCTCTCTCTCTCTCTCCCCCTGCTTGCTGTATGATAGCATATTCTAGTGGTAAGCCAAACTGTCTTGTCAAATATTGTGTTGTATATTAAAATGATTATTATTTTTTAAGAAAAATACATTTATTGTGAATAAAGTACAAGACCATGGTGATGTGTGTTTGAGTTGTGACCCATGATTCAAAACTCCAACCCCAACTTGCGAGGCAAATGTGCTACCCACTAAGCCACCGTGCCCCCCATCATCTTGCTGTCAATAACCAAAAATGTATACACATTAAATTAGGTGGACCACTCAATTTAATGAAATGTTATCTAGGCTGTTTACTGAAAATGGACGCTTACCTGAATATTATCATATGCATGCAGCTATATTAGTGAGCTAGCTAACATCTGCTGACTTTAGGTCACGACCATAGCCACAGTTCTCTGATGGTATGAATAAAGAATCTCACTATAGGTCACACCATGCCTCAGAAGGAACATTCCATTATGTCAGCTGCATCTCTGCAGGGTGGTTCAATGCACTAACTCGCTCATGCTATGAGAGAACCAGGGTTACAGTGGTACCTAGAAAATTGTTTCAACTATGGGATAGTGAGACTCCCAAATTGCTGGACAAGATTATCTCGAAGACCAATATCAAATATAGCCAATCAAACTGACATGTTTGATTGTGAGCTTGCACTAAGGACAGAGAGAGCCGTGAGGCGTGCAGTGTCGGCTTCTTCATGTCAAGTTTGTAAAATCTTACAAAGGTGTGTGGTGACAATCGGCTCACTGCAATGTAAATCAGTATTCCTGAAACAAGACACAAGGTATGGGCATTCCTAGAGAGACTTTGGCCCTGGCTGGTGGACTGGTGCAGCAACTGCTGCTTGAGGATCCAACATGCTTGTGGACAGACTATGAATTGCAGGACTGGAAACAGTTGGCCATGGATGTTAGGATGGGACCTGCTGAAGTCAAAATGGACTTCTGGGTGGGTTGGAGGTGGGATGTCAGGGGTTCCACTGAGGGCAAGTGTGCAAATTCACTGCCTTCCTTATCAATCCAGTCAAACACTGTCCATCCCTGGACTACTTTTACCAGAACATGGATTGCTCCAGGAATTAATGGGTTGAACCAGGCATTCCAAGAAGACTGGCAGTAGCTGTCTTGTCAAGCACTTGGCATTTGTAGCATCAGTGTTTGTGGCATCAGTATGTAGACCTTGTCCATACTGGTGGGCTGGTGTGGTAGCCAATCTCTTTCACTGCATTCACTTCCATACACTATGGACTTTGCAGATTGTGTGGAAGTCATAAATGACTCATCAACTTTGTCCTCTTTGAATTTGGAAAAGAGGCCAGTGGACTCATCCACTGAGTCAGACTTGTCTTCTGTGCCTGCAGAACGTACAGCCACATGGCTGTCATCTTTCTCACCCACCCATAGGGAAACGGTGTCAAGCTGGTCACCCCAGTTAGCTCGCTTGGGAGCGTGGCCATGAGAGCAGCCCGCTGTCTTGTGATGGGAGAGTGGTTGCTCCCATGATGCAGACTTCTCCTGTTAGGTTACTGTCAGCACTTGCCTGCACTGGAGAGTCTTGAAGGACAAGTGGGCGCAGTGTTCACGTAAACCTGGGGATGATTGGGGCCTTAAGCGCAAAGCAGTGCTTGAAAGAAAATTTGTCAGGATTTTAAAAAGAATTTTAGGATATATGCGTAAACATTGGGTGGCATGGTGGCCCAGTGGGTAGGGTTGTTGTCTTACAGCTCCAGGGTCCCCAGTTTGATCCCAAGCCAGGTTACTGTCTGTGCAGACAAGTAGAAGAAGATTAGAGTTGATCACTATCTGTTAACCTCCAACAGAGGGCAGCAGACACCAGTGAATCAGAGTCCGATAACCAAGGCATTCAAAGTGAAAATGTACTGAAGGACTTAAAAGGTTCTTGCAAAAAAAAAAAAAAATAGGGTTGCTATAATTCACAGTTATTAGACTGTTATTATTGGTCAGCTTTCAGTTTCGTATGGATGAAAGATTGTGACCCAACATAAATGGACACCTTGACAATGAATTACATGCCCTGTTCGACTGATTCATATTATGACCTTTCTGTAATTTAGGTTCCCTGAAACAGAGGTTTGAGACTTTTATGTGATTCCCTCCCACAGGTCTCTTAGAATTGAGGTCATGAGTGTGAACTCTGACAAGCATATGTAGCACATGAATATCAGGGGATAACCTATGAGTACAGCAATGAGTACATGTTCCGAGAGTGTGTGCGTGGCGCGTGCGCCGAACACCCCCTGTGGGGGAATATATCTCTGATTACTGTAGCAGATGTGTGGTGAGACAGAGAGGGGGAGAGAACAAGGAAAATAAAGATGTGCAGATAGCCATGAGTGAAATATTCGTGTCAGTCAGACCTTCCTGAATTGAAAATTAGGCAGAGATGTACAAGTTATTAAAAGAGAGGACAGGACGAGCGAAAGGAGGGGTGAGAGAGAACAAGATTTATTGAAAAAGATCAATTTAAGGGAAAAAAGACTGAAGAACTGTACAACTAAAGCTGAGGAGTTTCCTGGCCAGGATGAACAAGGCTGAGTAGGAGTGATTGAGAAGATAGGGGAGAAAGGGGACAGATAAAGGCGAAGTGAACAGACTAGAAATGAGGACAGGAGAGTAAAAACTGGAGAAGAAGAAAGGAGAGTTTTTTGCACATGCTGCTCAGCTGTGTAAACTGGAGAGAGGCAGGGTCTCGGATTCCCTGGGAAAAAGGCCTGATATTTATAGGAGACTGGCAGTCCATATGCCTCTCTCTCTCTCACACACACTCACACACACACACACACACACACACACACACACACACACACACACACACACACACACACACACTTACTAATATTATTATTATTCCTGAACACTCAAAAATGGAAAATGGCAGGAACCTGAGATGCCTGGAGAGGTGTGTGTGTGTGTGTGTGTGTGTGTGTGTGTGTGTGTTCGTGAGAAAAGGCGAGTATTCCTGTGAGTGTATATGTACAAGATGGAGCAAAGGGGATCGAGAGAGTAATAATAGTCACAGCGGAAAAAAGAGGATAGACAGAAGAAGAGAAAAAGGAGAACATTGGCACAGTTGTAAGAGGTGTAATGTGATCTACAGAACAATGTGAAGAAAGAAAGGCAGAGAGTAAAAAGACAGAGATAGAGGGCGTCAAGCACATTCAGACATGAACACGTATTCCAGCATGAGATTATATGATTCCCGCAAGTATGGTGCAAACCTGTTGAAACAGCACACACATACACACACACACACACACACACACACACACGCACAATTGTCAAAAAGAAGAAAACTCCACCAGTAGGTAACAGGTGGACAGGCCTGTTGTATCAGTGAAACTTCTTTGATCTCATCTGTGTCCAGTATTTCACATATCACAAATCTGTAATTGATTTGTTGACAGAAATTCATGACTGTGTGATTTCTGATTCTCTAATCAAAGGTTCTCTCTGTCTGTCTTGATTTTTCTCTCTTAAAAAAAAAAAAAAAAAAATTCTTACCAACTCTGGCCCGAGGGTGGCAGTACTGCACGCCTCTGTTATCCTTCTCCATCCCAAATTAAAATTGACAGCATGTATGGATGTACATGAATATGAATTGTGGAAATCTTGTAATAGCCATCTTGCTGGTTAACTTCTAGCAAACAAGTTCTCATTTGTCACAGGTTGATAGGAGTGGAGTTTCTGAATCGAAATCTTGATTTGCCTCATCATATTGATGACAGTTTATTTAACAGTAGCCAAATCTACCAAAATATGCCATATTTTAGTCCATCACTAACATTAGCCAAGTTATCAAGCTAATTACCTTAGCAAGGTCTCTAGGTAATAAGTCATGTTAGGAATAAAATGTGCTGTTACAGAGAAGAAGAAAAAAAATCAACAACAGAGTGGTGTGATGAAGCGGAGTTTCTGCTACTACCAAACTGCCAAGTTGATTATATTCCTTTAATATCACTTACTGAAGTGTTTTACTCCTCTTATACCACAGCAATTTGTGAACAATTACAATTAAAAAAAAATGTATTAAAGACTTCTGACCAATCAGAATCAACAGCATGGTGGTATAATGTCTAATCTGCTTTGTGTCGGGCTGCATCACGCCTTGTTTCAAATGTTTTCTGTTACAAGCTAGCATTAGTCTCTTTCAGGTTCTGAATCCTAGAAGATTTGTCTTCAGCTATTTGCCTGTTTTGTAAATGGCTCTGGGGTGTCTGCTAAAAGACCTACAGCATTTATATATATATCTCATATACTGTAATCTTCTTCAAATGTTGTGATATATTCATGCCATATCTCTCATCCACAGGACTGAGCAGAAGGGAGGAGTAAAGAAAGAGAGGAGTGTGTTTTTGGACGAAAAAAGAGAAGAGGTACATGACCTACCACTGAGTTAGAAATCCCTTATGAGGAGTGTTGATAAATCACTCAAAGCAGGCCTCAGGCTCTTAACTGCACAGAAATGGAGAGACAGAGGGATAAAGGGATAAAGAATAGAGGTGTGGTGCAGAAAGACAGAATTTCATTTGTTTTGGGGGTCATATGAGGAAAAGAGGTCAAAGTTCAGATTAGCTCTGTAGCCTGGCTCTGTGGTTGATTACATGTGCGTTAAAGTACATGGCTATTACTAACAGACCACTGGTTTTTACAGAATATTTCAGGCGACTGTAACAAGTTAAAATAAGATTAACATGCACATTTTAATCTGTTGACAAATTCTGTAAAGGATCCTGTTCAAATTATCTTGAAGATTTCCTTTTGCATTTGTGAGACAGCCTGGGAAATCCTGTTAGATATCGCTGTGGCTGAATTCTGGCAAAATAGCCAAAAATGATGGAACTCTGGTTTTGACCAGAACATACTTCAACACTACTACTCTAAGAAAACATAAATAATTACATATAATAATTATAAATTAAATATTTTTAATTAACTTTATAAACCTGCCTTGGCTTTCTGCAAAGCTAATGTTGGGTAGATAAGACGTCAGTGTAACAAATGCGGCTTTAATTGCTAGCTTACTAGTATAGTGTGTTTTCCTTGCACTGTGCATTGCAAAACAGATCATCACTTCAGTTTGTAAACAACTTTATCCTGTAACTACCAGCTGTGAAATTACCTGCAATGTTCATGTGCCATCAATGACACTATAGAGATAGCAGCAAACACATTTGCCATGTTTAAAATCTAAGAAAGGTAAGTTAGCCAACAGAACCAAATAATAAGCCAAGTGGCAATATTCCCACATCCTGTGTGCACGGAGTTTGAATGTTCTCCCAGTGCTTTGGGGGTTTCCGACCCCTAGTCCAGAGACATGCATTGTAGGATGATTGGCATCTTTAAATTGTTCGTAGTGTGTAAACGGGTGTGTGAGCATGTGTGCAATTGTGCCCTGAAATGGGTTGGCACCCTGTCCAGGTTGTCCCCTGCCTTGTGCACCAAGTTCCCTGGGATAGGCTCCAGGCTAACCGTGACCCTGTGTAGGATAAGCAGTACAGAAGAAGGATGGATGTTACAGTAGGGTGGCATGGGAGTGCAGTGGCTAGAGTTGCCACCTCACACCCCCAGGATCCCAGGTTTGAGCCTGAGCTCGGGTTACTGTCTGTGTTGCGTTTCGCATGTTCTCACTGTGTCTGTGCGGGTTTCGCGTTTCGCATGTTCTCGCTGTGTCTGTGTGGGTTCCCTCTGGGTTCTCCAGTTTCCTCCAGAGTGCATAAGTATGCACTCTAAATTACTCCTAGGTGGTGCCCTGAGATAAGAGATAAGCATGCCATCCAAGGTGTGTATTCATCTTGCATCCACTGTTCCCGAGAGAAGAAACCGGGGACTTCTCTGCATGGCAAAAAGCAAGAGAAAGCTGCTGATTAGTTAAGAATAGGATAATGGAATCCCTGATGTGAGGGGACATTGTGACTGACAGTCTCTCTCTCTCTCTCTCTCTCACTCTGTGTGTGAATGGGATATTTTAATAGCCCTACAGACATTTACTGTATATACCATTCATTTGCAAACTAGTATGCACTCATACCCTCATAAAACACATGATCACATTTTCTCATAAACACATTAAGTAACCACTACCACCAGAACAGGAGGGAAAATACCACAGAGGAATTCTTACCCCTCCCTTTTTATACATTCTACAAACTAATACCCCTGTCTTTCTCTCTTTTTCATACTAACCCACAAGAGATTATTATTGAATTCCTGTGAAGGAATGAAGGCATTACATTACTTGTCTCTCTTTTGAAGTTAATCTCCCCATTTGCTGTCAGCTCTTTGCCTATAATTGCACCTTGTTCTTACTTATTCTCCTTTTCCTTTTTTGTTGACTCTACCTTACTCCTTTCTCCCCTCCTGCCTCCCTCCCTCCCTCCCTCCCTCTCCCTTTCGCTCACTCACTACCTGATGTTATGGCCCAGTGCCTTGTGAGTCACAACTCTGGTAAAACCATCAGAGAGAGAGAGAGGGAGAGGTGGGCAACGAGAAGAAAAGAGAAAAGGTGCAGAGTTCACTTTCACAATTGGAGTCCAAGTAATTTGTGTGTGCATCACTATCATTTAGGTTTTTAGTACAATAGTACAGGCACATGCATATGAATGCATGCATACCATCCAAACAGCATTACAGTTCAGCATATATGACCCTCCCCTTCATTCCCTTTCTGTTGCCGTTGGATACTACACAAACAATCCCTACTGGGCAATGCTAAGAGTCAGAGGAGGATGTGGGTGATTCTCTCTCTTTCTTTCTTTCTTCCTCCCTCTCTCTCTCTCTCTCTCTCTCTCTCTCTCTCTCTCTCTCTCTCTCTCTCTCCCTCTCCCTCCCCCTCCCCCTGTTACTCACACACACACACTCACTCACTCTTTATTGTCCCTGTGTGTAAGCATTTTTGACATCATGTGCATAAATCTGAACACTCCAAGCAAGGGTATGCGCACTCTGCACGTGTGTGTCTTGGTTTTTCATTGCTATAAAATTATTTCATTAATCCATATGTAATCTATGGCAATCAAGTAACTCATTGTTTTCTCTGTGTGTATATTTTATGTGACATTTTCTGTTTAGTATATAAAAACTCTTCATTAGCACATGCCTACTTTGTTCATCCCACCCCAATCCAATCATTAACCCAACACATAACAACCTATAACTATCACATATCAGCACAATCCTTACCAAAACCAACCCTTACCACCCTACCTTTTATTACCACTTATCAGCATATCCTTACTAAAACCATCGCTTACCAACCTACCACTTATTACCACTTATCAGCGTAATCCATACTAAAACCGTTGCTTACTAACCTACCACTTATTACCACTTCTCAGTGTAATCCTTACCAAAACTAACCCTTATCAACCTACCACTTATTACCACTTATCAGCTCAATCCCTACCAACCTACCACTTATTACAACTTATCAGCATTATCCTTTCCAAAACCAACCCTTACCAACTTACCACTTATTATAACTTATCAGCATTATCCTTACCAAAACCAACCCTTGCCAACCTACCTATTACCACTGGTTAGTGTTATCCTTACCTAAACCATCCCTTACAACCCTACCACTTATTGTCACTTATCAGCGTTATCCTTACCAAAACCAACCCTCACCAACCTACCACTTATCAGTGTAAGCCTTACCAAAACTAACTTGTACCAACCTACCACTTATTACCACTTGTTAGCGTTATCCTTACCAAAACCATCACATACCAACCTACCACTTATTACCACCAATCAGCGCTATCCTTGCCAAAACTAACCCTTACCAACCTACTACTTATTACCACTTATCAGCATTATCCTTACCAAAACCATCCCTTACCAACCTACCACTTATTACGACTTATCAGTGTAACCCTTGCCAAAACCACCAAAACCTTACCAAAGCAATTTCAATATCAATGCAACCCATCAGCCTATTCCAAGCCAGCCCTCATAAACCAGCCTGTTGCAAACGCAATCCATATCAAGATCATATCAGTCCATACCAACTTAACCCTTTCAGGACTACCCTTCATCAGCCAAACTTTACCTCTCCAATTCATTCCAATCTAACCCATACCAATCCTTACCACCCTGCCCAAACCCAATTCTCACTAACTCATCCCAATGTTGTTCACAACAGACCCAGTGTTCAATGCTTAATCTAGCCACTCTGTACTACCAGTAGTCACACTACTTCACTAGAAATACAGTTGCAATCAAAATGATTCAACCCCCACTGCAAATCACGTTTATTGTCAAAATTTACAGACTTTCAGCTGTTTGAAATGAACAAATCAAACAAAAGCAATTGAAATAGTTCAACACAACAAATGCTTCAAGTGGTTTTCCCAAATACAACTGAACAAAATGCAACTTATAATGACTTCTCCAGTTTCAAAATTATTCAACCCCTTCATGGCAAGCATCTTTAGTACTTAGTAGAGTACCCTTTTTCTGTTATGACCTGCTGCAAACGAGATGCATAGCCAGACAGCTTCTGACAGCATTCCTGAGGAATCTTAGCCCATTCCTCATGAGCAATGGCCTCCAGTTCAGTAATATTCTTGCGTTTGTGTGCTGCAACCGCCTTCCTCAAATCCCACCAGAGATTTTCTATGGGGTTCAAGTCAGGTGACTGTGATGGCCTTGTAGAATCTTCCAGGACTTCTTCTGCAACCAAGCCTTGGTGGAATTTGAGGTATGCTTGGGATCAATGTCCTGTTGGAAGGTCCAATGATGCCCAAGCTTCAGCTTCCTCACAGACGGCATGACATTTTCTCCTAGGATTTTCTGATACTTCAATGAATCCATCTTGCCTTCCACATGCTGCAGGTTTCCATTGCCAGAGGATGCAAAGCAGCCCCAGAGCATCACCGAGCCACCACCATGCTTGACTGTGGACAGTGTGTTCTTTCTTCATTCTTCTTTCTCCAGACATACCGCTGATCCATCGTGCTGAAAAGTTCCACAGAACAGAATCCCAAAACTTCTGTGGCTTATTTATATGATTTTGAGCCGACTTTTCTTGTGCTTTTGGGTCAGTAGTGGTGTACATCTTTGAGTTCTGGCATGGAAACCTTCTGCGTTTAGTACATGCCATACTGTGCTCACTGAAACCTCAGTGCCTGTTGCCACTAAGTCTTGCTGCAGTCTTTTGCAGTCACTCACAACCTGCCTTCTCAGAAATCTGGTTGTGGCCGTTGATAGCTTCCTTTTTCTGCCCTGTCCAGGTTTTTCATGTATTTTCTGCCCCTAGCCAGTTCAGGTATTTCATGTGTTCCAGCTCAAGCACACCTGATGCAACTAATCAAGGGCTTCTTTAGTTGCACCATGTGTGCTTGAGCTGGAACAATGCAACTAATTTGATGCAACTAATCAAGGGCTTCATTAGTTGCACCAGGTGTGCTTGAGACAACACCTGTTTTGCATATTTGTGCTGTTGTGAGGGATTCTGTTCAGGGGGTTGAATAATTTTGAATTTTCATTGCAAACAGCTGAAAGTCTGTAAATTATTACAATAAACCTGATTTGCAATGGGGGTTGAATAATTTTGATTCCAACTGTAGTAGAATACCATAGATCAAGAGAATTTACTAGACTATTTGTCTGGGGTGTGAGATATTTTCACATGCTCTCTGTCTCCTGTTTGCTGCACAATTGTACAATAAATGTTTAGTCTATTTTATGTTAGAACAAGCATGAGTTGAAAAAGTGAGTATGGAGGAATGAGAGAAAAGGAGTTCTGCTCCAGACTGCGAGATTAGTGACGATAAACCATTGTATCACTGAAGGCTCCAAAACAAGGGCACTAAGGAACAAAAAATTAAATGCATGAAATCAACTCATGTCTTTATTGTACAAGGCAAGTGTATGGATTAACAGCACTCTGAAACTGAGAGATGATCCTAGTCTAGACAATCACATAATTATGATATGGACTTTTGATAATTCACATCTTTCTTCCTATTGAGCCGGATGGGACAAACCAAATTCTGTGATGGGTCAGTGTAAATTTGAAATGCATTAGGCTAGAATTGTCTGCTTTTGTCTACATGCATTTCAAGACAGATGTATCTGCAATAGTAGAGGTAGCCTACATCTTCCAAGAGCCATCACACACAACACCAAATCAATGCACCCAGTGGCCAGCTCTCTCCCTTGGGTTAGAGTCTTACTCTAGACCCAGGCTTTCCCAGAACTGAGGCCTGCCCAGATTTCCAAAGCAAACACACATCAATAAGCAGTCACTCCATGCTCTGGACTCAAACTGACAGTCAAAGACCAACAGTTTTGGAGCATTCCACATGAGAACAGTCACTATGCATATTTCCCTTTTCACTGCATTTGTGTTTGGGGGTGCACACACACACACACACACACACACACACACACACACACACACACACACACACAGAGAGAGAGAGAGAGAGAGAGAGAGAGAGAGAAGGGGAATAGGGGTCAACAAACAATTACAGTAAAAATGACTAATACGTCACAGACACATTGAAGTTGTTTTTTTTTCCTTCGATCATTCTCTGTCTTCTTCTTACTCATAATTCCCTTTATTCTCAAGTCCCTATAATTACAAACAAAAGCTCTGACTTCTCTCCAGTTGTACAGATGATAATAGAGAATTGTGACGAAAGCAAACACACATTAATGAGAGTGAAGATAGAGGATTAGCACAATCTGGGCACACACAGATTGAGGGTATGTGTGTGGTTGTGTACTGCCGTCTTCCTTGACTTCATATCTACTTGTTCAAACACAGCTGTGCTCAATTGGTGGCGAATCCAATCAAAGGAATCGACACATAAACATCGAGAATCGATAATTCATAAATGAATAGATACTGAGTGAAAGACACATGTAATCACTAACATACACAAACAGATCAGCGTTTGCAGATAGTGGCATTTGAAGGGAAAATGGCTGTGTTAATCATAATTGTTTAGCGTGACACAGAGCACACGTCAGCGTAATTACACAAGTGGTAAATACTGAGTATTCCGGTCTGTGTGAGCAGGAACCTCAGGCTCAATAATGAATAATGGTTGTAATGGTTTTATTAGTTAGCATGGTAGAATGGTGATAATTGTAGTTATAAAAGACTGATTTCAATTTGTACACGATGGAAAACACATATACACTCACACACAGAGTATTGAATGTCATCATCACCACTGACAGAGCCAAGCAATAATCACACTCAGATCACCTACACTCTTATGCCAAGAGACGATTACACACATAGCATGAATGTGAACGTGTTTGTATGTGCATGTGTTACACCCACATTACCTACCCACTTAAACAAGGCCTCTAAATTGCAAGACAGCAAAAATGTTTATTTATTTATTTACTTATTTTTTTATTGTATATTTTTACTTTTAGAAAGCAAGAAAGAAGAGTATTAGGATGGCTGTTCTATAGAAGAGAGGATGTGTTCATCTTTCTTGCCCCCTCTCTCTCTCCCTCTCTCTCTCTCTTTAATTCTCTCATTCCTTCCCTCCATTTTCCATTTTTATATGCAGCTCCAGATGTTGAAGCAGTGAAATATTAAATTACAGAATTTGGCTTGTTTCTGCACTTTGGCTATATCAAAAAACAACCCTGCCCTTTCTTCTTGCATATGTACACTCACTTGCACATTCTCTCTCTCTCTCTCTCTCTCTCTCTCTCTCTCTCTCTCTCTCTCTCTCTCGTATAGTCTGTGCTTAGCAGGGCTTGCAAATTCTGCACTAACTTCAGTCATAGCTTAATTCAGTGTGATAGGTGAGAACTCTCTCTCCTTGAGGCTCCAGATGTTTTCTGGCCAGCTGCTCTGAAGCATTACAAAAGATGTTAGTTTATCCATAAATTAGGTACTAGCCACATCACCAGATTGTTAATTCGCTTTGAATTCTATGTAACCAGGTGCAAAAACAAAAACAACGGGCCTAAAACGCAACCCTGCAGGACCCTGAGGTGCTCACTTACCAGAGTCTCATGGGAGATGACTCAAACCTCTGAACATTCATACATACACACATACTCACAACCTCCAAAAATGATATAAAATGCCAAGCCATTTCTGTTAACACGTCTTTCTCGTTCTCTCTGTATCCTGAAGTTAAAGTAGTGGTTAGTGCGTGTGTGATGTGCCGGAAGTTATTTTTTTCTTCTGTTTATATATTCACATCAAGTGAAGCATGGAGACTTGAATACATCTGCATGTGTTATGAATGTTTACCTATGTGTCTGTGTTTGGCTCCCATGCACTGTGTGTGTGGGCAGGTTTACCATGTATATGAAATGAGTATGTTAGCAATGGATATGTTTTGTGTATATGTGTGTGTGTGCCACAGAGTGTGTGAGGGCTTGCCTGCTCAGGGCATCGGCTGAATTGTTTCCACATGTGTCTTAATTCAGAGTGCTGGGTGGGTAAGGGGAACATGAGTGTGTGTTTGAGTGGAGGGGGGGTCAGGTTTCATTGCACCAAGCACTGCATTTGGGCCTCTGAATACAAAGTTAAAGTTCCCACGACTACCAGGACACACACCACACACTCTGTGTGTGGACACAATGCATGGAAACATGGCAAAACTCAGCTCATGACAGACACAATGTATTCAGAATAACACTGTAAACAAGTATCTCATGCCGTGCTGCTTTTACACCAATCACCCACACTTACCGGCACACTCACACTCCCCTGGCACAACTGTCCTCAGTGTCGTGGAGCTTACAGGCGTTTCGCTGGCACAACACATTGAAAGGAAAATATGAATGTGTCCACTAATCACTATCCCATTAGACTTGGTGAGTAGGGAAGAGATGGAGAGAAAGTGAAAGACATTGTAGAAAGAGAGACAGAGAGAGAGAGAGAAAGTTGGAGGGGGGAGAGATAGAAGGATAGAGTGAAATCTACATGCTGTCAAAAGCTCCCAACACCACAAACAGAGTAAAAGGGGAGCAAGTGCAACAGAAGCTGAAGCAAAGTGTGTGTGAGGGAGAAAGAGAAAACACTAATAGGCTTCAGTATATATATATATATATATATATATATATATATATATATATATATATATATATATATATATATATATATATATATATATATATATATATATATATATATATATATATATATATATATATATATATATATATATATATATATATATATATATATAAAGTACATATAAAATGTTGTAAATATATACACTGATCAGCCATAACATTAAAACCACCGATTGTGTAGGTCCCCATTGTGCAACCAAAACAGCTCTGACCCATAGAGGCATGGACTCCACAAGACCTCTGAAGGTGTGCTGTGGTATCTGGCACCAAGACTTTAGAAGCAGATCCTTTAAGTCCTGTAAGTTGTGAGGTGGGATCAGACTTGTTTGTCCAGCACATCCCACAAATGCACAATCGGATTGAGATCTGGGGAATTTGGAGGCCATGTCAACACCTTGAACATGTCATGTTCATCAGACCATTCCTGAACAATTTGTACAGTGTGGCAGGGCTCATTATCCTGCTGAAAGTGGCCACTGCCATTAGGGAATAGCGCTGCCATGAAGGGGTTTACTTGGTCTGCAACAATGTTTAGGTAGGTGGTACGTGTCAAAGTAACATCCACATGAATACCAGGACCCAAGGTTTCCCAGCAGAACATTGCCCAGAGCATCACACTGCCTCTGCAGGCTTGCCTTCTTCCCATAGTGCATCCTGGTGCCATCTCTTCCCCAGGTGAGCAACATACACGCACACTGCAGTCCACATGATGTAAAAGAAAACATGATTCAGTAGACCAGGCCACCTCCTTCCATTGCTCCATGGTCCAGTTCTGATTCTCACTTGCCCATTGTAGATGCTTTCGGCAGTGAACAGGGGTCAGCATGGGCACTCTGACCAGTCTGCGGCTATGCACCCCCATACACAGCAAGCTGCGATGCACTGTGTGTTCTGACACCTTTCTATCATAGCCAGCATTAATTTTGCATTTCATTTGGAAATCAAGGTCCCAGAGTCTGGAGAGGAACAGAATCCAAGTTGCTTGAAGTCCAGTGTGAAGTTTCCACAGTCAGTGATGATTTGGGGTGTCATGTCATCTGCTGGTGTTGGTCCACTGTGTTTTCTCAAGTCGAGAGTCAATGCAGCGTCTACCATCAGATTTTAGAGCACTTCATGCTTCCATCTGCTGACATCAAGCTTTATGGAGATGCTGATTTCCTTTTCCAGCAGGACTCTGTACCTGCCCACAGTGCCAAAACTACTAGTAACTGGTTTACTGACCATGGTATTACTGTGCTTGATTGGCCAGCCAACTCGCCTGACCTGAATTTTGTCAAGGGGAAAATGAGAGACACCAGATCCAACAATACAGATGATCTGAAGGCCGCTATAAAAGCAACCTGGGCTTCCATAACACCTCAGCAGTGCCACAGGCTGATTGCCTCCATGCCACGCCACACTGATGCAGTAATTCGTGCAAAAGGAGCTCCGACCAAGTATTGAGTGCATAAATTAACATACTTTTCAGAAGGTCGACATTTCTGTATTATATATTGTTTATTCTAATATTTTGAGATACTGGATTTTTGATTTCCATGAGCTGTAAGCTGTAATCATCAAGATTAAACCAAAAAAAGGCTTGAAACGTTTCACTTTATGAGAAATGAATCTAGAATATATGAAAGCTCCACTTTTTGAATTAAATTACGGGGAAAAAAAAGAACTTTTAGATGATATTCTAATTTTTTGAGATGCACCTGTAAATTCCCTAAAAAATAGCTAGTACTAGAGAATATCCCTAAACAATGCTAGCTAGTCATTTCTATAACATTAGAAATGAACCCTAAACAAATCTAGTTAACGTTAGAGAATATCTCCTCTATTAGAGGAAATATTGCAACCAAACTACTTAGCTAATGCTAAAAAATTAATAATAACAAAGCTAGCTGGCTAATGCTGGAAAAATGGTCAACTACAATGACCAGTGAAATGCTTTGTTTTATTACTGCAGGCTTACAGTGTGTATTACTAAACAGGGAACAGTCATATTTGACTACAAATACTCTGTTTAGCGAAAGATTTGGGGGGGGGGGGGAGTCACACTGTTTATGATCAAGACCATTTTGAAAATCCCAACCAGTGACATCACTATGACTGTATGTAAGAATCAATTGGTGGCATGACATGCATATTAGCCAGCAGCATTGGCTTTTGACCATAGATTTTGGTTGGCAGGACAACATTAATAACAACATATCCTTAAACAAAATTAAGTAGAGAGACTGTCACACTGTTACTATCTAGTGAATTGTTATAGTCAACGGCATACTGTTATCTAGTATACAGTCTAGCAGCTCATTTTGTGGGGTTTTAGAAATGTCACATTGTGCAAGGCACACACAGAAGAGCTAAAAATTAAAAAGGGTCACCAGGTTTCAACAAAATTTCCAGCACAAGTACCTCTCAAAAACCACACAAAAGACCTAAAACTAACCCACAAAAATCTGGGCATTGGAAAAGGGGACACATTTTTCTAGTTCTCAGTGCTTGCAGGTCCTTGAAGGTCACTGTGATGCACACACATTTCTGATGTACGGACATAAACCACCTTCCCCAAACTTTGCAATACACTGGATCTTACAATATAAATGGTTCTGTACATCATATACACTGTCTGTATTAGTACTTTACCTTTATTTTGTGGAAATTTATTCACTTAATTCCAATTATTTGCTATAAAACAAGAATAATCTGTGAATCTGACAATGCCATCATTACATTTCCTGTCTGCTGCTTCTCCTCCATTGAAAATAGAGTTAGCATGGGGCAGGAGGATTCATGCACCAATGGGCCTGTATTGGCTCTTATTGGTCTCATTTTTTATTCACTAGGTGCAGTAATAACTCTATGGAGGTAAATGGGGTAGTGAGCAAACTGTCATACATCTGCTCAACATCTGGAAAGGTGAGCAAATCAATTGAACATTGGCTTATGTCTGTCAAATAGCAACATTTAAAAAAAAAAAGTTGTTGGTCACTCAAAAGAGGTAATTAGTGTTTCAACAGAATATACAGTATATTTATATTTTCTTTGACATTATTTAAGTAAAAAAAATCATAGTGTAATAGTTTGGAAATCATAAGCTGCATAACAGCCATCACTATGCCTGGGCTAACATCAGTTGAGTGTGGTTTTCATTCTTTTGATGTGGAGTCTTATACTGAAAGTTAAAAAAAAAAAAAAGCATACTTCATAAAATTCAGATTGTAAAATAAAATAAGTATAGGAAAACAAGCCGTGCCCTGATACTTTTGGCTGAACTCTACTGGCATGAAATGTCATTGTTGTTATATTTTAATTTTACATTTCATGAAATTTTAAAGTGTGAAAATTATAGTAAAAGAAATGTTATTTTTCTGGAATCATCAGTCATTTTTTTATTATTATTACATGTTCCAGTGCACCAGTAAAAGTAATGACATTCATTAACGTATGTAAATAAGCACATTTAAAAAATAATTTATAATCAGTACCACAGTCAGTAATACTTCAGTAATCTATCCAATACTGATTATATAAAGGGTTGGGTAAAAATAAATGAAAACGTATTTTGATACCTAATACAAAATACTATATGTCAAATGTAAATGTAACAAAATACATTGTGAAAGAAAACTCATTATTTTACGCTTTGGCAGATATGAGATCATTAATGCCATTTCTGTTAGTAATCTTAGCATTCTGGTGGATAATAACTCTCACTTCGTATCCTCCAAAAAACCACGCTGAGTTATTTGTTAAATGCAACATATTGCTACGCCTCCATTTCCTCCCTGTTGTGTCCTGGCATTTGGAAACTGTTCCCTGACAGCAAGCATGTTTGGGCTGGATGACCAGGGAAGTCATGAAATAAGTCCGTCCTGCCATCTACAGACTAGAGCCAAGCAGCTGTTAATGGCACTATATGCAGTCAGTCAGCAGGCTCAGAGTGCATATGAATTGCTTTCATAAAAAAACATGACAAATTTGATTTGAAAAATTAAAGAAAGTTGAGTACAGAATACATATATGGATGATGGATGTTGCTGTGGTTGAATTGTAAATAAATGTATAATTATATATAATTTTATTTTATTTTTTAAAATTTACTTCATAATGTTGCTGCAAAGATTGTGTTGGGTAAGGAGACAATTTAACAAACAGGGTGATAAAAACAGATGTTAATCTGTCTATAACCTCACTAGCTTTCCTCACAGTGAATGTCAGATTATGATCAAGTTGTTAGTGAAACAGACATAAGCCTAATCCATCAGTTTGTAATTAGATACCAAGTGTCACCATACTGTATCTGTGATGCATTTTGTGGGTTAATCAGACCATATTTGTATTTGAGATAGTGCAAAGATAAAACATATTTCAATCCAGGAATGTCTGTAGTTTTCAGAACTATATTATGTAGTATAGTATAAATTTTCAAATGTTCAGCAGTCTGCTTCTAAATGCTTGTAATTCTGTATGATATGCTTTTATCTTTAAATGTAGATGATTTGACATGGGGGGAGGGGTGGGCTGGCTTAGTGGTTAGCATGTTTGCCTGGCACCTCCGGGGTTGGTGCCTTTGTAGGCTGATTGGTATGTCCAAATTGTCCATAGTGTGTGAATGTGTGTGTGACTGTGCCCTGTGATGGGTTGGCACCCCGTCCAGGGTGTCCCCCGCCTTGTGCCCCAAGTTCTAGGCTCCCCCACAACCTTAAGGGTTATGGAAAATGGGCAGATGGATGATTTAATGTTTGTCTGTTGAAAAAGAGTGGCGAGGTCCAGCGTCAGTCCTAAGCTTGGGGGACCAGCGTTTGCATGGGATTCCACTTGGGTCTTTGGTTTCCTCGCACCTTCCAAGAACATGATGGTATTTATTTATTTATTTATTTTTAATATGGAAGGGTATTTTCTATATTTTTGAAGTACAAAGTTACAGAACAAAAATGCATTTTAATAAAAAATACATACTTTATCTATGACCATGAAGAACAAGTACAAAATAATATTTTGTATTTCAAATTCATGCATCAGATGTACTAGCCATGCTTGAATGTGGGCGTGTGTGTGTGTGTGTATTTGTGTTTGCAGAATGTAACCTTTAAGTGAAAGTGACAGTGCGCTGAGTCAGTCTGTTTCACTTTAAGGCTGTTTTAACAGGGATTAGACGATAGCACTTTATGGAAACTGTTTTAGAGTGACATTTTGTTTAAGGTATTTCAGAAATGTTTGTGATCTGTGTAGCCTGCATTTTTCAGTTCATACTATTACTGAAAACATATTAACAAACATTTAATGTATGACTTTTCATTTAGTCAGAGCCTGAGGGCACACTTGCTGATCTTGTCCTGGCTCTGAGAGGGTCTGCTCCATAAAGGGAACCTGATGATGACCCCTTCACATCACATGCACACAGAGCAGTCAAAATATCCAGAAACATGAAGAGTGGACACACACACACAACATGTTAACATGTTAACTAGTTAATCATTTTCTTAGGGTGCCAAATAAATGTGCATATGTGTGTATATTAGGACTGAACCCCCGCAACACCATCCCCAAACGTTTTCCATGCCTATGAGGAAAAAAGTGAGATAGCACAAACAGAGAGATCGAGAGAAGACCTGACTTTGCTGAAATTCCTCCTGCTTCCAATTTCTAGTTTTCCACCAGCCTCAGCTAAGGAGACAGAAAAAGAGAGACAGACCGGCAGACAGACAGAGAAAGAAAGAGTGTGTTTATATACAGTAGGGATATGGAACATTTCGCTTTGGACATTCCTGATAATTGCAGGTTATTCCCCCTCCACCCCCCGGCATCTGACCCTCAGCCAGAGTGAGACAAGTGCAGCACTTTGCGGCTCGTCTGGGCTTGGCGTGGAGCTTTGGGGTGCTGTGGTGAGCAGCTCATGAAAAAAAAAAATTGTGGTGTTCACTCTGCTCAAATTGCCCGGGACAGTCACGATTACCCTGTGGCCAACCAAAGCATTTCCTGGGTTAGCGTGTGTGACGCGTGCCGCTTTGCTGTGGTGGAGTGGGGTGTCATTAGCTGCTTGTTTTACTGCTCCCCAAAACACGGCGTCAAGCCACATCCCGGCTCTGGGCGATGCTGTGGCAGCATTATGGAACACAAAGGAAATGTCTTTACAGCACTGCTGCATTGCTTTTCAGATTGGTTCAAGAGTTACTATTGAGGGTGGAATTTTTTTTTTTTTTTTGGCTTTTGGAATCCTAGTTATGACTTTGTAAAAAAAATAGGCAAATGTAGTAAAGCGTTTTGAGGCAGTTGGTTTACACGTGCCTTAAGAACGTCGTAAAAATGCTGTAAACATGTTGTAAATATGCTCCACTCGCATGGTGACCTTGTTAATGAAAAACATCTCTTTATAAGAGTACAACCTACTCAGATATAAGAACTAAAACATGACCTAAAGTGTGTGTCTGTATGGTTTCTGTGTGAGCTGAGTGTAAGGGTGTGTTTCTACAGGACAGTGTGATACTAATACTAATGAACAACTATACATACCCTTTTCCATTGCATGCTCCCTGTGAAAGAAGTCCCCTAGTTAGTATGGTAAGCTTAGGTATTAGTTTGACTTACTGATAGAAACTCATTCCAGCAAAGAAACTAAAATACAGGACTCCAGAGCTGATGAAGGTTTGCACTTGAGCAATCCAACCAAACAGAACTTTCCAGGTTTCCTGTTGTACCGAAGTCCGCTGTGCTGTGTGATTCTATCTACCTTATTATTTCACAAAATGATGGCTGTCTGATTCGAGTGATTGTGTGATTGCTGCATTTGACAAGTTAATGCTCTCTAATATTTCTAGCTCCTGTTCGGTGCTCTTGGTAAGAACAGTAACCCTGGCAAGTAAAAGATTCTGCCTTTGGCAATTGAAATGAGGCTAAAATGTGCGAAGAGATGTTTAACCCTGCCCATATGGAAAAGCGCAATAAGATGCATATCAAGGGTACGAATGAGACACTTAATATCCATCTTCCAACTATCCAACTATTATATAAGTCTGTGTCACTGATGCATTTCAACCACACCTCACACACACACACACACATACACACACACACACACACACACACACACACACACACACACACACACACACACACACACACACACACACACACACACACAAGTGGAAAGAAGCATTAGATGAAGTGATGGAGGGATGGTTGAAAGAGATGAGCATGGCATCATAGTAGGGATAGCTGTGAATGTGACTTAGCACATCTGTGTGTGTGTGTGTGTGTATGTGAATAATCATGTGTGATCATGCTGTTTTCTGTAAGTCTAGTTTTTGTTTGAGGATGAGTGAGGAAAGAGAAAGTGTTTTTTTTCCGTGTGTGTGTGTGTGTGTGTGTGTGAGTGTGTAGTTGCCCATCTGGTCCTTCTCTGCTGTGCTCCTATGCCAGCCGCCTAATAGCTTCAATAAGACTGTGGTTTACAGTCTCTCAAACACACACACACAGACACACTGAGACACAGACAAACATATGCTTCTGTTATTTTTCTCCAGGAGAAATATCCCCCCTGAAAAACTGCCATTTATTTACTTTGAGCTGCATGGTTGTGGTAATACACTCCTGCCAGTGCTAACCGGCAGATTAAGAGAGATGGAGAAAGTGAGAGAAAGCGAGAGAGGAACAGGTTGGCATATTTTCACCTGCTTGAGAGACGAGAAGAAAACGTTGCTGTGTCTCTCTGAGTTGGTTATGCAAATGCCTGGTCAGCTCAAGAATTTCTGCTGGGTCAGTACAGTACAGCGTGTTTGCCTAATCATGTATGTGTGTGTAAGTGTGTGTTTGGCAGAGATGATCACTCTCCCTTCGTCACCTTATTCCTCTGCTGGCAGAGATTACCTCGTGTACCTGCTCGTGTGTTTTCTCCACCCCAGCCTTCTTCTTCTTCTTCTCTCTCCTTCTCTTTTTCATCCCTTGCTCCTTCCCACCGCTAATCTATTCCAGAGCATTCTGTGATCACATGGAAAAAACATAGCAAGTGTACATATTTCTTCTCAAGCCAAGAAAGGAAAAAAAAAAACAGGACAGGCAGGGGGGTGAAGTGTGTGTGTGTGTGGAGGGGGGGGGGGGGGTTGGGGTAGAAGGAAAAAGAGAAAGAGAGAAATAAAGAGAATGAGGAGGAGGAGGGGGGAGAAATAAATTGTTTATTGAGTCTGGGCACAGGGCCCTTTGTTGTGGCAGAGACCTGTCTTTTATTAGCAGACTGAACTGTCTTCAAAGCCTGGAAAGACACACGACAAAGCCAAGAAAGCAAATACACAGCACCATGGGGGAGAAATATACACACACGCACGCACACACACACACACACACACAGAGTTTATTCCAATTCGAAAAGTAAGACGGTGAATGATCTATAGAGTTATGACCCTTAGGCTGTGCAAAAAATAAACAAATAAATAAACAAATAATCTGATAACATGCAGCTAACACTATCTCTCAGTAAAGAAAGCCTCTGTAGAGAGTGTGCTGATGTCATGATACAAACTATCAGAATAATGTAGCGTTCTGTGTGTGTGTGTGTGTGTGTGTGTGTGTGTGTGTGTGTGCGGGTGTGTGTGTGTGTGTGTGTGTGTGTGCATACATGTCCGTTACCAGCACTTGAAGCAGAATCAAAGTGTTCTGCTTTCAATAAAGAGTCCCAATCAGCAAAGTGGCAGCAAGCGATGACATCACTGCTGCAGCTGGGCCTTCAGCTGCAGCTCAGAAACCAGTGTGTGTGTGTGTGTGTGTGTGTGTGTGTATATGAGAGAGAGATCAAAAAAGACAGAGCTCTTGCATATGTTGTATGATCTGTTCTTGTGTAAAGATTTTTGCGTGCAGCTGTAAAGCAGAGTTCATATATTTGCATGAATGTCTGCAGAAGTGTGCGTGTGGGTGTGTGTGTGTGTGTGTGTGTGTGTGTGTGTGTGTGTGTGTGTGTGTGTGTGTGTGTGTGTGTGTGTGTGTGTGTGTGAATGTTCTAGCAGGCCTAATGATTATCTGTGAACTGTCCAATAAATTTGTGTTTATGTTTAGCCACAAATATGCCTAATAAAAATGTCACACTGCAACAACGCATTAACAAAATTCGTCATCACCACTACTTTGGACATGTTTCAGTTGGAACTGCTGATGCAGTAGCAAAAAAGCAAGAGTTTTCATCAGACAGGGGTTATTCTCATAAACAGTGATGTGCTTAAACCATCAGCTAGCAGCAACACTACAGCCAAACCAACATATTCAAATACCATGGAGTACATTCAAAACTAACACCACTGACGGTGAAGTGTGTGTGTGTGTGTGTGTGTGTGTGCGTGTGTGTGTGTGTGTGTGTGTGTGTGTGTGTGTGTGTGTGTGTGTGTGTGTGTGAGTGAGTGCCTGCGTGCTTGTGTATGTTTGCATGTGTGTGTTGGGTGTGAATGGATTTTCACACTATTTCAGTCATCCGAGCAGGAAAATTATGGTCATAAATGACAAACGCCTTTAAAAAACAGGCAACTTCGGAGCACGCCAAGGAACACTGGTAAAGTACTAAACACACACACACTGCTACTGATTACTGCATACGATGACAAAAATACGTGCATATACATATCACGCTCAACTACTGGATTGCTTGTGGTGTTGGAGGGGCTTTTTAAAGGAAGGACAAAAGGCCTTGTGAAGTTTGGACTCCAGATTCTACTGCTGTTAGACTGAGGTATTGTTTCTGATTGGCTATCTGTTGTTAGTTCAGCAGTGGACATGGTTAGGTTACTGTTAACAAAAAAAAAAAATGCAACAGTTTGTCCAAATATGAGACTAAATTCATTCCAGATCAGTGTTCTAGCACCCATTCAGAACTCCTGTCAAACAAATGTCAAACATTCCCCAACACCTCCAATTCATAACAATTCATACAACACAAACAAAATCCAACCACATCACGCTTGCTCAAATTCATGCATATTTTTCATGAGATCAGGTTGACTTTCCTACAAATAATAATTTCTTATCTCGTGTCTATCAATAGCTCACAATCAAATCGTAGAACTTCTAACATGTCTGAATGGCTTTGACATAAATAAAATGATAATTGCAGTGATACCCTGACTACAATGATAAAACTTCAATTCACAGTGATTCACAGTGCCTATTAATGAAGTTGATATACTTGAACAAAACTACAAGGAAAATTTGCTTTTTCAATCATTTATTCAACAGAAATATCAATATATGTGATATTCTTCTGTGGAAAAAGTAAATACACCTTTGGCCTCAGAAGCTAGTATTGCCCCCTTTAGCAGAAATAACTTCTTGTAGGCGTTTTGCATAATTGTACATCAGGCTTGCTGGAATTTTTGACCACTCTTCCATGCAATATTCTTTCAGTTGCAAGATGTTTGAGGGTTTTCCTGCATGTACTGCCCATTTCAAATCCCCCCACAACATTTCAATGGGATTCAAATCCGGGCTTTGAATAGGCCATTCCATAACCCTCAGTTTCTTCTTTTTGAGCCAGTCCTTGGTGGATTTGCTAGTGTGCTTATGATCATTATCCTGTTGAAAGGTCCACTTTCAGTTCAACTTCAACTTTTGGACAGATGAAAAAGCCAGGCTTTTTCCTGGCTCGCCTCCCATGCAGGACAAATTTGTGCAATCTCTTTCTGATTGTAGACACATGCACTTTGACACCAACAGTTGTAAGACTTACTAGCAGATCCTGTAATGAAATTTTTTGGTTCTTGGAGACTTCATTTTGCATCAGACGGTCTGCTCTTGGGCTGAATTTGCTGGGACGGCCAGTTCTAGACAAATTGACAGTCTGTGCCATTTGTAGATTATTTTCCTTACAGTGGAATGATGTATTTAAAATAATTTGGAGATCTTTTTAAATCCCTTGCCAGATTCAGGCATCCACAACCTTTTTTTTGAAGGCCTTACAGAACTCTTCAGATCTTGGCACGATGACACCACACACCTCAATAGCAAAGGGAACACCGGACACTAGATATGAGAGGGGTGTAAATAAGACATGTTTCACCTGCACTCCCTAAGCAGGTTCTAATCACTGGTACCCAATCTGATTCTAATTTTATGGATTTGAAGGTGTGATAAATGTAGGAGTGTACTTACTTTTTCCATGTGACTGATCTGTTTTTTGTTCACTTAAATTGTGAAAATTACTACAGAATGTCAGTTTTATGTGTCATTTGATAAAGTGTATCAACTTTATTAATAGGCACTGTTTCAAAGAGGATCAAATGTTTGCTTGTCCAAATATAAAAAAATAAAAAATAAATAAAAATATTTTTATGATGGGGCATGTGACTGCACTCAGAATGATCCAGTCACATTCAAACTCATGTTCAAAAGTGATTATCATACACCTATCATCAATGAAGTGATTCTGATTAACCCCAAGTAAAGATCAGCAGTTTCTGTAGGATTTTCTTGACATCTTACTGGGTTCATCTGAATGCTGAAGCCATGGTCTGCAAAGAGCTTACAAAGCATGTACAGGATCTCATTGCTGAAAGGTATTAATCAGAAGACATTTCAAAACATTATATCAAGAGTGTGGCTAGACCCTTTTTACTGGGGCATGAGTAAAATGCTGTGCCCCAGTAAAATTTTCCTGATAAATCATTGTCTGAGGTAGATTGCAGTAGGTACGTTTAAAAACAGGCTTTCCTATTCACTGAACGTTATCATTTACATAATTTGAATTGTTTAAAACATGAAGACTGATTGTAACACCAGCTGAAGCGAAAATATCCTGCGCATCCTCTTCAATCATATGCCCCGCCCCCCTTGCTGTGCTGCTCATAGACATATATAGACGTCGCACTGGCCGCTTTGGCCCGTTGCTGCGATATGTCAAAGCGTCCGCCATATTGATCCGGGCAAGACTGCCCTATAAACAAATAGAAGTAAACGGGGTAGCTGCGGTTTTTCTGGATAAACAGCACAATAATGTTTACATTTCTCAAACGATTTCAATGGTTTATGATCTATGTGGAGTACAAAAAAGGCTCTGTCTCAAGTTACTTACAATCTCGATAGTTAGACTTGGAAAATTATTCATTGTCATAAGGAATTGTGAAAACTCATGCTTGTCAAGCATAGATTTGGCTTATGTTTCTTGGTTAATAAATGCTGAGACGTCCCTAATGTAATATAATTTAATGTACATGAAATGCGCATAAGGTTTTTTTCATTGTGGAGATGGCTTCATGTCTTCAACCCACTGATCTATATATACATAGATCATTATTATTATTATTATTATTATTATTATTATTATTATTATTATTATTATTAGTGATCTATAGATTATTATTATTATTATTATTATTATTATTATTATTAGTGCTCTCTATATATATACAGTGGGTATAAAAAGAATCACCCCCCATTAAAATAATCACATTTTGTTGCTTTTCAGCCTGAAATGAAGATGGACACAGTTTTTGTTTTATGCAGCTGTATTTACTCAGTGCAACTTATTACATCTAAGTGAAAGATATAACACCAACATGTCAGAAAAAAATAAAACAATAAAAAACCAGAATCACTGAGTTGGAAAAAGGATCACCCCCCTCCTAAAAATGACTTGTAAACTCAATAAGGTGTAGCTAATCACCTTCTCAATGGCACACAAAGCCATTTGACTTTCAACTGTGATCAGCTGTGGTCATTTTGATTAGCTCAGCATGAAAAGAGCTTTCCTGGAGTATTTTGTAGTGCAACTGAAGCAAACAATCAATTATGGGTGGCAAGGCACTGTCAAAAGATCTCCGGGATAAAGTTGTGGACAGGCACAAGTCAGGAGATGGATACAAAAAAATTTCAAAGGCTTCAATGCCTAGAAGCACAGTGAAGTCTATTATTAAGAAGTGGAAGGTATTTGGTGCAACACAGACCCTCCCTGGATCAGGACGTCGCTCCAAACTGGATGAAAGAGCCAGGAGGAAACTGGTCAGAGAGGCTACCAAGAGGCCTACAGCAACTCTGGAGCAGTTGCAGGAATTTATGACAAAGAGTGGTCATTGTGTGCATGTGACAACAATATCACAAATTCTCCACAAATGTGGCTTGTATGGGAGGGTTGCAAGAAAAAAGCCACCCACAACTGAGCTTTGCCAAAACGCACCTTGAAGATTCTGAAGCCACATGGAAAAAGGTGTTATGGTCAGATGAATTATTTGGCCTCAACACCAAATTATATGTCTGGCAGAAATCCAATACAGCTCACCATCCATATAACACCATTCCTACAGTAAAGCATGGAGGTGGTAATATCCTGTTATGGGGGTGTTTCTCTGCAGCAGGGACTGGAGCACTTGTCAGGATAGAAGGAAAATGGATGGGGCAAAATACAGTCAAATTCTTGAGGAAAATCTGCTGCCCTCTGCCAGAAAATTGTCAATGGGAAGAAGGTTTAATTGTAAATGTAAATGGTCTGCACTTATATAGCGCTTTTCAACCTTTTTGTGGTTCACAAAGCGCTTTACACTGTGTCTCATTCACCTATTCACGCATTTACCTTCCAACATGACAATGACCCAAAGCACACAGCAAAACTGACCACACAGTGGTTGAAGGAGAAAAAGGTGAATGTCCTTGCATGGCCTAGTCAGAGCCCAGACTTAAACCCCATTGAAAATCTGTGGAATGACTTGAAGACTGCAGTCCACAAACAGTCACCATCAAATTTAACTGAACTTGAGCAGTTCTGCAAAGAAGAGTGGGCAAATATTGCAAAGTCTAGATGTGCAAAGTTAGTAGAGACATATCCCAACAGACTAAAGGCTGTAATTAAAAAATTAAGGCAAATTAAAGCAAGGGGTTGATCCTTTTTCCAACTCAGTGATTCTGGTTTTTTATTATTATTATTTTTTTTTAATTTTCTGACATGTTGGTGTTATATCTTTCACTTGGATGTTATAAGTTGCACTGAGTAAATACAGCTGTATAAAACAAAAACTGTGTCCGTCTTCATTTCAGGCTGAAAGGAACAAAATGTGATTATTTTAAAGGGGGGTGAGTCTTTTCTATACCCACTGTATATATATCAGTATTTATATCAGTGCTTCAACCCCATCTTTCAGCTTTTCTTATGCTCGTTCATTTTTAAATACTGAAAAAATCGAAATAGTGCATCTTTAAGTACTAATAATTGATCATCATTGTACCAAAATGGAACAAAATCGGCAAATACAAAATCAAATAGTGAGGCACTAGCACTCAGTCTGCTTTCTATATTTTATTAGCAATAAAAGGATAGATATACTCCAAAACAGACAATTACAAAGATAATTATAAGATAATCTCCTATGGATCTGGTAAAACATTTACAGTTACAGTGGTAAAAACATTTATGTGATAATAATAATAATAATAATAATAATAATAATAATAATAATAATAATAATAATAATAATAACAAGCCATGATTTGATGACAAGCAATTAAATCATTATAGCCTATCGATACACCTGCTGTTTGGAGATGAGTCAGGAAACTGAAGACAGGTGGGTTATCTCCATCTCTAATCCTGCGGAAACACCTTCCCTTCTTAAAACTACTTCCCACTGCCCCACTCTTTCTCTTTGGGAAACCTTTAGAGTGTGAGAAAAGTTAGCTAGCCAACTATAACTATAACTACATACTACATAAATATAACTACAGTAAGATTCACAATATGTCAGTCGCTCAGCTGAAACGAGTCATAAAAGTCGGTTTGGAGAAAAATGGCAGTATAGATGAAAATCTCGATTATGGGCAATTTAGTTTATAATATAAACTGTAATATAAGCTAAGACTTATTACTGTTGCCCGGACCAATATGGCGGTGACGCTGACACACGATCCAGCGGCCAATGCGGCGTCTATATATGTCTATGGTGCTGCTCCCCCCTTAACTTTTCCCCCTGGAAACCTCGACTTGCAGCCAGACAATAATTCATAATACAACACTGTAGCTGAGGAGAGGTAACTACCAGGCTAACGCTTATCGCTGTGTTAATGAATAGTATGTGAATTTGTATTTAGTTGAATGAGGACATCCCATTTTCCAGATCTAATTTACTTGGCACAGATTTGATCGATAACATTAGCTTATTAGCTGCTAAAAGAATGCTTGCTTAACTCTTCTAATTTGGCATTCTGCCACAAACGATGTGATTTAGTCATCATCAGTGAAAGCTTTTTGAAGTGATTTGTCCATTTAGGGTAGTTAGTTAGTTTACTCACAAAAATGCTAATCAAGCAGTCCTGGCTGTAATTTTCAAGACTTTGGTTAGATTTTTCAGGTGTGTTTGATTAGGGATGGAGCTAAACTCTGCAGAACAGCGGCCCTCTAGGACCAGAATTGCCCATCCCTGGTTTAGAAGCTAATTTCACAGTTTTAGTGGTCTCTTCCAGTATATTGTCTGGTATTTGTGTAAACAAAACATAATGAATTTGTTTTTGGGGCTCTGATGGACTAGGATTGGAGAGGGTGGATTTTAAATGTAATGAAAATGTTTATATATTTGATGTTTTATATACAGGTTATTTCAGAAGTCACTTCTGTATTATTGTGATGAGATTTCAGGTGCCAGCTTTGTCTTTCAAAAAATAATTTCTTTTTGAATGGAGTGTATACCTGTGTGTATTTATTTCAGGAATTTTAATAGAAATTAGACATGGCCAATTATCAATTAAAATGTAAACTTGCATTGATGAAGTTAATGTTGTTAGTCATTTTTTTAAAAATGACGATGGTAAAACAGAGTCCCAAGGTATAAAAATATGGAGTTTGTCATCAACGAAACAGTAACCAGTTTTGATACCTAAAAAAAAGTTTACATAGGCAATTTTAGCAAAGCCCTTTACAGTAAATTAAAATGTAAAATTTAACTAATGAAAGGATGTCCACAGACCCCCCTAGACATTTTAAAGTACCTTTGTAAAATTCTTGGGGGGGGCCTGTGCCCCAGTAGTGATCAAACTCTAGAAACGCTCCTGCATTAGATGTACCAGGGAACAAAGTGAAGGCTGACATCAACAAATGGAGACAATGGGGCACCACATAGACATTACCAAGAACAGGACATCCTATCAAAACTGAGGAAAGGACAAGAAGAAAACTTATCAGGGAGGCTGCCAAGAGACATACTTCAACATTAAAGGACCTGCAGAAATATCTGGCCAGTAGTGGTTACTCCCTGCATATAACAACAATCGCTCATATTTTTCACATGTCTAGGCTATGGGGCTATGGGGTTCAGTGTGGTGGTGCTGGAGGTGGTGTTGCCAATCCTGACGGACTGGGGTGTCTCAGTCAAAAGTCCAGGATTCAGTTGCAGAGGGGAATGGACAGACCCAGCAGGCTCAGCTTTGTAGTTTTTGGATGATTGCATTAAATGCTGAACTGAAGTCTATGAACAGCATCCTTACATAGTTGTCCATAATTCTAAAAGATATGGTGTAAAAACAAGACAGTCTATTATCCAAAGAACACCATTCCCACAATAAAGCATGGTGGTGGAAGCATCATGCTATGGGGCTGCTTCTCTTCAGTTGGACCTGAGGCTCTAGTCGAGATAAAGGGAATCATGATAGCTATGTCCCGGAATGGCTTCAGAAGAAGATCAGTGTATTGCAACCCAGTCACAGCTCAGATCTAAATCCTGTGGAATTACTTGAAAAGAGCTGGGCAGAGGAGATCCCCTCACAATTTGATAGATCATGGAATAAAATTAACAAATCATGATGTGCTAAGTTTAATAAAATATTAGTTAATGGAGTGTGAACACTTATGCAAGCAGGTTATTGTAAGGTGTTTTGATTTGTGTGGCAAAATCTACACTAGGCTACATAGATTGCTAACCCTGTTTTCCAACTTAACATAGAACACTGCAATATAGTCACAGAATAATTTTGTCCAAACCTAAAACAGATGTAATAATGTAGGATTCACTGCTTTAATAGCACATGTGCAACAAATTGATATCAGTACACACACTTGGGGCTGAAAGTAATGCCAACTTCTTAATGCCAACTAGTATAGCAAATTAACAAGGAATTACAGCAACTTTAATTAGAATATCTTAACTACAGTATACTCCATTGTATATTTAATAACAAAACCATTAAATTATTATGTTGTAATTGCAGGTCCTTGCAGCTGCCAAGTTTCCAGCATTATGAACATTAGTACTTAAGATAGCTAACCCAGTTAGCTAGCAAAGTGACAAGTTAGTCACAAATTACAAAAACTGCATTTGAAGCATTAAATAAATAACATGCTTCATGTGCTTAATGGACTTAATATCCTGGAAACAGATCTCAGACATGTTTTTGATAGTCTTTAAGGCCAAATTTAATTGTGTTAAGGGCAAATCAGTTCACCGGGGTATCAAGTTTTTTTTTTTTTTTTTTGTTTTTTTTTTTTTAGCATAACACCATTCCATAGTTGTTGGTCTATTTTTCTAGATCTCCGAGGTTTTGTTGAAATATTATCCATTTCTACAAGGCCTAGTGCCTTTGACTTGACCTTCTAGAGAACAATGCCTTTCTTCTGCTCTTCTAAGGTGATGGGCCAGTACCCCATTAGCTTTAATAATAATAATAATAATAATAATAATAATAATAATAATAATACAGTAATAATAATAATAATAATAATAATAATAACAATAATAATAATAATAAGAGAGAGAGAGAGAGAGAGAGAGAGAGAGAGAGAGAGAGAGAGAGAGAATTCACTATTTGACACACATTCCACTGCACACTTTACTGGGTTTTATGTTTGCCAATCTCTAACACACATTCTAAAACACACATGCATAATCATTAAAAGCTATCAGCACCTCACTTATCAACACTCTGGCAAGTACATAAGCTGATAGAGAACACTTCATTTCCTTCCTTCTCTAGAGTATTCTAAATAGCCAGTCAAAATCTTTGGCTCATCGTTATAAAGTTTTTTTGTTTTATTTTGTTTTGTTTTGTAATGTATCATTCTTAATTTATTATTAAGCTGGGAATTTTATTGAAGTTTAATGTGTAGTGCACAATTTCTGTGGTCTCCTGTAACACTGAAATTGCCCTCAAGTCCTCAGGATCAGTCACATTTTTGTCTATCTTTGTTTGTTTATCTTTGTTTATCTGTCTGTCTGTCCCTCTACCTGGCCCTGCCTACCTACAACACCTCCTTTAGCTCAGTTCCTTCTTATCTTCTTAGCTATCTTTTTTTTTACAATATGGAAAAAATGAAGAATGTGTATGAGGTAATTTAGAAATGTTTCTGACTTTTTATTTTGATGGAAACAATCTAGACCTAATCGGAAAATGTATCCTGGGCACTCTAATTAGGCATTTATAGCATAATCATATATTTGTCTTACAATTACTAGACTGAACTCTTTTAAGATCACCACTGTCTTTAGAGAATTGTTCCTTCTGTTATTCGACGAAGATGTTTTTCTGGTGAAACTACAGACATTGGGCCAACTAATAAAAGTCAGTTTGTCAGTGTGGACCATTTAATTCTTTTGAAAAACATATTTATAGTAATGTACAGAATTATAATTTAGATACATGTATGAGACTTTTGGCTCTGCTAGGTTGCACTACAGCCATCAGAGACACTTAGTATTAGGAGTATTTTTTGTTGGTTCTGGTAGCGGAAAAACAATGAATCAAAGTGTGACTCAAAGGAAAAACTTAGTTTGATTCTTCTTACACCATTTTCTCCCAATTTTAGTCATCACCAATTCCCAACCATTAGCTAGCTTTCTTCTATCATATGACAGCTACCAACCGGGAAGGGTGAAAACTAGCACATGAAGCCAGCCACAGAATCTTTTCCGAGCTACTGCTCATACTTTGTTACAGGGCAGCTGAGCACACTCAGAGGAAACCGCCAACTGTATTTGAGTTCATAGATATAGATATCATAGATGCCCATGATTGGCTAATGTTACTCAACATGCGACAGAATAATGTCATGCTTCCCACCCTGAGAGCCGGGTTTATTATTCTGTCTGGGTATACTGTCTGAGATGCTCAGCTCTCATGTATGGCTGTGGCATCACTGGGGTGTGAACACAAAATCTTCTGAGGGACTTGGTCTTAGTTGAAGGCATGGCTGAAGGCCAGTGTGTGAATGGAGGGCAGAGTCAGGTGAAAGGTGTGGTAGGGATGAGCATGCACCTGTGGGTATGAAGGCTTCTGGGTCATCCCACGGTCCCATCTTAGTGTGCTGTGGGGTGTGGACACTGCCATTGCAGTGGCTGCTGGTGGAATACCCGCTGACTGGACCAAGCTCTGAAGCACTTGTCAATCTTCGGTCAGATCCTGGAGAAGAGCCTCAAAGCACTGCTCTTGCTCTGTGCACAGCTTGAGAAGGGCCTGATGTTGAGTCTGGTGGATGCCATTGACAATTTTGATGATATCGTTGAGGAGTGAGTGCTCCAGGCTAACATATCTTCCTCAAATCCCGGGTATTGGGACCAGTGTGACACTCTTTTGGGTTCTGAGGAAAAGGAGGAAACGGGAGGCAGGCTTAGGACAACTTAAAAAGGGCTCTTTATTTTTCTTCCTTTTTTTGTAAGTGCTTTGTAACACTTTCTAACTCATGGCTTCACACAGAGAACAAACACAAACACACACACAGATCGGCTCAGCTCTCGCTCTCTGGCTTCCGTGCCACTCCTCCCTTTTATCTCCTCGCTGCCATTTATTGAAACACAGAACACTTATTAGTAAACTATCCACAGGAAACTCATCCTTTCCACACCTTCCCCTGACTCCACCCTCCAGTCACAAACAGGCCCTTGACCACACCCCTGCCACCACATCCCCCCACACCCATAAATACCCCCTCACTGCTAAATGTCCCAAACCCCAAAATATATACCTTCTTACTGCTAAATGCACTTATCCAAAAAAGTAAACACCACCCACACTGCTTAATTCCCAAAACCCAAATATAAATACCCAGCTCACTGCTAAATACCTCAAACTCACAAATATATACCCCCTTTATTGCTAAATTCCTCAAACCCCAAAAGAAATACCCCTCTCACTGCTAAATAGTCTCTCTGCTGACCTATCATTGGGAGATTGCCAGTTCGAATAATCCATCCATGGCCAGGAGTCCAAGAAAGTAAAACTGGCCATTCTGTCTGGGTGGGAAGGATGGCATTACACTTTGCCTTGTCAGTCTACACTCTAGCTAATAATGGGTGTCTGTCAGCTCAGGCATTGGGAACAGGGTAGTTAGCACTTTACTCCAAGTGTGTTCTTATGTCCTGTGAGCAATTTCAAAAGGTGCTGTGGCTGGCTTCATGTGTTTCAGAGAAAGTATGTGCTAGCTTTCATCCTCCCTGGTTGCTACCTATCATGTTATGGGGGGAAATAGCTAGAGGGTGAAAACTGGCAAGTTACCAAATTGGGAGAAAATGTGCTTTAAAAACGATACAGTCTGTTTGCAACTGACACACAAGGTACAAAGCTGTAATCACTGGTTTAAAGGGGTTTACTGGTTTACCTTGCAAATGCATCTGCCTTTAATAAATAACTCATTTAGAGGCTCTTTAGGATCTCAGTCTGGCCATTAAATAAGTCCTTAAATACAAAAGATTTAGGTCTATGATTTCTGTTCATATTTAATTGCAAGTTTAGACTTTGTTTAGTCTGTGGCACTTATAGAGCTGTAATAAACCTCCAGATACTATAATAAAAATCCAGGTGTTGAAAATTTTTTGAGCGGCAGTGGATCTTTCGTGATTACAATCACATGCTATATCTCTTGGTACAGTCATGTGATTATGTGGAATTCTGATATTTTCTGCATTCCAGCACTCTGCCACGTTCCATTTTGTTCATCTTTGTCTAAAATTGCACCCTGTTCCAGTTGGTTGTCAGCTTCCACATTTCTGTCACATTCTATATTTCTGTGGCCGCTCAAAACCAGCTGTGATGTCTGCTTGGTGCGTCTGTAAAAAAAAAGAAGCACACAGTGACAGTAAAGAGGAGAGGGTGATGGAAGAAGTGTCATCAAATTTTTGTTTTCTTTTATCTTTCTCCATGCTATTTCCTCCTGGGTACAGTATGTGTCAGGTGCAGGGAAAGAGTAAGAGGATCCTAGATGGACAAAAAATACAGATAGAATGAGTACTTGTAAGTCAAAATCACCTCCCTTTCTTTCATTCTCACTCTCTTTCTCTATTTCACTCTTTCTCTCTCTGCTGTAGGACAAAAGATTGGGGCCTGGCAGTGTGGGTGTCAGGTGATGTGTGACGGGCTTAAATTAAAGATGACATAATGAAGGGGCCACTGTTGGGGATCTAGAGAAGTAGGGGGCCATGCAGGATGGGCAATCCAGACGAGGGCACAGCATGCTGGGCAGCAGCAAAGCTCACTTATGGCCCCTCCAGATGGTAAACGTTAGCGAGCCATGCTAATGAAATGCAGACTGACGTCAGGCGCAACACCCTCCCATTGTTATGCTGCTTAATTTGTTATAATATTTGCCTTACAAACGAGAGGAAGGAGAGTAGAGAAGCCTGAGGAGGGCAGGTGCTGGTGTAGAGGTTTAGCTCCAGTTTACCCTACAAATTGAGGAGTGTGCAGCAAGCATTAGTCCTAAAGCCAGAGGCTGAAAAAAAAGGATTGAGGTACTTCCACCTCTGTGAGCTTAATGTAGAGTGCAGCCTACAGTCTCCTCCACACAGAGAAGCTCAAATAATCGAGAGCTTAACTTAAATCCAAATTCTGTTTAAAGAATGCTGTTTTAAAGCTAGGGAGTCGTAGATCGTGAAGTGTGAAAAGGGGTTTAGGAGAATGGGGAAAAGGGTGAGACGGAAAAGACAATGCCGTGCAACTGTGTCGGAACTGGGTTGTTCACTAGAAGTCCAGTTTAACAAAGAGGGTGAGATCTACAAAGGCAGCCGTCAGGCTTGACCACTCTTGCATGTAGCCACACACATCCATGCTCACCCACAATGTTTAGTTCTTCAATGGCCCTGCCTACTCACCCCTAAACACACTCCCTCTCTCATTTTTCTTCAGTAGAAGTTCCATTCATCCTCTTCTCTCCTCAGACTCTCCTCTCTGAACCAGCCCAAGGAATGCCTTTGTTTTTCCAAAGACAAATGTACTGTAGCATTAAGTACCACCTGCAAAGTTGGCAAAGCTGTGAGACAGACAGAGAGAGGAAGACAGTGAGGAAGAGGTAGGGTGGAGGGGGCAAGTTGATATATGCTGGGGAGAACCATGAAGAAGAATGGATAGAAAAGCAAAAAACAAAAAAAAACAAAAATCAGAAAAAGAATATTTGATGGAGCTGAGGGTTTGATTGAGGAATAGAAAGTTATAGATAGAGTCGTCCTTGCTCTCTCTTTCTCTGACAGGGTGATTGTAAGGTGCTTTACTGGAGTGAGTAATAAGAGGAGGTGTTGCCAGAGTAATTATATAGCACATTAAAGGCTTTTATAAACATTAGCGTTCCTCCTCTTCCCAGTGGGATGGCTAGCCCGCAAATGACCAAAAAAAGTCACTGCAAGATAGATGGATGGGCAGAAAGAGAGGAGCATAAGTAGACAAACAAAGTGGAAGGACAGAGAGCAGGTAGACAGAGGTGGCTGACTCCAACTCACATTTGATCATGAAGAAAAAATAGTTAAGATGATGAAGGGGAGGAAAAGAAGAAGAAAGAATGAAAAAATGACATCCAGGACTCAGAATCCAACAAAAACCACATCTGGTTTCCTCATCAAGAGGGATCCAGCCCATGGAATGCAGGACGCATGGCCCTGACCTCATATTCTAAATATACATAGTCATACCATACATCTTACAGCAGCACATGCCCTAAGCCTTCCAATCTACCACCTATTGCCTTCACATACTAGGCATGCAATACACACGGAGCATAAATAGAAACCACAAGAAAACACTCTTAGCCAAACTCGTAATTCAGTGGATGAGATATTAATGTGAAAGTATGGGACAGGATGTATAGAAAAAATGGGTGGTTCAAATTTTATTTGAATGGGTCTAGCTTTCTAAATAGTTTCTTCTTGGAATCTTTTCTGAAAGGGAAACCCTCTGTTATATGGTTCTACATAAAACTTTTAAGGGTTCCACCCTTTAGGGTGCTAGATGGAACAACTGTAGGAAGAGGATAGGTAGGGAGAGGTTGAAGAAATTAAAGTGAAGGATAGACCCTCTGCCTTCTGTCTTGTTCCAACCATAGCGTGCATTACTGAGCAAAACACGTTTGCTTTATTTTTCGTTACCCAGGTGCTGCAAAGGACAAATTCCATAGCTTGCTGCTGCAGCGCAATACAATGATCTCAGTTTGGTATTTCTGCCAATATGCTTTTATTCTGAGCCAGATAGCTGTTCAAAAACAATGCCTGCTGTTAATTACTCAATTACACATTCATTCTCCCAGCCTTGTATAGCTCTTTAGACACTGGACATGAACTGGCCCTTTCTCATTCTAGTCTCTTTCAAGTGACCCAAACCTCCACAACAAAGCCAACAGTTTTGGCTGGAGTGCCATACCTGTTAGTAATTGCTGGCAAAGTTCAAAAATGTTCTCCTTCATTTAGACAAGTTCATTTGGCTTGTCAGTGTTTTCTCTGAATGTTCTGAAGCCAGCTGCAAACATTAGACTTCTTGTGTTCTTGAAAGAACAAGGAACATCAAGCCAGAGTGTGCCAAGGAATGTTGAGGATAAATTTACTACCACTTGCATACATTGAACTTCTTAGGAATAAGTTCATATGAACACTATGATGTATCAAAAATAAACCAGCCAATCTGTCCCTGTTGCAGCAGATCATTTTGGCAGGTGATTGGTTAAAGAAATTGGTCCCAGAATGCACAGGCATGGATGTGATTAAAATCCTGAAAAGAAATTCATATTTTGAGTGCAATCCCACTTGTCAAGACACACAGTTTGTTTAACGAATACCAAACCAACACATCAAGCATGGCGGTGTTTCTTAAGAATTGATTGGCTGAGGGCCTGACAAACTGAGTTTCATATGCTACCAAAAACTAGACCTTACTGGAATTTCTGGGACCTGGAGGATAGAGCTGTAACCAATGACTTTCACTTTAGCTACAGTACACTTGAGACCTCGATATATTTAGTCCAACCATTACCTTTCTTCTGGCCTTTTCTTTTAGGAACAGATGGTTCTCCACCTGTTAGGTTATCTCTCTCTCTCTCTCTCTCTCTCTCTCTCTCTCTCTCTCTCTCGCTACGCTGCAAAATTAAGCGTAGCCTACTTCCGCATTCCATGGACTGTATTCCGCCTCCTGTCAGAAGGACTCTCGTTTTGTTTACCTTAGCCATGTGCATGTGTTATTGTGTTCACGTCATGTCTCTGTCCCCGCCTCCTCGTTTCCTTATTGGTTCTTCATTCATTCTGTGATTATGATTTCCAGGTGTCTGTGATTTTGTGTTTGATTGTCGGTGTGTTTAAAAAGCCCTGTTTGCGTCCGCTTCAATGGGGTGTATTAGCTTAGATTAGATGTGTATTAGTTTAGTGTAGTTTAGTTCAAAGTCCGTAGCTCTGTATTTCCGTAGTCTTTGTTCCAATGTCCGTAGATTCGTATTCGTGGTTTCCAGACCACTTCCTAGTTTCTCTCGATTTCTCTGTATTTTTGGATTACTGCTCTTTTTGTTTGTAAATAAACTTTGCTGCATTATTCGACGTCTCCCCAGCGCATGCATCCTGACTACTCTCCTCTGACTCTTCAGCCTGCACCGGCATTACATAACACCACCAAAGTGTGGTTGGATATTCTTAGTGATTATAGCAGCCAGGTGGAGAGCTCACTTCAATGAGAGCTAATTGAAAGACTAACACCAAATGGTACTGCTTAGTTTGAGTGGATTCACATCACATAATACAAGCTGCGGAATATCATTGGTGGCGCTCCAAATGCGCTTGTTGAAGTTATCATTTTAAACAATTCTGTATTTCTTTTAACAAGAAACGCACGTTGCAAAATGAGAAAAGCAAAGTTATTCCTCATCTTGTGTGTCCCTTGAGTCCATGAGACAGCTGTGACGGATTCCAAACATGAAGCAACACTCACTCACTTTCCCAGGATTAATCTCAGAGCTTGAGGGCCGACACCCCACCACCAACATCGTTGCTAATAAAAACAATATTTAATTTCTTATTCTTTCTCTTTCCCTCTTTTTCTCTTGCTCATACCTCCTTCATCTCTCCATGGCAGTAATACACACACATGGGTGTGAGCATTGCACACTAATTAGTTCCTGTCCTGTTTATCGCACATCTGTCCATGCTCATGCTACAAGTGTCTAACAGGTTCTCATTTCAAAGAGCCGTGCTGAACATATTCCGCCAGAGCCCATCATCAAAGACACTTAATAATGTGCCTCATACATTTACACGTTGGTTTAAATTTAGAGGCTTGTTGATGAAAGGAGTTCCATTTCAGATAATGACTTTATGAAAAGACGTGCCGCACTACAATAGACGTTCTATCAAGTGCCTCTCTAATAAGAACCATAAGACTGGAGCTCAGAAATGTAATCACCACTGCACTTGCCAACCAGGGCTACACACACACACACACACACACAAAACTACAAACATTAAAACTACAAAAAACAAGGCTTGGATTAATTTGATCATCCCTGATATCACCAAGACTGAAGTTGTTACTGAAGGTACTAACAATGAATAACTTAAATATGTGATTTGTTTATGATTCATTATGTTTTTCTATGAAGTAAACACCATCCATTTCATTTTCAGCAACTGGTCTATTGTGGTCTAGGTTGATCCAGATTATCCAAGAAACATTCAGTGCAAGTATACAGTGCAAATGCTCACCAATACATCATAGAACATCACACACTTACACACTGAAGAAATTTACAATAGTCAATCCACTAACCAGCATGCTTTTGGGAGGTTGGAGGAAACTGGAGTACCTGGGAACTCAACCACAGGAAGAAAAAGCCAAACTCAAGAAGGATCAAGATGGAACCCCAGAGCCCCATACTGTTGGTTTGAGGCATTAACACTGAAACACAGTTCATGACTAGTTAATTATAATGTAAAAAACTGACTTGAATAACCATCTATAACCGTCAAACAGGTTGTATGTCTCAGAACCTAAACTTAATCATTAGTAACCCAATGATGTGAAAACTTTATGCTTTATTTTCTGGTGATATTGTAAAATAATGTGGTGATTTTGTGGTGCAGTGGATCACTATCTCCAGTGTCCCTAGTTCACTTCTGAGTTTGGGGTTACTAACTGTCTGGAGTTTTACATTTACCTCCCATGTCTGTGTGGGTTTCCTCTGGGTTGTCCAGTTTCCTCCGACCTCCAGAAACATGCCAATAGGTGTATTGACAATGGTAAATTGCCCCTGGATGTGAATGTGTGAATGTGTGGGTGCATGGTGGCCTGTGATGGACTGGCATCCCAACCAGAATGCATTCTCGCCTCACACCCAGTGTGCCTGGGATAGGCTCTGGATCCACTACGACCTTGACCAGGATAAAGAAGTCACTGGTTATGAATTAATCATGAATGAATTTTAAAATAAAGCACATCTCATACCTAAACTGTGTAAAGAGGGGTCTGGTCGGTCTACTCAAACTGGCAAAAGCAGCATGAAATGGGACATATGTGAGCAGTTACATGACAATAGAAAAAGGAAGCATGGAAACAAGCTCATCATTTTTCAATGTGTGGTGACAGTATGGTGTTGTAGCAGTGCAGGATAGCACACACCACATGCACACGCCACACACATGTGCCTAGGAGCAGTGCAGAACATCTGCAGCTGGTGGGACACAGCCAGACTTAGGTCCTGTTAACACTGTGACCTTCAGCTAAGCCCTACAGCAGACTTGACATAAATACCAGCATTAAAACACAGCAGGTCTAGGTTGTATGTGTGTGTGTGTGTGTGTGTGTGTGTGTGTGTGTGTGTGTGTGTGTGTGTGTGTGTGTGTGTGTGTGTGTGGGTGTGGGTAAGCCCAATGTGTGAGAAAGACAGCTTTGGGGCCTTGGAACATATATACCATGCATACAATCACACACACACACACACACACACACACACACACACACACACACACACACACACACACACACACACACACACACACACACACAGCTGCAGCAGCCACAGAGGCAACTCTTAGGTCTTTGGCTGGACCCGTATTGACGTGGGGTGATGGATGTTAATTGCGGGACCGAATGGCTGTATTGAACAGGCTTCAGAAAGCGCCTGCAGAGCTGGACCCAGAGTAGGGGAGAGAGAGAGGGAGAAAGCACAAGAGAGAGGGAGCATGTGAGAGTGAGAGAGAGCCAGATGCACAGCCAAGAAGGACTCAACAACTGACACCTCTCGCACCACTGCCCAATGCAAAGCAAGCCATCTCAAACAAAGACAATACTGGCTGCAGTCATGAATGTGTGTGTGTGTGAGTTTAAAGGGAGAGAGAGAGAGAGAGAGAGAGAGAGAGAGAGAGAGAGAGAGAGAGAGAGAGAGAGAGAGAGAGAGAGAGAGAGAATGTGTGTAAATGTCTCAGCCAAAGATCAATAGCCCGAAGCTGCAAAAGCAAAGACATGGGCAATCAATACTCAGGCCACAAGCAGCGTGAAAAGGCCAAAGGAGGGAGAGAAAAAAGACATGAGGAATTAAAGAGACAGAGCAAAACGGTGGAAAAAATGAATGAGAAACAGAATGAGGTCAAAAGAAGCAATCTGACTAGAATTTCTTGTAGAAAGACAAAAGAAATACAGCTGATGTGCTTGAACTTGTGAACTTGTCAAATGATGCCAAATTAATTGTCTTTAGGTTCAATTTTTAGGGTCTGCATTAACAGGGACTCTTCTCTTATTACTATACAACTGCAAGGAAAAGTGTTGGCAACTTAAATCATCAGTTTAATACTTTTTTTGTAGATAGTAAGTGTTTATAGTAAGTATACTGAAACACTTCACTTCATTCAGTATACAATTATAGTAAGTACAGAATTAGTACAATTATAATAAGTACAAAAATATAATAAGTATTAGGGTGGCATAGACATGCAGTGGGTCATGTGGTGGCCACACAGCACCAGGTTCCCCGGTTCAAGCATGCACTCAGGTTACTGTCTGTGTGAAGTTTCTGTGCATGTTCTCCTTGTGTCCACATGGGTTTCCTCTGGGTTCTCTGGTTTCCTCCAACCTCCCAAAACATGCCAATACGTGGATTGACTACTGTGTGTGTGTGTGTGTGTGTGTGTGTGTGTGTGTGTGTGTGTGTGTGTGGTGCCCTGTGATGGACTAGGAGTATTACCACCTCATGCCCAATGTTCGAAGTATAGACTCTGGATCTACTCCGACCCTGACCAGGATTAACAGTTACTAAAGATGATGATGATAATGCATTTATTAGTACCTCCAAATCCTACTCTTAGAGTCTCCTTACTTTCACAGTATTGATAATTTTCCTGGTCTAATACTCCCAAGTCTACATTATTCCAAATTATGTTTTACTTATCCAGGGATACAATGCATTCTTCAAACTGAGGGATGCACAGTTTTTTTTTTTTTTGCAACAGGTTCTGTATGTATGCCTGTTCTCCCATGTGGTGCCCCCTAGTGAAGACTACCGAGTAGTAACAAAGGTCATTGGACAGCTGGAGTCTGCACCTGATGGATGCTGAAAGGACTTTACGGATTTAGTCTCTGCATGTTAGATGAATTTGTGTTGGACCATAGTTGCTTCATTTTCTTCCTCTGACAAGCAGCTTTCCATCCAACAGCACATTCTTCATAAGCTGTAAGAGGTCAGGCAAGGAGCAGCCAGGTCACAAGTAGGAGGATGATACAGTACATATGAGTGTAAAAGAACACTGGCGACACTGGAAAGCTGACCTGTAATTTGCTATCCACTGCCATAAATTATCTACTCTCCCTGATGGACCGATATTAATAACCACACACACACACACACACAATATCATTACTTTTTGGGGATGAAATACCCCTGCACATAGCACTTAAAGAATTGTGTTGGAGTGTATGTGCGTGAGAGTGTGAGAAAGACAGAAAGAAGAGTGAAAGGGAGGGAGAGTGAGTGTGTTGGCTTGGCTGACCGTCTGCGGTTCTGTCGCGGTAAGGGGGAGGTGGTGGTGGTGGTGGTGGAAGGGGGGCAGAGCGGGCGTTGCTGCCGAATTCCCTGAGAAATGTTCCTTTTGGAGCCGACCTTGTGCTTACATACCTCCCTCTCCCTTTCAAACTCTCCTCTCCTCACTTCCACTGTTATGAGACGCAGGATCCTAAAACGCATCACTCTTTCAAAAGGCACTAAAAGTCCCTGTGCGCGAAGAAACTTTTTTATTACCTTAATTCCCCGCTTCCTAGCCCTACTCCTGGAGTAGCCCTGCACTGCACATTTGTTTTGTGGCGTTTTCCATGCTCCAGCATCCGTTTGAACTTCGTCAAGCGCTTGTTAATGAGCTGATGAGCTGAGTCAGGTGTGCTGGGGCAGGGACACACTAGTATAATGTGCAGTTAATGGGGACTTCGGGAGTATGGATTGCGAAAACACAGTTATAAAAGCCAGCAGGTGAGATGCAGGCAGAGTTCCCCTGGGTCTTGTTGTCTCGGTGTCTACCCCGGTGGTAATAGAGACAGATACAGCGCACGGTCCCGTTAGGGAAGGCGCTAAAACTGCGCTCACACCGCGCCCTCAGTTACACACACACACACGCAAAAGAGCACGGATCCGATAAAAGCAAGCGCCTCGGAGAGAGAGACAGAGTGCGTCCGATTGAGAGAGAGAGAGAGAGAGAGAGAGAGAGAGAGAGAAGGGGGTTGGGGATTGTAAGGGAGGGTGGACTGATCTATGTGCCGCTGCTAAAATCTTGTTCTTGTGTTTTCATTCTCGGAGTGAGTTTTTAGCTCTGGAAGAGAAACCACCCTTTCCTCTCCTCTCTCCCAGTGTGTATTTTCCCACCGTTTTTTGTTTTACTTGTTAACGTGAGGGGCAGAAGACGAGAAGGTGGTGCAGCTCGGGCTTCACTCTGTCACTCTGCTTAAGTGGACGTACGCAAAAAAAAAAAGAAAAGAAAAAAAAAGACATCTCTGCACAGAAGGATCGTGTTATCTTTTGCAGCTGCTGCTTAGTGGAGCCGCAAACTTTCTCAGCAAAAGATAAATAATTAAAAAGCTCGGATGCTACCCCCTCCTTCAAACATTTTTAGATGATGTCATTGCACTGCGTTTTTGGCCAGAGCTCCAAGGAGACCCACAGCCGGGCATCGAGCGCGGTGAACTCCGGAAAATCAGGTGCAGAGCCGCTGTGTTGAATCTCGCGGGTGGCTGGATCTGCCACGCGCATCTGTCCCCTTGTTCTCCCTCCATCATCTGAGCTGGACCGGACTAGACCGTGCGCCGACTCCCACAGTTCTTCGTGGACCCCTCGCAGCCATGACCGAGGCCGACTGGCGGCGCTTGAAGTGCCCCGCGCCGCGCGCAAGTCTCCGTCGCACCGGCCAGTCAATCCGCCTCCCTTTTCCACTCCAAGCTTATCTATACCAATCCACGGAACTCTCGTGTCATGTTTCTTCCGGAATCTCTCACTTTTAAAAGGACCACAAGACCTTTGACGAACACTTTGAGGAAGTGAGTGTGAGAATTTGGAATCCTTGGATCAAAAAGAGTTTAATTTCGCGCGCTTTCCCCTCGGGTGATCTTCGGACCGGAAGTGGAGCGAGGACGCCCGGTAAACTTGGCTTCACCTGTTACCCGTAACCCGTGGAGAATACCAGCTGTTATGGTCTAACCCCCCACTTCTGCTCTCCTCCTCCCGCCCGCTCTGCCCCGCCCCCGAGCCGTTACCAAGCGCGCAAGCAACAGCCACCGTTACAGCCGTTCCCGGTGGCACGCTCGTCGCGCACTCCTCACTGACACACACACACACGCACACACGCACCTCCTTCCAAAGGAGGAAGCTATGCGCGCCGCCTTTGCCGGCGGGAGCGTCCGGTGACCTTGTGACCTTTCCGTCGGGATTACTCCGGCGGGATTGAAACGTGAACTTTGGCGGAATTGAAGGCGACCCGTCATTCATTTGTTTTCCAAGACGCACGGAGCGACTCGGCCGGACGCAGGGAGCGATGCGGTCCTTCCTCTCTACGCTGGCTGTCTTGTAAGTCATTAATTACCTAATGCAGAACTCCTGCACATGCGTCTTTAATGCAAACCGTTTCCTGTAAACTGTAATGCATAAAATATTTACTCTGTAAAAACAGAAGCTATGCCATTTGCTACACGCTTCACTTCCCATGACTAACTGCGAGTCTTGCATACATAATCACAAAATGCACGAAATGACATCACCCCCTCTGGGTTGCCATGGTCACGGATGTCAATCAGACATGCTCTCAGGTAAGAGTGCCTCATCCAAAGAAAACAAACTTCAGAATTTCTGCAGTGCTTTCCTAAAGTATGACCACAAACCCCTTTTATTTTCCTTTTCCCACTTGTCATCTCCTTCCTTTTACACATGGCAGTCATCTTGAGATGGTTGTCATTGTTTTTTTGTCAACCTGTGCACAGGTTGACTGCTCTCCCACTTCCTCTCTGTTTCTCCCCAAAACCTACAATTTATCTAATAATATTACTAACTGGCATGAAATTGGCACCTTATCTGCTGTATGGGTACAGAGAAATCAAGAAATTGAACAAGAGTACCACACATCCCCTGGAAGACTGACACACACAGCTGAGGACAGCTTCTATAAATTACAGCAATTTGTATCATATTAGCTAAGCATTTAAAAAGTTCAGTCTAGTGATGGGAAAAGGCCTTTTTGGGGGAGAGTTAGGTAAAAAAAAAAAAAACATTCCATAGAGATGATCTAATATAATGCTGTTTAGATTTGTATTAAAAAGTGGCTCTCTGACTGCTACATTCACCACTGAAGAAAGATGAAGCCTTGTGAAGTATCAGGATCAGGTGTAGAAGTGATTTTGTGATTTTGCACATATGCATATTTTTTAGAGCACAAAGTCTACAAATGTCAATATGAAGTGTTTGTGTTTCTCATCTAAACCTTAACCACTAAACCTTACCACATGTGCAGCACTCAATTCTGCACAGACTGAGAGAGGTGCAATAGGATCCATCTATTTCAATTGAACTCTTGTATTTCATCACCCTCAAGTCTCTTGTGTGCAGTCCAGAACCAACTGCTTCCTCCGGGCCCTTGGCCTCGGCCTGCCTCACAGATGTGAAAGGTGCACTGTGTAATGTGGCAGTAACACTACATTGCAAGCTGATTAGCTGGTTTGTGTTCCTGCCATACCGCTTAAGCCGAGACAGTCAGTCAAAACCTGTGTGAGACAATGAACTCTGCTTGAAAGGCACACAGGAAAGAGGGTTAGGGACAATTTGGGATAGAACTTCACTTTCCACACACAAACACCTTTAGGACAAATCCTGTCTCAGGTCTGATGATGTCACACTGCTTTGCTTGTCTTGGCTCATGACCACACAGTGCTGTAAAGTAAGAGCTCCCAGCTACTCTTTCTCTCCTCTGCACACCCCCCTCTCTGGTTGGCTTCAGGGTTGATGTGGTTTTGGAGGGATAGGGGGAATCCGAAGTTGCAGTTAAAGGTTTTTTTTTTTCTCTTCTCATTTTCTCTTCTTTTTGAGCTTTCTCCCTCTCTCAGCGTAACTGTGTTGTTTGAACAGCTGAGAATTCTTACCGAGCTCTGAGCCATTTTCACCTGCACTGCCAGCACTGGCAGGTAGTTGAAGCATACATACATCACAACAGGCAGCCAGTGCTCATATGTCTGCAAGCAGGATGCATAAATATGGAGATAGCATGCATGAATGCACATAATATCAATAAGAACCCATGAACAGCGGCCAGCAATCATTCAGTAAAATGCATATTGACTATGCACCGTAAAAACTGCACAGATTTACAGTTTAACAATAGTTGTTTTTAAACTGTGATACAGTCTGGAGTTAATGTATGCTGATATACATAGGGATGCTAGGACAAGAACATTATGTCACCTTAGAGACAAGGTGACATAATGAATTTTTACAGACATGTATAGAACATGTAGAGACATGAAATATACATTTTAAAGAAATCTGATGATGCCATCCTATGCACAATGTAAAGCCACTTGGCTGCCATACTGGAGCTTTCTTTCTTTTCCTTGCTTTTAAATGTATGGTTGTCTGTGGATGTAATCATTTAAAGATTGGCAGGTATTTCTGGGGAGAAGGCAGGGGTACTTCTGTCACCTCTCTAGGTCTCTAATATGTTTATCTATATTATAGAAGCATCTGTTGATTTTAGTGCATTGAGGTTTATACTTGGTATAACAATAAGGAATGGGCCTCATTTATGAATCTACATTAAAGTTGTGTTTAAATGTTTTCATAGGCCAAACCGAACTTAAATCTCTATGAAGTTCCCACGCATATTAATGACACTGCTGATTTACATTTAGTGACACCCAAAAAAAAAACCCCCATGAAAGGTAAAACTCACAGAGAGCTGAAAACAACAAAATGCCAAATCCAGTAAAGCAGCTTAGCCATTACAGTGTATCAGCTACCACAAGCACAGACTCTTATTTCTTTTATAGGGCACCATTTATATTGTCCTATCTGAATGATTTATTTGACCTAATTTATGTATTTGGTTTGGTTTATTTTGTTTTAGGTTATTAATATATAACAACAGGGTTTTGTTCCCTGTTTTGTTTTGTCCCAAATTTTCATTACATTCCTGTATGTAACTGAAATAATATACCTATAATATACCTGTAAAATATATATATATATATATATATATATATATATATATATATATATATATATATATATATATATATATATATATATATATATATATATGTATTAGTATTAGTCTCCTTGTACATATCACACTGTTTCTGTAAATACTCCTGCAAACAAATTTTACAAATAAATTTCTGTATTTTCAGCTTGATAAATGAGGTCCATTGCTTTTAAATGATTGTGCATGGTATGATTCTTAAACTTTTAGTTGCAAAGAGTCAGCTTACATACTTAGCTGTGCTAGTGTGCTTAGTTATGGACTTATCTGTAAATGATTGTGCCTTTAATATGTGCCACCAGGAAGCAGTAGTTAACCAGACAGCATGGATCAATGCAGTAGTAGAATGCGTACAGATTATAGGCCATGACCTGTATGTACAGGTGTGAGGTTAGTACCCGAAACCGCTGCATTCCTCTGCAGAAGTGTAGACCTGGTCAGCAGATGTACTGTAGGCAATGACTTCAAGCACCTGGCCGACACACTCCACTACTCGTGTAGTCTGTACCTACAGGTGCACAGTTAGCACACACAGGTGCACAAAAACCACAGACACACAGTCAGCCTGCCTGCGCATACCGCTGCTCACTCCATATGCAGTGACCCCAAGCTGGTGCATTCCCAGTGTGCACACATGTTTAACCAGTCTGTTCAGATATAAAGCCACCATGCACAGCTTATATGACCCAAGGAGTTCGTTCTAGATCATTTTGCTGAGGGAAGACAGCCAGTGGGAAATACAGAGACGACCACCCTGCAAAAAAAGGATGATAGCCAGTAAGATATACAGAGACATAAAGTCAGTGCTGTTCAACCCCATTGGCAGTTTGCAGTTATGCATGGCCAATGAAGGTATTCCCACAGACAGAGTGCAAACACACACTGGGCCAGTATGGGAAGGCATGAGGACAGTATGAATCAGAGAGGCTATGGAAAGAGACGAGGAGACGAAGTCATGTCATTCAGATGATTTTCCAGCAGCACCATTCAAACATCTGAGGCATTTGTCTCCCTCTCTCATGCTCCCTCACTTTGACTTCCTCTTACTAATGAGGCGCTACATCCAAATAGCTCCCTCTGTTTCTTTTTCTGTCTGTCTCTATTTCAGGATGAGAGTCCTAAGAGTCAACCTAAACTTTCTAAAGCATTTTTCATGACTTAGTAAACTCTGGGAAATTAATTTGATTGAGCAGAATTGATGGTAATGAGAGCTGTCACCCGAGGTTTTGCCGTATTTAAATATTCTGATAATCTAATTCTGAAAACCTGTGTTGAACTGAGCATATGTCAGACAGGTGTTATTGTGTCATAACATTTAAGTGCATATCATGTTTCAGTATGCAAATACAGTCCATGAAATATTTGTTTACCAGGGGGAAGTGGTGGGGTATGCAGGGTTGGATGAGTTTCCAATTTGATATTTATATACAATTTAGCAATTAGATGTGGTCTTCAATGGGCTATGGTCTAGTTTTGGGTGACTTTGGTTAAGAGAGAGAAAGAGAAAGAGAGAGAGAGTTTAATATTTGTTACTTTTAATCAGGAATGGAGTTTGTTGGAAGGCCCAGATATGGACACAGTTGATGCACGTTTTGCAGTGTGTGTGTGTGTGTGTGTGTGTGTGTGTGTGTGTGTGTGTGTGTGTATGCGCGTCATTTGTTATCTACAACAAAATAAGATAAGACGTTCCGATAAGGTAATTGTAAATAAAGTTGGCATAGAAGATAACATTAAATTGGATAAACCTTGCCGTCCACAAGATAAGAACTGGCAAGATTAGTTGAAGTTGTGAGGGATTTGTTTTATCATGACAAAAAAAAGAAGAAGAAAGGTTTTGGATATGGTCACAGAAAAAAGTAAAATAGTTAAACATAGTTTTGTTGTTGTTCCAAATCCCTTTCAGATCAAATGCGATCGTCCTCTTGGTCAGATGGAACTGTTTAAGGTTCAGTTAAATAATGGACTATTTTTAAAATTGCAGGGTAGTGAAAATAACACAGCTGCCACAGAGACTGGATATTAAAAATGTTATTGTGGACATTCAAGTAACGTGGTTATTTGGGTATATTGGGAAAGGATGTTTGTGTGTGTGTGTGTGTGTGTGTGTGTGTGTGTGTGTGTGTGTGTTGCATTGCCAGACAGTGCTACATCAAGTGTAACACGTGAACACCTGTTTTTGTTGGAGATTTCAGATTAATTATCAGGGATCGTTATAATGGAATATGGGTAAAATGTTCTCTTTTTTGATGTGGTGAGACACAGTGTATAAAAAGGTTATGAATGTGTGTTCTGTGTGCACAGAGAAATATCTGATGTGAAGAGAAGTAACTTGTGTGTGCATGTTCCTAATTACAGTTATATGTACAGGAGTCTGAGTGTGTGTTCAGCATCTGTGTGCTGCTTTGCTGCAGCTGCCAGCTGCCGACACTGTTTCTCAGTCTTTATTTTCCCTCGTTCTGTTTCTCGCTCTCATATCTCTTCGTGGCTGGGACAGCGTGGGGGAGTCTTACCATTCTCCTAAAACCAGACAGGGAAATGAGAGAGGAAGGGAGAGCAAGGAAAGAGGATTTAAAAATGACAAGATGACAAGAAACACTCGTTCAAATCTTTTCATATCTCTTCCATTATGCTCGTTTTTTGGGATGTCTCCTCATGTTTTTCGCCTGCTCTCCTCCGACTGAATGGAAGTGATGTAATAATGAGGTGTGAGGTCTCAGGATGTAAACAAGGAACCAGGTCCAGTTGAATCATTCCAAATAAATCATAGGCTTATCGCATTTGCAAAAATATCATTAATATCGCTGTGAAGCCACAACTCAGCCACAATTCAAAGAGATTATGCCGTAATAGAGAGTGTAAGTGACTAGGAATACCAGTGTTAACTGCTTGGTGACCTATTACATTAGTAATCAGTGACTGAATGCCTGGATATGAGTGTGAGAGAATGATTGGAGTTCCACTAATGCAGTACTGTTGAAACTGCAGGGCTACTTAAGGACATCCACCAAAGACCCCTCTCTCACACAAGTATTCACTGATGCTCACTCACATAGTGCATATACACCCAAGAGCATTGTATGCCATGCTATGGTTACTAATCTAAATCAGGGCCTATCTACACTCTGGTTAAGTACCTCTTTCCATTTCCCATTGCATAACCCTAAACAGGAATGTAGAAGGAGTCTGTAAATTGTGGAGTGTTGACATAATTTCTCTTATAACACACGTCTTAATAGTCAACACCAGCAATGGTAGCAACATAGGAATATCTTTAAGGTCTGATTTACCTTTTGCTCAGCATTAGCTTTCATATAAAGAGAAAAATAAAGACCAAATAGAACTTTCAATATAGTTCATTGAACTTGATGGAAATATTATGGGACACTACTGATGACTGCTGTACTGTACTGACTGGTAGAAATGCAGTAGTTGAATAATTCTTGGTTCCCTGCCAAGGAGAAAAACCAAATTCAGAATGGGTACTTAGTTATTGTATATGTCCCTTGGCAATGGAAATGTATTACTGATATGTTGCTGAACCATGCTACACTGTACTACTATGTGGTAGGAAACTGTAAGAGGTCAGGGGTCTTTTGTAAGAAGAAAGAATTAAATGATGAAAGGACTTGTCAGCTTGTTTCCTGCTCTGTTTTTAGGGTATTTCCACCAGAGGGACCATAATGAATTTTATGCTGCCATTGAATAAACTCATAACTTGTAAATTTCTGAACTCTGACTAGAAAAAAACAAACAAACAGACAAAAAAAAAAAAAAAAAAAAAAAATGAAACTCAGAAACAAAAACCCCCCCTCAGAATTCCTACTGGGAAAGTCTGGGACATCTGAACCCTGAGTTCAGATCAACATGGTTGCTCACAGCATCATCAGTAAACAAAGTAGCACTTTATTATTATTATTATTATTATTATTATTATTATTATTATTATTATTATTATTATTATTATTATTATACTTATTATTATTATTATTGTCATTATTATTGTTATTATTATTATTATTATTATTATTAGTTTAGTTTAGTTTAGTTTAGTTTTTTTTACATTTGTAAACGCGATATACTGTATTTAGTATTTGCTTTAGAGAAATCAACATACAAATATATCAGCTTGTTAAATCTATAATTGAGTATACTGTTCACTGTATTGGAGGAGGTAACTCATCACAGTTAGCTTGCTAAATTTTTACTAACAAAAGACAGACATGGAAGCATCTATGTTTTTTTTCTACTTTGTAACTCAAACTAGGTCGAAAACGACATATTTCTGACATCCCACTTCCAAGTGGGAAGTTGAACACAGCATTCGTTCCTGTGCCGTAGTTCCAGGAACCTTTTTAGTGCTCTTAAAAGTTTTGTTCACCGACAACTTTTTAAGCTTGACATACTGAACATCAGTGATTGACGCAAAACAAAACTGTTTAGCCAATAATGAATTACTACAGCCTACGAAATGCTCACAGACCAGGAACCCATTCAGGAACTCTGTAGTTCTTGTTCAGTTGTTCTGGAACACTTTCGGTCCAGAAAAGGTTCCATTTTTGGAACATCCGAGGAAACATGGTTTCTCTTCCTCCCCGTGGTGTGTTCAACTGTTGATTTGCTGATAGCTGTGTGTACAAAGAGATAAAGAAAATGGAAAAAAGGGTCTGCCAAAGACAAGTGAAGTACATGACAGCAGGGGAGAGGAAAGAGGAAAAGGGAGGGGAAGTAGAAAAGTTCTTAGGGCTTGTTTATATGCAGCAAGTTGCCAGGCGCAGGGCAGTGGGATTATGCCTTTTCCTCTTGTAGGGGGCACTTAAACAAGGCACACCCATCTCTGGAGTGTACTTACATAGTACCTAGCATTATGGAACATGTGTGTATATTCACACTTACAGCATACATAACACATCCCTGGAGCCTCAGCACACACATCTTTGGCACATATACTCTGATACACTTCATTAGAGTGCACAACACACCCTTCCCATGCCTTACCAGAGCTGATCTCAGCAGGAACAAGCCTTGAAAGTAGACCCAGTATCAGATTGTTCCTGACGACTGACTCTGATTTAGCTCTAAGACACATTATCACAAAGCAGAAGTTAGTATGGTGTTTTTTAAAATATATTATTTACAGTAATGCTGCAGTTATCATGCTGCTCTTTTGAGGATCTGCTTTGACTTCGGTCAGTTTGCTGTGTGTGTGCAAAAAGATTGGTGCCTGACTCAGGAGGGGAAGATGAAAAGACAGGCACTAGGACCCTGAAGACTAGGCCAGAGGACACTGGTGCTTCCTTTCAGAGAAGCAGTAAACTTGTTTCCATCAAAAGAGACATACAATTGTTTAGCTAATGTTGTTCATTACTCATGAAATACATGAAATCCACAATACACAGAAGCCTCACCAGTTTTGTTATTGTTCTGAGACTGTGACCTTGGTATTATAAGGTTCTACACGTGTAAAGAACGAATGCTAAATAGAACCGTATAATACTAAAGTCTTATGTCATAGCAAGTACTACATGCTGACTGACTTTAAAGCAGTGTTGCAAACACTTTTCAGGGGAAAGTAGCTAATGTCTGCTAAAAAGTCACTAGAAGTCACCAGATGATGTCATATACTACTTTGAATATTCACTGAATCAACATGATCATTTGCATATCAAAAGGTGTTACACGAAGAAAGAGACACTGAGAACAGTATAGAAAACAATGTAAATTATTTCTTATAGAAAGATGAAGTCTTTGTTCATGGCACCTCAAACAAACTATTTATATATTTACAAAATAATTTCTATCAAGAAATGAAGCAGTGGTAATGAATAGTACACAAAGGAAACAATTCTGGAACTAGCTTTTATTATTAATATAGTCAAGAAAAGAGTTGAAGAATAAAGAAGTGCATAGGTGGTACAAACAATGCTGATCAGTGACTGGTCGTTGGGAACAGTGTCATCAACTGAGTCAGGCTTTACTCACTGGTGGTGAGTCGACCAAACCTGCTTATCTCAACTCATATAACCAGCAGCTGTGATGTGAGGTGGAGAAACGTATTGAGTACAGAACAGTCGCTAATGGCATAATTAGCATAATTGAAAAACAGCTGTATATTTTGGTCAGATTAATCCAGACTAATATTTAGCTGTGACACATCAGTGCTTTACAGTTTGTTTTTAATATACTCAAAGGCATGGCACAATCATAATGCTCAGTGTTCCATGCAATATGCATTTATATAAATTTTATATGTTTTTCATTTAAGTTTCAGAACACCTGGCTTGAGCTCTTTTTTTACTTCAGAAACATTGACTAAACCTTTAAGGGGTTTACTGGACTACATTTCTGATGTTTATATGGGATTTTTTTTTTTTTTTTTTTTTTACAACAAATTCCAGCTATGTTACTTCTCTTGTTCTGCTTCAAATATGCTTTCAACTATGCCTCTGACATCTGTTTTAGACAACCATTGGACTCATGCCAAGAGTTGCTTTAAAGCTGTTGTCACAATTTCTGATGTTTCACACAAAGCTGTTCGGCTCACGCACCCTGAAGAGAACCTGAAAGCAACTGTTTGAGCTCTGCTAGGCCGGGCTGAAGGGCTTCTGGCAAGAGCTCGCTTCACCCTTGCTCTGAACTACCCTGTTTGCTCTTAACGCAGTACAAATGGTTCTCGCACAAAACACTGTCCAAGTTTCCATACAAATGTGAGCAATGCCTCAAATGTCAACTTTTTCCTCTCCCAAAGTGAGGAGATTAAAGATGGCAGACAGAGAAGGGAAAAGAGAACAGGGCTCCATCCAAAATCAGTGCACACTCCCTTCCCTCCCACCCACCTCCTGGGCTGCAGAGATAAATAAGGAGATTATCAGGCATTTAACATTCTGACAGATTCAGCATCCAGCTCACTGGGAGGTTGAGAAGGAGTTGTGATCTTATTGTTTCTAACTTTAAGATCTAACCAAATGGTCTTAAGTCAGGATGCCTACAAGAGGTTAGGGATCAGAGAGAACTCCCAAAAGTATGGTAGCAGTCACTAGGGTGTGTCCCAATTAAACCGTCCTCATTATCAACCTTTATAGTCATGTTTATCACTGTGTTTGGGGAACTAGGCTCAGTGTGAGTACAGTTAGAAAAAGGGCTCATGAGCTGGTCATAGGTGGCATGGTTGGAAGAAGTCTGGGGTATTCCACAAATCCAGTCCCAGAGCATCACTGCAGTATAAATCATAATGTTTTTCACTTCAGCCTGTTTCTGATACACTGATGAGAAAATTAGGTAGGTGTATGGATTAGGATCTAAGTGGAGGCAATAAGGATCAGAGATTAGATGAGACTTTGAGATTCGAAGCTAAACACCATCACTCAGTTGTTTATACATTTTTTTTAATTCTTTTTTTTCCTCCTCTCTCCTTTCAGGTGTATCCAGATGATGCTGGTGATGTGCAATCCTCTGCAGGTGAGCTGGATTTTGTGTGTGTGTGTGTGTGTGTGTGTGTGTGTGTGTGTGTGTGTGTGTGTGTGTGTGTGTGTGTGTGTGTGTGTGTTTTACAGTGCAAAATTCCTCAGCTGTTGAAGTTAATTTGTTAGATTAGACTATTTGATGAAATTCAGTTAAGCAAGTAAAGCAACTCAGTCATATTCTATATCATAAGTCACTGTTGTAGTCATAATTTGTGAAGAATCCACACGTTCCAGTATTTTATGGACTAAATTTATGACTTTTTGCCTTATTTAATTTTATAATTAAGAAAATGACTTGTATTAAGAAAACTCCAATTAGAATCAGAAAGCTAGAAATAAAAAAAAATAAAAAAACTTATTTAAAATAAAAATAACTTTAAAAGACCTTTAAATCATCAAAAAACAATAAATGTCTTTGGTGAATGCTTAATGTGGAGGCTATAAAAGTGCACCCTATCTAGCTTCCTTAACTTACTGTCCATATATTAATGATTCACACATGGCATTGACTTTTTTACAAGAATGGGAAGCTTTAAACTGATCAAGGAAGTGAATCCTCAACATGGAAGCTAAGAACCCCTGTTCTGAGAGTTTGTGTTGTATTTCTAAAAATCTACCTTTGTGAGAGAAGTGAGATATCAGGGCGTAGGAGAGATAAGACACCTGCATGTATGCTCCTCTGCCTGCAGGTGTTCGGAGTTGATGGCGTGAACTTCAGCATGCACGTGGAGAATCAGACTCGTGCACGAGACCCCATGAGCCGGCGACAGCCCCGAGTCTACCAGCTCTATAGTCGCACCAGCTGCAAACATGTCCAAGTGCTCGGCCGAAGAATCAGTGCCCGCGGGGAGGACGGAGACAAATTCGGTAACAACATACACACATACACAAGAGGCTCTGGACCATTCTCTCACTCAAAAATGGCTAAATTTATAAATACAACTTATGCAATATTGAAATAAATTATCTTTTAAATTATAAATAATTTTTAATTGCTAAATATAAATACAATTAGATGCCAAATAATTAAGAAATACAGTAAATATTCCATCAAAGGTAATTAATTGCACAATTAGTTCATGCCTAATCACTCCATTTACTTTACTTCTCTGGGTTTCTTTTATTATTTCCCCCCTTTCTGTCTGACTCACTGTGTCTGTCTTCTTCAATCCCATTCACACGGTAAAGAAAAGAACAGAAAAATAATGTCTTAGAAGGAAAAGTATGTATCTGCAGACAAGATGTTGGCAAATCGACTCGAAGACGAATATCTTGCTTATTCTGTTGCACAGAGACACTCTCGCATACAGCGAGGAAAAAGGTAGTGAGGAACTTGTGTGTGGAAAACAAACACCTCAGCGACTGCTGACACTGTGATTCATGAAGGGGGGGTGTTGGTGGAAAGAATGAAAGAGAGAGGAAGAGGGAGTGAGAGATGGATACAGCAAAGTCAGCGCTGGGTGTGAGTGTGTTAGCAGCTCATCTCCTCATTGATCTCTCCATTGATCCTACGTTTCGCCTGTGGGTTTTTTTCCCCTGAATGGTTTTAAACAGCGTGCTGACCATGTCCTCCCCCTCTCCCTCTTTCTTTCTTTCACTTTCACCCCTCATCTCACCTCTCTCTCCATCCATCTATCCATCCCTCCATCCATCCTCCCCCACTCTCTCTGGATGCTGTGTGATGCACTGCAAAGCCACACAATCAATGGTAGAGGAAGTTGAAAGATGATACGTACCTGCCTAGGTGACTTTATTATAGTAGTGATGGCTAATACATTTACTTACACTACAAGGCTATTTCATCAGTTTTTTTCTGTGCTTCTGTGTTTTTTTTTTTAAGACTTTTTACTTAGTTTCATACATACTACTCATTCAATTCTACCAGGCAGTAATGGGATAAAATAGAAAGATGGAGAGTGATAGCGAAGATTGGGGGAAGAGAAAAGGGAGGCAGAGAAAGAGCTTATTGATCGGTGCTGACCCCTGCACTCCTAAAAGGTCATCTAGGATCTCGTTTTAGGGGTTTATGTTTAAACAGGCACAACCCTTGTGAAAGCCTACATGAATGAAACCCAGGAACACACACACATACGCTTACTATGCAATTACTAAATAACTTTGATACTAAAATAACCTCTTGGGAGGAAAAAGATTGTTACACACATCATTACCTGACATTATCTTTACAGGACAAAACAGATATGTGACTTAAAAAGGTAAACCGGCCACTTATTGCTGGGCAATATTATGATATATATTGTCAATATCATAATATGTCAGAGTATATTTTCTGAGCATTCACGGCTATTGTCAGTACTCCTATAACATTATGACTACATACTGTAGTATCTGTAGTAATAAGTATGTAATTGAGGAAAAGGTACATTTTTCTTCATTTACCTTTCATTGTCCTCCTTTTAAGAATTTATTGTTGCACACAGTAATGCATTAAAAATGTAACCACGGCTGTTTTCTTAATTATGATGATACATATTGTATTGCCAGATACATATCCTGAAAATGTCTTTAAGTATTGTAAAAACATTTTATATACTTCTAAAGCCACAGTGGGGTTTACACTGCTAAAAGTATCAGGGTTTTATCTCCTCAGCAGATTTATGTCTGCTCTTTTCCACAAATACTGCTAATCGTGTTAATGTTAGCACAGGAAGTCAATCATTATAGACTTAAAGCAATCATTAAAGGCTAGTTATTCAGTTTCTGCGTGGTATTTACGGCAGTTCTCAAATTCACTACCTAAACTCAAACCATCTTGAACAGCCAATCTGAAATGAACTTAATGTTTATGTTTGGAGGAGAGAGTGAATGTTTTACCTGAAACAGTAACCTCACGCATTCCCAACTTTATTGTAATACTTAAACTTAAGGAAATACTAAACCCAAAGTCTCTCTATTACATCTGAATTGTATGTGTGATTACCATGGACAAGAAATAAACACTTAGCTGGACTAGGTGTATTCCTTCTTCAAGTACAGTGTTCCCAGCATAGGCTGGAAACAATTTTTGAGAAAAATGGAAAAGTTGAAGAGTAGTTTTTTTAACTAGGTCAATATATACGTGACTATACAACACAAATTTAAAAGCTACAAGTAGTACACTCTTAACAATGAAGCTCTTAGGATTAGACAGACATGGCTGAAAATATTAATGACACTGTTCTTATGGAGTTTTATCCAAATTTCCAACACTGGAACATAACAATTATGCATGACCATTCATAACATATCACCACAAATTATTCCCTCTGAAAAAGTAGATCCATCTATGAAAGAATACATTATACAGTTTTAGGCTTCAATTTGCAAATACATTTGACTGAAGAGTTAATGACAAATAATGTGTTGTGCATAAACATTCCCAGAGCATCTTCACTTAGATGATTATAAGTGAGTTTAAAGTAAACTGGTTTTCTATTCTTTTCTCAGTACATGAAAATGTGTTGAACCTCTAATAGAAATCATACATACTCTGACGATGAGATAAATGGAGCTTGTGTTGAAAAATGCTGGAGTATTCCCTTAAGCCAAATTCTGCCAATAAATCATGTTTCTGTTTAAATAAAACTTGAATTAACTATTGTCTAGGTGATTGGAGGTGACAACCAATTGGACCAAAAAAACATTTTAGACAAAGATTGTGTTTGGGGGCGCTGGGGTAGAGGTTGATGATGACACAGTGGCTTAGTGGTTACCATGTTTGCCTCGCACCTCCAGGGTTGGGGGTTTGATTCCCACCTTTTCCCACCTGCATGCGTGGAGCTTGCATGTTCCACACGTGCTACAGGAGCTTCCTCGGGGTACCCCGGTTTCCTCCCCCAGTCCAAAGACATGCACTGTAGGCTGATTGGCATCTCTGAATTGTGCAGAGTGTGTGTGCAATTGTGCCCTGCGATGGGTTGGCACCCCATCCAGGGTATGTCCCCCCATGTATATTGGTTAATAAGATACTAGTTAAATAAAGGTCAGTGGTCAGAGAGTACTATAATCACCATCTTATATTACTACAAGAAACCTCAGCAAGAGAGACAGAAGGAAACATCTGGATTGTCACCTGCTGTTTTTTTCTTATCATTGTGTGTTCAGTGTTCCGTGTACTGTATTTCTTTTGTAACGTCCATCTGTATGCCTGTCTTTCTGTCCCTTCACAAGCCCAGCTTGTAGTGGAGGCAGACACATTCGGCAGCCAGGTGCGAATCAGGGGGAAGGAGACCAACTACTACCTGTGTATGAACCGCAGGGGCAAACTTGTAGGCAAGGTGACACATCTCTATGTTAGCTAAAGTCACTTCATTTCATTCTCTGTGTGGACAACCTGAGTTCATGGCAAACTGACAAGTATTTTCTCTCTCTCTTTCTGTCTTGTCTCTGTGTGGATGTTTTTTTCTGGATTTTCCTAGAAGGCCAGTAATCGCAGTGAGGACTGTGTCTTTATTGAGATGGTGCTTGAGAACAACTACACAGCATTAATGTCAGCACGTTACAAAGACTGGTACGTGGGCTTCACCAAGAGGGGGCGCCCTCGTCGCGGCCCACAGACGCTTCTAAACCAACAAGACGTTCATTTCATGAAGCGCCTTCCTCCAGGGGAGCAGCCGGACCACACACCATTTCGTTTCACCACTGTCAGCAAGAGGAGCAAAAGAGTCCGTGCTGCACGACCACGCTAACTTACGCTTCACTAAAGCTAAAAACCCACTGTCCCTCTAAGGGACAACAATAACATTTAAATCAGGGCCTCACAACAAAAGACAGCCCTAGACTACATCCCGGTAAATGGGACCATGATAACGTTTAAATCAGGACCTGCTAAGGAAAAAAAAATAGACTAATGGGACCATGTTAATGCTAACAGGACCTGATGTGGATGGAAAGTCCAACCCCAGTTCACTGGCTAAGTGTGGAGCGCTTTTCTTTTGAAGATTATGCTAAGTTGTATTGTAGCATTCTCCAGTAAACAGGATCTAAACTGGACCAGCTATTATACCAAAAATGTGCTATTCCCCACCAGAGCTATTCCTTGACTTTCGCCTGGCACCAACATGCTAAACCAAGCCCAAACATGATACAGCGATGAGTTGTAGTCATTTTCTATGGACTAAAGAAGCAGAAAAACTGACAACTAACAACCCTCAATACAGCGTGGGAGACACCGGACTCTACAGTCTACTAACCAACCTCTCATAAAGACAATTCTCTCTTACACACAGCATAGTCTTCACTCAGGATTCCCAGAACAAGATTCATGAAAATGTGACTGTGAGAGAAGAAAGAATCTTCTGGAATCATTTAGAGGGGTGTGAGATTTAAATTGAGTAAGGATTAAAATAAGACTCAGGAGTGGAATAAAGGAGAGACTACATTTGAAATTTCTCCTTCTCCCCCTGCCTGCAAGCTAGTATGAATTTAAGACTGCGTGCATGTGTGTATGTGAGTGTGTGTGTGTTTGTGTATCTAAAAGAGTGTTTCAGGTTGCACCAAAGACAACATTGGATGCTCCCACAGATGACGTTGCGGAGTACATCTGCGTAGGTAACCTTAACGGGGAAAAAATGTGCTTGCTTTTGTCTGGAAGAACCTACTAAAACTGGAATGTAATAATAATAATAATAATAATAATAATAATAATAATAGTAATAATAATAATAATAATAATAATAATAATAATAATAATAATTATAAAAGGCCAAGAAAGTCCTTAATAAGCTGCACCAAAAAAAATGAAATAATGACCAAAGAGAACTGGAGACCAGTGATCAATATGACAATACCCCCGCACCCTAAAACTCCTGAATCCAGCAGCCTATCAGAGTGCAGGACTTAGCAGTGGGACAGGAAAGGGGCGGAGTCTTCCCTCTATATCCCTTTTGCTTTTGAAATGACACAAGGAGCAATGTTCCTGTTTGGATTCCAACTGGAATGCTGCTAATGTAAAAGTCAGACAAAGTACCAAAGTCATATATGTTATTGTTAAAAGGAAAAAAACAAGCATTACAATAAATAAAACTATATATATATATATATATATATATATATATATATATATATATATATATATATATATATATATATATATATATATATATATATATATATGTAAAGAGTAAAAGCTAAATAAGTGACTGCTACTATATTTGTTGTTACTATAAAGTTTATTTCACTTATTTATTTCATCTGTGTGTATGGCAATCTTTCTTAAGCCAGTAAACTCTACGGAAAGTGTCTGTTTTAAAACATGCCTACAGTGTCTGTCTGTCTGTCTGTTCATTATTAACTGTGCCATGATTTTCAAAAAACATACTTATTCAGAATTATTCAAAACAGAAGTAGTAATTACCAGCATCATGATACTCAGAGAGTGACATGGTGCAGCAGGTAGTGTTGCCGCCTCGCAGCTCCAGGTTCCCCAGTTTGATGCCTGGAGTTTCCCATGTTGTTCGCGTGGGTTTCCTCCATGTTCTCTGCTTTCCTTCCACCTCCCAAAATCATGGTGACACTAATTTCAATTAGGTGTGAATGTGTGTGTGTGCAATGGGCTGGTGGCCCATCTAGGGTGTGGCCACTGAAAAAAACAAGAAAGGAAAACATTTTCTATTATGAAATAATTCAAGGGCCTCCTGCTTTCTGGATGAATATTATAATAATAATTTATCCTCTAAAGCTACAAGCAACCATGACAGATGAGACATACAATTATTCCAGCAAATACACACAGACACACACACACACACACACACACACACACACACACACAGAGATCCCTGGTAAATGTAGGCCTGCTATCTGTGAATCATTAAGCGATTCTCGCACACACTTACGCACACACTACCATCACTTCCAACCTGTAATCCCGGCAATTCCACTCAGCTGACTCAGCAGGAAAGTGGAGGATTCGGAGAAGGAGGGTGAGAGAGGGAAGAAGGGAAACAGAAAAGGGGGAAGAGAGATAGAAAACGGCCTCTGGAAGAGGCATGGTGGAAAGATTCCACAGCCAAACCCAGAGGAAGGTGTATGGTAAGGCTGCAGCAGGAAGGAATGTTAAAAATTTGCGTGAGAACTGAGTAGTGACCCGAGACCTGCAGGAATTATGGGAAAAAAAACATATCCCAAAAACCCACAGGAAACACACGCCCTACATCACACACCACCAGAAGCATATATGAATCATATAGTGATCACAGACCCACATAATATGTGTGTGAACACAGGAACCTGCGCCAGCATATTAGAGAAAGTCACACACATCAGGAGGAAACATTATACTATGGATTATTTAAAGGGTCCACCCATCTCTCACAAACATACAATACATTCAAATGTGAAACAACACACAATGCACACATCTACAAGCACTGCTGTCATACATACACTTGATTGCTCCCGTAAATCCACTGTGCAGCCACTAATACCATAGTGCACCGTCTAAATGCAAAACATTGCTCAGCGCAGAGAACCACAAATGCGTGACCTCACACACAATAGTGGTAAACCAAAACTACAGTAGAACCCAGCAGCCAGACCCACAATGTAAAGTGAGTGATTAAATATGCACACAAAATGCCCTCACACTTGCACACACACCACAAGTGACACGCATTACGCACACATACAGACGCACAATACATCATGACCTAACCGTAATGTTTTAAACAACTAAGAGCTCTTTTAAACTTTGGCAACTGGTTTTAGGGGATTGGCAAAGAAATCTAGAAAAAAATAAACACACAAAGCAAGGACATATTTAGCATGGATTAGTAACAACTAAATAAATCTGTGTGTAAATTAGAAACAGTTTTGTCTCTGGATTGCCTCTGCTGAATACATTTTTGCATCTGCCCTCGCTTTAGTAAAGGAGTACAGCATTTTTAAACTTAATATCTATCTACTGCATCTGTGCTTTATATATGACAATAATTGTCCTGTCCTGAGAAAGAATGAAACAAAACTCACTTACAAAACTCACAGAAACTCACATCAATAGGCCTTATTTGTCAATCTTTTAATAAAGATGTATGTAAGTTGCTTTTGTAGATTCCTGCCAAATTTATGAAAGTTTCGGTAATGATGATTTTCTTTTTACGCTTGTGTATTTTGATAAATGAAAATCACCTGTAAATTAATAAGCACGGTCATGGCATGGTTGATTTCCATTGTGATGCCCACAAAACTTCATAAAAAGCAAAGCTCATAGAAAGCTAAAAAAAAAAAAAAAAAAAAAAAAAAAAAAGACACAATGACGACTAAACAGTGAAATAGCACTTTTAGATAGAAGGGTTCTTTTCTCTGTACTGGGAAATTTGTTGATATTGTTGTCCATGACAATCGCCCACATGCTTTCTACAGGTATTCCTTTAACTTTAAGACATTTGTGAGGTTAATCAAGCATGGTGAAGAAGAAGAAGAATCAATCTGTAAAGAGCAGGTTCGCTCAAGGAGCTGAATTGGGGAACACAGAAATAAGACACTGTATTTAATCAGTAGCTGTGCTGCCTACATGTTCTGAAGTGAGTTCTTGCTGTAGTACACTGTTGCAACTTGTCTGATGACATTTGAATACTGCACCCATAAAATTATGACTGCAGGAAAGGATATCAACATTGAGTACACTACCACATTTTTTTTTTTTTTAGTAAAATGAAGCTGCCAAATATAAGAACTACAATCACAAGCTCAGAGACAACTAAAAAATAAACATAGGAATAGAAAAAGGTTTCATCATTGCAAACACCCGGGTGGCCACTCTCTCTATGTTCCAGCAATAGATTCTCAGAAACCCTTAAATGTAGCTGCAGGCACATTTTATTTTATTCGCTTTTCATCTTCATTTCTAATTATCTAATCACTCAAATGCTTGTAACAGAAGGCACAGCAGGTAAGTCCAGACTTGTTCTGATTGGTGTGAACCCAGGTCGTTTAGTTCAGGAACCACGGAGGTACAATGGAGCAATACTACCACCTGTGGGCTATTTGGAGAACTTATTATTATTATTATTATTATATCATACTACCCTGGTTAGTCAGCTATGGCAGCTCAGTGCGGATTTGATGGCTGTGTATGGCCAGATTAGCTCTGTAGATTTGCAAGTGTCAAATGTCCTAACAATAATCAATTAGGATTTGCCATGTTTGAACAACTCTTCTAAATTAATACTCCTTTATTCCAACCACTAAATCCCCTAATTTTCATCCTCAATGCACACACCTATTGCAAGAGATACATTCCTGGCTGATACCCTAAATGCCCTAAAACCAGCCACAACCATTTTTTGTGGATCTGTTTTAGATTTAACTAGAAAGATATAATCTAGAAAGTTAATGACGTGGAAACAAGGTTGAGGGTAAGCATTCGTCCAAAACTACACTGGAGTAATCTAAAGTGTAGAGAACATAAAACAGAGCCGGTCTGATTGGTTTAGGAAGCAGAGACCTTCTGGCTGTGTGCATTTTCCCCTCATACACGCGCAATGCTAAAACATTTGTCTCTCGTATTTTGAGAGAACCGCAAATAAAGATCGACAAATGCGGTAAACGGGATTCGTGAGACACGGAAGTGTGTATTTACAGATGTTGTTATACAAAGGTGTGAATATTGTTGACACTTTTCTGACGCCATATATTATTTTCACTTTGTGTCTTCATGGTCTAAGTAGAACAGAGAAAGTACACAATCTTACCATACTTGTTATATAAGCTGTAGAGTGAGTGAGTGACTGCGTCAGTGTAGCTAACAATGTCTGGTGACTCCTGAGTCCCAGGTTCTGACCGCTGGTGCAGTCTGACGTTTTAATCATTTCTAGAAAATTATTGGTGTTAACAGTCCTCTTACTCGCAGTTTGTGGTATTGTTACACGGAAATAGAACTTCCCACGTGTGAATGTTGATGGCACTTTTCTGATGCCAGATATTACTTTCACTTTACATTTTCATTACATAATATGGAACAAAAGTACGCAACACACTCTTATCGTACTTGTTAAGTAGGCTGTAGCCTCATTAAAATAACGCGTCAGTTTAGCTGCGTGGTTACTTCGCAGACTCTATCTGGTGACTCTTGAGTCCCAGGTTCGAACCACTGGTGCCGTCTGACGTTTTAATCATTTCTAGAAAAATAGGTTTTGAATATATACAGGTGCATCTCAAAAAATTAGGATATCGTGGAAAAGTTCGTTTTTCCCCGTAATTTAATTCAAAAGTGGAACTTTCATATTCTAGATCCATTACACATAAAGTGAAATATTGCAAGCCTTTTTTTTATTTTAATCTTGATGATTACAGTTTACAGATCATGGAAATAAAAAAATCCAGTATCTCAAAATATTAGAATAAGGAATTTATAATACAGAAATGTCGACCAGAGAAGAGCTCTAATCAGCTAATTGACTTAAAACATTGCAAAGGTTTCTTGAGCCTTTAATCTTTCAGTCTGGTTCAGTATACACAACCACAATATTCATAGAATAATATTCATGGAAAGTTAACTGGAAGGGAAAAGTGTGGTAGGAAAAGGTGCACAAGCAACAGGGATGACCGCAGCCTTGAGAGGATTGTCAAGCCGATTCAAAAACTCAGGGGAGCTTCACAAGCAGTGGACTGAGGCTGGAGTCAAGAGCAACAAGAGCCACCACACACAGATGTGTCCAGGAAATGGGCTACAAGTGTCGCATTCCTAATGTCAAGCCACTCGTGAACCAGAGACAACGTCAGAAGCGTCTTACCTGGGCTAAGGAGAAAAAGAACTGGACCATTGTGGTCCAAAGTCCACTTTTCAGATGAAAGTAAATTTTGCATTTCATTTGGAAATCAAGGTCCCAAAGTCTGGAGGAAGAGTGGAGAGGCACAGAATCCAAGTTGCTTGAAGTCCAGTGTGAAGTTTCCACAGTCAGTGATGAATTGGGGTTCCATGTCATCTGCTGGTGTTGGTCCACTGTGTTTTCTCAAGTCGAGAGTCAATGCAGCGTCTACCATCAGATTTTAGAGCACTTCATGCTTCCACCTGCTGACAAGCTTTATGGAGATGCTGATTTCCTTTTCCAGCAGGACTTGGCACCTGCGCACAGTGCCAAAACTACTAGTAACTGGTTTGCTGACCATGGTATTACTGTGCTTGATTGGCTTGATGTCCCAGCTCTCAATCCTACTGAGGATCTGTGGCAACCTGAAAATTGCTGTTCATCGACCATCTCCATCCAACCTGACACATCTTGAGCAAATTTGATAAGAAGAATGAGCAAAAATGCCAGGATCCAGGTGTATTTTATGTATTGCACAGCTGTAGAATACCTGAGCCTCACAATAAGCATTTCAATGTACAATTGTCCTTGACAAAATGTCAATGTATACATAAATGTGATATATATATATATATATATATATATATATATATATATATATATATATATATATATATATATATATATATATATACAGGTGCATCTCAATAAATTAGAATGTCGTGAAAAAGTTCATTTATTTCAGTAATTCAACTCAAATTGTGAAACTGGTGTATTAAATAAATTCAATGTACACAGACTGAAGTAGTTTAAGTCTTTGGTTCTTTTAATTGTGATGATTTTGTCTCACATTTAACAAAAACCCACCAATTCACTATCTCAACAAATTAGAATATGGTGACATGCCAATCAGCCAATCAACTCAAAACACCTGCAAAGGTTTCCTGAGCCTTCAAAATGGTCTCTCAGTTTGGTTCACTAGGTAAGCCACAAACATTCATTGCCAAAGAAGCTGGCTGTTCACAGAGTGCTGTATCTAAGCATGTTAACAGAAAGTTGAGTGGAAGGAAAAAGTGTGGAAGAAAAAGATGCACAACCAACTGAGAGAACCGCAGCCTTATGAGGATTGTCAAGCAAAATCGATTCAAGAATTTGAGTGAACTTCACAAGGAATGGACTGAGGCTGGGGTCAAGGCATCAAGAGCCACCACACACAGACGTGTCAAGGAATTTGGCTACAGTTGTCGTATGCCTCTTTTTAAGCCACTCCTGAACCACAGACAACGTCAGAGGCATCGTACCTGGGCTAAGGAGAAGAAGAACTGGACTGTTGCCCAGTGGTCCAAAGTCCTCTTTTCAGATGAGAGCAAGTTTTGTATTTCATTTGGAAACCAAGGTCCTAGAGTCTGGAGGAAGGGTGGAGAAGCTCATAGCCCAAGTTGCTTGAAGTCCAGTGTTCAGTTTCCACAGTCTGTGATGATTTGGGGTGCAATGTCATCTGCTGGTGTTGGTCCATTGTGTTTTTTGAAAAGCAAAGTCATTGCATCCATTTACCAAGAAATTTTGGAGCACTTCATGCTTCCTTCTGCTGACCAGCTTTTTGAAGATGCTGATTTCATTTTCCAGCAGGATTTGGCACCTGCCCGCACTGCCAAAAGCACCAAAAGTTGGTTAAATGAGCATGGTGTTGGTGTGCTTGACTGGCCAGCAAACACACCAGACCTGAACCCCATAGAGAATCTATGGGGTATTGTCAAGAGGAAAATGAGAAACAGGAGACCAAAAAATGCAGATGAGCTGAAGGCCACTGTCAAAGAAACCATACCACCGTGCCACAAACTGATCACCTCCATGCCGCGTTGAATTGAGGCAGTAATTAAAGCAAAAGGAGCCCCTACCAAGTATTGAGTACATGTACAGTAAATGAACATACTTTCCAGAAGGCCAACAATTCACTAAAAATGTTTTTTTATTGGTCTTATGAAATATTCTAATTTGTTGAGATAGTGAATTGGTGGGTTTTTGTTAAATGTGAGCCAAAATCATCACAATTAAAAGAACCAAAGACTTAAACTACTTCAGTCTGTGTGCACTGAATTTATTTAATACACGAGTTTCACAATTTGAGTTGAATTACTGAAATAAATGAACTTTTCCACGACATTCTAATTTATTGAGATGCACCTGTGTATATATATATATATATACACACACACACACACACACACACACACACACACACACACACATCCATCCATCCATTTTCTGTATCACTTATCCTACACAGGGTCACAGGGAGCCAGGAGACTATCCCAGGGAACTCAGGGCACAAGGTGGGGGACACCCACTTGCAGGGCACAATCACACATACATTGACACACTTTGGACAATTTGGAAATGCCAATAAGCCTACAATGCATGTCTTTGGACTGGGGAAGGAAACCAGAGTACCCAGAGGAAACCTCCGAAGCAAGGGGAAAACTTGAAAACTCCACACACACACACACACACACACACACACACACACACACACACACACACACAGAGGGTGGCAGTCGGAATCAAGCCCCCAACCCTGGAGGTGTGAGGCAAATATGTGATGTAGATAATTTTTTTTCTTTACTTTTTCTCTATACTTTTAATTGAGTATGGTATTGACACAGTACGTTTACCCTGTTTTTCTGCAGGCCTACTTTTTCCAAACCCTGATATTAAACCTTAAAATCCTTATGTTCCGGAAAGGTTTTCCGGCTGAATTTAAAACAGCCAAATGTTCAATTTTTCAGTATCAGCTTTTGTGACTTTTATTTTGAAATCTATGAAAGATTTGACGACAGTTTCATTCACAACGCTTTCATCTCTACACTGCCTTTCCCCGTGACGTATACAGACCCGTGACATATACTTTTCCTTGTTTTCAAAATCAAATAACAAAATCCTGAGCCTAGGTCAAGCTGAATATCTCAACACTAAACTAATTCCTGGGTTTGCGAGTCAATTCTGCATAGGAACTATAAAGGAAAAATAAAGGAGAAAAAAAAGAGAAAAATATATTAAATAAGTGAACATATTTATTTAATATCAGTTCATATCCTTATTATCCTTGTTGTTATCTACGTTTTTAAGTACGTGCTTGGTAATTTTTGTGACCTTTTTTTTTTTTTTTTTTTTTTTTTTTTTTTTTTTTTTTTTTTTTTTTTTTTTTTTTTTTTTTTATTCAGCGTGTCCACAAAGATTTCTGCACATACATATATACAATGAATATAAAAAGTTTACAAACCCTGTTAAAATAGCAGGATTTTGTGAAGTAAAAGAATGATTTATAAGATAAATCATGCCAGATATTTTCTCACATTTAATGTGCAATTGCGAGGTATACAAATAAAGCGAAAAACAATCAGAAACTTTTATAGGGAAAAAAAGAAAAACTTTGTTGAAGCACCTTTTGATTTTATTGCACCACTCAGTCTTTTTGGGTAAGAGTCTGTCAACATGGCACATCTTGACTTGGCAATATTTTCCCACTCTTTCTTGCAAAAACATTCTACATCCGTCATATTGCGAGGGCATTTCATCAAGTTCATTAATGATAGCTGTATGATAATTACTTTTGAACATGAGACTGAATGTGATTGGTTCATTCTGAACACACACCCCCAATTATAAAAGGGTGTGGAACCTTATACAACGAGGTTATTTTACGTTGTTTTTTCCCTATTTCCCCTTAAAATGTTTTTTGATTGTTTTTTATACGTTGTAATTTCACATTGATGGTGGGAAAAGTTCTGACATGATTTATCTTGGTTTAATTTTTTTTCATCACAAAAGCTTGGCATTTTACCATAGTGTGTAGAGTTTTATATCCAAAAACCTGTTCCAATCTACAAGAGCCATGAGATTAGAGCACATTCAAAAGGCACACTGGACCTAAGCACTGCCAAAACTACACTGAAGTACACCGGTCTGCTAATCTAAAGTGTAGAGAACATAAAACAGAGCCGGTCTGAGTGGTTTCAGGAAGCAGAGACCTCCTGGCTGTGTGCATTTTCCCCTCATACACGCGCAGTGCTAAAAGGTTTGTCTCTGATATTTTGAGAGAACCGCACATGAAAATCGACAAATGCAGTAAACAGGATTTATATCCGTGAGACACGGAAGTGTGCATTTGCAGGTATTGTTACAGGTGTGTTAATCTACAGATATAGTTATAGAGGTGAAGAATTTTTTTTTTTCCCACGTATAAATATTGTTGGCACTTTTCTGACGCTAGACATCACTTTCACTTTGTATTTTCATTGTGTAACTGGCACTAAGGTGCGCAACACACTCTTATCGTACTTGTTAAGTAGGCTGTAGAGTGAGTGCGTGAGTGCGTCAGTTTAGCTGTGTGGTTACTTCGTGAAAACACATTCCGTGGACTCTCGAGTCGCGGGTTCGAACCACTGGTGCCGTCTGGCGTTTTAATCATTTGTAGAAAAATAGGTTGTCCGTATATATATATATATATATATTTGTGATGCTAACACTATTCTTACTTTCAGTTTATGGAATTGTTACACGGAAGTAGAATCTAATCCCATAGTGGTTCGTTTATACTTATAGTTAAATAAACGTGCAAGTTTGTTTTTACTCTGCGTCAGCGTAGCCAAGCGGTTACTTCCTCTGAAATGATCTTTCTCTCTTTCTGGGAAAACAGGTTCGAACCGCAGGCGCTGTCTGACGTTTTCATCATTTCGAGATAAATAAGATGTAAATATGTTTACTAGGAGCTAAGACTCCTCGTACTTTCAGTTTGTTTAATTGTTACATGCCAAAGTAACGTGCTTGGTACTTCAGAATCTACTGATCTCCTGGGAATTTAACACACAACCGTCTCTAGAGTTTGTTTTTTTTTTGCTGTAATTAAAAACAAAACAAAACAACACCAAAAAAACAATGAGTAAGTGTGCGACAGTTCTGTGGGTGGAAACGCCTTGTTGATAAGCAGGGTCAGCCTGGGACTGAAAAACGGCCCAGGACAGTATACAGTTCCCAAATACAAATTCACACACCATCCACTATATAATAATAAATTATGATGCAGTGCTGGCTGTTAACAACATTAGATCTAATAATACAGTATTTAAAAAATAATTTGGCTTCTTTTGCAAAAGAACAATAATCAGTTACCTTAATTATAATCAAAGATCAAAATCAATTTAACTAACTAATTTTCCTATAATAATCCTGTTAATTGATACTCTATTGTGCACCGTATCATTGCTGCACCTGTCATAATCTCTGCACTGGACCTGTCACCACCGTCACAGCTGCGTCCATCTCAGTCGCCTCATTCCCAGCGTCACCGGTGGCTGTTTCCATATGCAGACCAGAAAAATTAAGACAATTGCATTTGATCCACATTTTTTTTTATATATATAAGGCCAATAAAACCACGTTGTGCATAGATATATATTACTGTCCCTTTCTCTTGGGCATATATGTTTCTTAATTAAAAATAAATTATATACATAGCCTATAGTTACAAGCTAATCATCTGTCCCACATTACAGTATGAACCTAATCGTAATAAGCTAACAGTAAGTAATACTAAATGTATAAACCCTTTTTTTTTTTTTTTTTTTTTTAATTTTCTACACGTTGAAAATGCAGCTGCTTGCACCTGACGTCTCTGGTACTACCGCACCTCCGGGCTGCTGACTGTCTCCCTCACTGAGCTTAAGTGGTGGTCTAAACATGTGTGCTATTATTATTATTATTATTATTATTATTATTATTATTATTATTATTATTATTATTATTATTATTATTATTATTATTATTATTATTATTACATTTGGAAGCATTAGCTTGGAGTGCTCGTTGTTTCTTCGCTCTTATTTTTTCCGCGCCACCCTTTTCTCTTCCTATCCATTTCGTTGGATAAGAAACAAAAATGTAGCAGAAAGAGCTCATGGGCCTCGGTTGCTTTCGACCTGACTGCCGCTCACTCCGTTCTCACTCTGAACCCGGAAGACGAGGACGTATTGACCAAAGTGACCAGATTTGTTCAAGCTGCCTGGAAAGATATAGTAATTAAAATAAGCACTCTTTACAACCGTGGTGAGCAAAAAAGCATCTCAGCATACACAGAATATTGAACCTTGAGGTGGATGGGCTACAACAGCAGAAGATCGGTAATTTATAGGACCATCATCAAAGAATCAGTGCACGGAATACTTAATCTGAACACGGATATGTCTGTGAATACTGAAGTGAGTAAACACCATGCTCTAATTTATCCATGTGGTTACGTTGTGTACGCCTTGGTGTGTTATCCTGCCCTTTTTTTCTTGTTATGACACAAATGTCTTCTGTTTATTTATTTTATTTATTTAATTTAAAAAAAAAAAAAAATAGTTACTGTCCGTTGATTCCGTAAGTTTCTTGGTTCACTTGTTTTACATTGACCTTTATTCAGAAGTCCCGGCATCTGGCCACTAGATGGCGCTCTAATACTGCAGAAAAAAACTTAAACGCTTGGGGTTGAAATAAAAGGCACTTTTTTTTCTTTTTCAGAAAGCCTACAGTCTAAATATTTACGCAAGTTTTCTTAGCGTGTACATAAATATCCGTATGGGGCTCATTAGGCCCATGATACATTCTCAGAAGTAATGTACCAACCTGTGGTTGTCACTGATATAGTACTATCAAGGCTGTATCTTTTATAGCCTACCTGTATCTTTCACCTGGAAATGTGAATATAGTATTGCTTTAAAAAAATAAAATAAAAATAAGGTACATAATTAAACCTTAAGGACCACTAATGTACCTTTAAAGTTTTAATCTATAAGCTAATTAAAGGTAGACCACTCTGGGTGTATACCCAGGTAAAGCATACATCCTAAAGGTACAGAAGATGTACCTTGATTGTACCACCCAGCAAAAGGGTACCTTTATTTCTGAGCGTGTACTGTAATATAAATTGTATATACTATATACTAAAGGTACAGTATAGTATATACTAAAGGTACAGAAGATGTACCTTTAGTATATATACCACCCAGCAAAAAGGTTCCTTTATTTCTGAGAGTGTACTGTAATATAAATTAGTTTTCTAGGCTTTATAATAGGTATTACAGTTGCAATCCAAATTATTCACCCCCACTGCAAATCAGGTTTATTGTCAACATTTACAGACTTTCAGCTGTTTGCAATGAGCAAATCAAACAAAAGCAACTGAATGCTTCAAATGCTTCAAGTGGTTTCCCCAAATTCAACTGAAAATGCAACTTATAATGACTTCTCCAGTCTCAAAATTACTCAACCCCCTGAATAGAATCCCTCACAACAGCACAAATATGCAAAACAGGTGTTGTCTCAAGCACACCTGATGCAACTAATCAAGGGCTTCATTTGTTGCACCAGGTGTGCTTGAGCTGGAACACATGAAATACCTGAACTGACTAGGGGTTTGTTGAGTGTCACATTTGACTGCATGTCAGAGATATGACTAGGTCAAAAGAATGGTCCAAAAAGTTAAGAGAAGAAATCATTGCCCTTCACAAACAAGGAACAGGATACAAAAAAGATAACGAAGGCACTGAATGTTCCTAGAGACAGCATTGGAAGCATAGTTCGCAAGTTCAAAGTTAAGGGAACAGTGGTTACACTACCTGGACAGGACAGAAAAAGGAAGCTATCAATGGCTACAACCAGATTTCTGAGATTGCAGGTTGTGAAAAACCCTTGAGTGACTGTGAAAGACCTGCAGCAAGACTTGGTGGCAACAGGCACTGAGGTTACAGTGAGCACAGTAAGGCATGTACTAAACACAGAAGGTTTCCATGCCAGAACTCCAAGTCGTACACCACTACTGACCCAAAAGCACAAGAAAATTCGGCTCTAATATGCTCAAAATCATATAAATAAGCCACAGAAGTTTTGGAATTCTGTTCTGTGGAGCGATGAAACAAAGCTGGAACTTTTCAGCACAATGGATCACTGGTATGTCTGGAGGAAGAAGAATGAAGCATACACTGAAAAGAACACTCTGCCCACAGTCAAGCATGGTGGTGGCTCGGTGATCCTCTGGCATTGGAAACCTGCAGCGTGTTGAAGGCAAGATGGATTCATTGAAGTATCAGGAAATCCTAGGAGAAAACTTCATGCCATCTGTGAAGAAGCTGAAGCTTGGGCATCATTGGACCTTCCAACAGGACAATGATCCCAAGCATACCTTAAATTCCACCAAGGCTTAGTTGCAGAAGAAGTCCTGGAAGATTCTACAGTGGCCATCACAGTCACCTGACTTGAACCCCATAGAAAATCTCTGGTGGGATTTGAAGAAGAACGGTTGCAGCACGCAAACCCAAGAATATTACTGAACTGGAGGCCATTGCTCATGAGGAATGGGCTAAGATTCCTCAGGAACACTGCCAGAAGTCTGGCTATGCATCTCATTTGCAGCAGGTCATAACAGCAAAAGGATGCTCTACTAAGTACTAAAGATACTTGCCATGAAGGGGTTGAATAATTTTGAGACTGGAGAAGTGATTATAAGTTGCATTTTCAGTTCAATTTGGGGAAACCACTTGAAGCATTCGTTGTGTTGAACTATTTCAATTGCTTTTGTTTGATTTGTTCATTGTAAATTTTGACAATAAACCTGATTTGCAATGGGGGTTGAATAATTTTGATTGCAGCTGTAGGTTCTAGGTATTATATAAAAATACACTGTCTAGGTTTTCTTACAAAGAACTGTTCTTGAGTGGGCTCATGAAAATAAAAATAATAAAATATCATTGGAGCGACTTTATATACATACTTCATATACCTGTTATACATGAGGAGGCAACAGCAAAAGAACAGAGGATAAAATAAGGACGAGTACCAGCCTTTCTGTTGGAAAGATAACATGCAGGCCCTATATTGTGTGGAGAGTGGCACTGAACCATTTTTGAAGAAGACAAGATTGCATTTCTCTGTGTGCAGAAGAAGAGAGTACATAGATTTGATCTCTTGTGTAAAGCAGTTTGGGCAAAATGGTTGGATAAATTATCTATATTGGCTGGATACACACCATAAAGCTTTTTGCAATATATAGTAGCCCACTACATCCTTCAAACTTACTTGCAACCATTCACCACATCTGGGGTAAGTTGAGCCAAACCGATTTTATCTGAATTCAAAATGATTGCAAAAGGTCTATTACATTTTAAGGTATTATTTGGTACAAAATGCTATATTGAAAAAACAATTTGACTTCACCAAGTAATTTAAACACTGAGAAATTACCATCTTAACACCTTTTCTCTCTTTTTACTTCTTTCTATTGCTCAGGGATGCTTCTGAATCTAGTGTCTTTGGATATATCCAGCATTCTCTGATAACCTTGCCACAGATTCTTGAAACATTTGACAGTCTACATTTTGATTGCCTGTGTCATTTCTGTGGTATTTTGTGGACATTGGCAGTGTTTTAATATCTATTTGGTTAAATATCTTTTTGCCTGATAGGGAGATCAGGCTATGGTGTTTTTCCTTGCCAGTGCAATTTGGTGTTTGGTGCATAGATAAGTTATGTTTTCGAGACTGGTTTCAAAACTCAGAAATGTGAATTGTTCTGTCAGATCTCTTTTAGAACTGGCACCTATGTACTGACCCATCTGTGTGTATGGTAGTCTATGCCTATTGATTATTTTATTTATATATTATATTTACATTCCTTTATCTGGATATGTTTAGATTAATTTAAATGCTGCTTAATAACCTTTTCAGCCTTTACCAATAAAACGTAATACTGTAACTGTTCGCGAATTGCAGTAGATGGCGCGCAAGGATAATGTTTGAAAAAATATATTTGCACCATTGTGCAGAGATTGGATAGCACAATATAGCCTATAGGTATATACCAGATGTATTAGTTTTATACGCCTAAAAGTACTCAAATTCATGTCAAACGTCACGCAAATTTTACATTAAACTGAAACAACATACGTGGCAGCTAAGGAAGTACTATAAAAAAAAAAACCTTATACTTCTATAGTCCACTATAGACTACTTGCTATTAATTAGCTCTCAGAGAACTAATTAGTTGTTTGGTATTCGTCTGCCTGTATATGTCTAGTGCTCCGTATTACTTTTGCCATATCACTGTCTGTGTGTTACAGTGCGGTGGTTTGGTGACAGTAATGGCCTTTATGCTCCGCGGATGAGCCGGGTTTAAAGGCTCGTGTAATGCATGTTAATGTGTGCGCCCAGTGACCCAGTCGGTGCAATTCGAGAGCGCCTGGATAATTTTTTTCCCCACTAAACATTTGTATTCTTGGGTTGGACTAACGCGGCTGATCCCGGATAGTTTCGCGCTAATCCTCCACTCCGTTAATTAAAAACGAAGAAGTCGAGAGTACTGGAACTCATTGTAATATTTTAGGAATGTAATCATCTCGGTTGGAGCTTAACCATCTGCTTAAGGTTAAGTCTGCCGACAGATTGCTTTCAGGGTATGTTTAAATCTACCCGGTTGATATTTACTCTTCTGCAGGTGCGGTGAAAGGGTTCATTGAGTTCATTTATCATCATCTTCCTCGTCTCGTGCTTTTCTAATTAACTAAATTTGAAGAAATATGCTTCAAAGCGTGCGCTCGCGTGCGTGTTTGCATGTGTGTACGTGTGCGCGCGTGAGAGAGAGAGAGAGAGAGAGAGAGAGAGAGAGAGAGAGAGAGAGAGAGAGTGTGTGTGTGAGAGAGAGAGAGAGAGAGAGAGAGAGAGAGAAAGGGGAGGGGCAGGACAAGACCGTGCCCCCATATGTGCCTTCAATTTTTTTTTTTTAATAGCAAGGACTTACGAAGATTAGCACTTCGATTTAGGATTGCACCCCATCAAAGATATCAGATATTTAGGGACGCATGACTTAATTTTGTCTCATCAAACCATTAACCGTATAATCGTCTTAACGACGTCATAATCTCGTATCACCGTTCTCTTTGTAATCTCTTGGGAAGGATTACTGGCAAAATACATAAATACATAAACACCGCTATAAAACTGGGATGTTTATGTATTTATGTATTTTGCCAATCACCAGCACTGAATTTTAGGGTGATCAAAACCCTATTTGCTAGGTTTATAAAGTTAAGGTCTCCGAAGGGGAGACAAAAACAGTTGCGGAACACCTCATTATTTCCTAATCTTGTCAAGTTGATTAAAAGTGCGTTTTTCAGCGCGGCGGTGAGCAGGTTAATCGTGTATATACAGTAATTATGCACAGCACCCTAAGGTCGCCGGCGGCCAATAAAGATGCCTTACGACGCCGCCCCAACCCCCCCCCCCCCCCATTCTTCCCGACCCTCTTCGCACCCATTCCTCAAAAACCTCCAATACGCTGTAAAATCAAAGTATGAGCCTCCCCTGCTCACACACAACGCACCCACACACACGCGCGGGGAGCACAACGCAGAGAGACATCTCGCGCCTCTCCGAAGGATCTTATCAATTTTTTTCTAAAATTATTTATTTAGAAGATCCACGTAGACATGATACCATAATGTCAACTATTAAATGTCTTATTTATTTTTAAAGTATTTTCCCACTTTTTACAACTTGTGCCTCTGGTCACTTAGGATTTTGGATATAACCGAGATGGAACAAGGGCACGAGAGGAGGCAATGGACATCAGTGTGGTCAGCTTTTCGCCTGCTTATGTGCGTGTGCGCGCTGGACCGGGTGCTCGCCCAGATTCGGTACTCGGTTCTCGAGGAGCGCGAGCACGGCGCATTTGTCGGTAACATTGCCGAGGACTTGGGCTTAGATGTCACCAGGTTGTCTGCCAGGCGTTTCCGCATAATGTCCGGAGCTAGGAAACAATATTTAGAGGTCAATTTGGAAAACGGGATTTTGTTTGTGAACGAGAAGATTGATCGAGAGGAGTTATGCGAACAGAGTACGGTTTGTTTCTTGCACTTGCAGGTGGTCATTGAAAACCCACTGGAACTGTACCGAGTGGAAGTTGAGATCTTAGACGTTAACGACAACGCTCCGAGTTTTCCGTGGAGCGAGTTCAATCTAGAGATTACCGAGTCTGCCGCGCCGGGCTCACGGTTCCCGCTCGAGAGCGCGCAAGACCTAGACGCGGGATCCAACTCACTCCGCTCGTACCTGCTGAGTGCTAACCAACACTTTGTGCTGGACGTGCAGACGCGCAACGACGGGAGCAAGTTCGCAGAACTCGTGCTGGAGTCTCCCTTAGACCGGGAGAAGCAGAAAATGCACGAGATGGTCCTAACCGCCGTGGACGGCGGCTCTCCGCTGCGCTCGGGCACTGCTCAGATCATGGTTACAGTACTGGATGCGAACGATAATGTCCCTGTATTTGACAGATCCGTTTACCGGGTGAGCCTGGTGGAGAACGCACCGAGAGGAACACTAGTCCTCAAGCTCAACGCCACGGATCTGGACGAAGGCTCGAACGGCGAGATCGTCTATTCATTCAGCGGCCACGCGCCCTTGAAGGTGCGCGAACTGTTCAGTGTAGATTCTTTTTCGGGTGAAATTCGGGTGAAGGGGATTGTAGACTACGAAAAAGCCAGCGTCTACGAGCTCTATGTGCAGGCTAAAGACAAGGGTCCCTCTGCTGTGGCCGTGCACTGTAAAGTACTTGTCGATATATTGGACGTGAACGACAACGCGCCAGAGGTCATCCTGACCTCTGTCTCCACACCTGTTCAGGAAGACGCGCCTCCGGGGACCGTGATAGCTGTGATCAGTGTCATGGATCGTGACTCCGGAGAAAACGGAGCAGTGGACTGTCAGATCCCCAGCCACGTCCCCTTTAGGCTTCACTCGTCCTTTAAAAACTATTACACTCTGGCGACTAGCGAATTTCTGGACAGAGAGTCGGTAGCCGAATACAACATCACTCTCACGGCGCGAGATTTAGGCTCGCCACCTCTCTCCACCGGGAAAACTATTCATGTTCTTGTGTCGGACGTTAATGATAATCCTCCGCGCTTCCTTCAGCCGTCCTACACCGTCTATGTAACCGAGAATAACGCACCGGGCGCTTCCATTTGCTCTGTGAGCGCAGTCGATCCGGACTCTAACCAGAACGCCTATCTATCCTACTCTATCCTGGACGGTCAAATAAGGGGCATGCCTGTGTCCACGTATGTTTCTATTAACTCGGACAATGGCAACATTTACGCTCTGCGCTCCTTCGACTACGAGCAGCTCCGCAACTTTCAGATCCGAGTTCAGGCGCGGGACGCCGGTTTCCCGCCGCTGAGCGGAAACGTGACTGTAAGCGTGTTTGTGTTGGACCAGAACGACAACGCACCACTAGTCATTTCCCCGCTGCCGAAGAACGGCACGGCGGCTACTGAGACGGTGCCGAGGTCGGCGGACGCAGGCTACCTCGTAGCAAAAATTACAGCGCTGGACGCGGACGCCGGGCAAAACTCTCGCCTCTCGTACCAAGTGCTGCACGCCACGGACCCGGGGCTGTTCAGCATCGCGCTTTACACGGGTGAAATTCGGACCATCCGCCGCTTTGTAGACAAAGACGCCACAAGACACAGACTCGTTATATTGGTCAAGGACAATGGGCAACCCTCTCTTTCGGCTACCGTATCTCTCATTCTGACGCTAGTGGACAGCGTGCCGGAGTCGCTGTCAGACCTCGATGACCATGCTCTCAGCCGTCGAGCGCCTTCTAACCTCGCCCTCTATCTGATCATCTCATTGAGCGTGGTATCGCTCGTCTTCCTAGTAGCCATCATCGTACTGGCAGCGCTGAAGTGCTACAAAGACCGGGACTGTCCTGGAGGTTTCGATCTGTCCTCTATCGGTGCTGCGTGCTGCACACTCGAATCCGAGCCGCCCGCCGAAGCATGCAAAAAGTCCAACCTGAATCTGCAAATTTCCACCGGGACGAAGGTGCCCACGAACTGTGTGGAGAGCAGCACCGGAGCCACGGCTCAGAACTACTGCTACAAGGTATGCCTGACACCCGAATCAGCCAAGAGTGACTTCATGTTTATGAAATCGTACAGTCCGAACACGCCAAGAAATAACGCGGCTAAGGAGTCTGAAAAGCTGGCGTGGAGCTCACAGAGCCGCGGCTCATCGGCGAATAACGGAGCGACAACACCTAACGAGGTAAAACGCAGCTTTAACCATCTGACAAAGAAACAATATATTGTCAGTCTGTCTTAGTTAAGCAACCTTCTTTCTGTAATGGAGAAATTACACTTTGATAAACAACACTTTTTTGATGGCTGGGGTAAATCAAGCGCTTAATGTAAATGCGCTTTCAAACCGTACATCCTGAACTATCAGCGATAATGCCATAAACAAGGAAATCACTAGTGCTGAATGAACTCAGGGGTGTTTATTTTTGTCTACCTGTACTCGTATATACCCCGTTGACCTTCATTCACTGCTACAATAATAAATGTCAAGAAGTACAGCGACTCTACTGTTGCAGGTGCAAAACTAAGAGGTGACGTCAATAAACTCGACTAAAAACAAACGAGCGTGTCTCGATCAGCAGCTGTCCTTCACACTGTGCGTCCACAAGAGACAGATCCGTTACTATAAGCGTCTCAGTCATGGTTATACTGAGAGCACTGGTTCTATTGTATACACTGCCCTCATCAGTCAAAATGATTTCTTCACACACTGCTTCCTTCATACCGACTGTTTTCTTCCGACTCTCTTCAACAACCAGACATTCTGCTTTCCACAGACATGCTGTTTTCTTCAGACACAGGTCTCCAGTTTAGCGACAGAGGCCTGCATAGTTTCCTTCGAACTCAGTTTGTCACATTATATTAGGTGTTTTGTTGATGAAAAACATTCTCTATTAACAGCATCTGCGTCTGTTTATCACTAAGGACGTTTTCAATGTTATGGTCTAATAAAAGTCTAGGCCTATATATGGAAGTTGTAACAAAAATGCAATATGTGAGTGAAAACAAGGTCAACTCTATGTATTATAAATCAAGCTATATTTGTATGTTGTTGTTTTTTTGGTCTGGTTTAGCTACAAAACATCCAAGGGCACCCAACAGTCTCAAGGGCACACACACACATGCACGCGCACAAGACGTGACTATTATTTGTTGTATAATACGAGGGTCTTAAAAATTGCAGCCAATCTGTTTGATTAATCCTTGCATAATCTAAACTGGCTAGTGTGTGTGTGTGTGTGTGTGTGTGTGTGTTTGTGTGTGTGTGTTTGTGTGTGTGTGTGTGTGAGAGAGAGAGAGAGAAAGAGAGAGAGAGAGAGAGAGAGAGAGAGAGAGAGAGAGAGAGAGAGAGACACTGCGCTTGAGCTATATTTTAAATCCGCTAGATGGGACTATCAGACTGTAAAGGTACTTAATATAGGTCTAATTTATTATTAATGACAAGGCCACATGAGGTTTTATTTAAAACTGGATATTTTCATCCTGACAGATAGAAAAGTGGCAGAAATGTTAATAGGTTTTAACTTAAGATTATTAAACTTTAACACTCTGAACATGATAAAGTCCATTTGAAATGTGAGTATGAGCAATCAGCTATGATCGACGTTACCAGCTATTTTGATGTCAAGGAAAACATCAGTTCCAGAGTTTCCTTTTATTAAAACGCACACGAGTGGTGTAGGAAAAAAAAAATAAAAATCAAGAACTTTAAGCACGTACGTCTAATCCACCGAACGATTAAACATATTTTGTTTTTTTAATTAATGCTCTGTCTGGTGCGGATTTCTCTGAAGATTGATATCGTATCTCGTTTCATCCCGTTGGTAGTTTAATTGGTTTTGGGAAAGCATTATGAAGAACCAATCTAATAACTTGCTTACATCCGCGCTCTCCATATCACGGGTTCTGAGGGAATTAACAGAGCGCGGAATCAGTCTGTACTCGTCTGTTTTAAGTCGGAGCAAACACTAGCGGCTTTGCCCTCCCTCCCCCGCTGAGCAGCGGCCACGAAAATGGTACAAGGCATGAGCGTGTGGAATTCACTCTCAAAGAAATCCAATCATTCAAACGTTTGGCCACAAGATGGCAGTCGTAAGTCGCACACCTGATAATCAAACAAGGAAATGTTTGGTATATTCATTCAAATCGATTAAATTTGTTAATTTGGCTTTAAAACGATTTAAAAGTTCTATATATAAGTTCTAATTAGTAGCCAAAAGCCTTAAAAGCCTTAAAAACCAAAAGCCTTAAACACTAAGCCATCATTTTGTTTTCTGAATTTCTACAATCAGATACGAATACTTTTTTGTTATTGCTAGTATCATTTTATCTTTAACGTTGTGAATAAATAGTTTTATGCTAGTTTTATTGAGAGTTTAAAATTGTATTTTCTGTTGCAGTTAAAACAAGACAATACTAACTGGGCTCTTACCAAGAACCAAACATCAACTTTGAAAAGGTAACTAACACACACACACACACACACACACACACACACACACACACACACACACATTTGTTCACACACAAAATGTTCAAAATCATTAAATTGTATTTAGTTTGGACCATCACACATTCCAATGACTGTCACTTTATGATCACTTGCACAGCAATGACTTTACTTATTGTTTCACAATTTCCCTCATGTATCAATCTATCTGTGTATATGTAGATGAGGTTATGGTGATGTAACATCTATGTTTGCTATATAAAGCATTGACCCCCTCCACAGAACTATGTCTGTTCATTTGTAGAAGTAGATTTTATATGCCGAAATCTGACAATAGTCACATCTTTATCCCAAAAGTAACAACATTTTATATTGAACTTGTCTTAGACTGCAGGAAATCCTGAGTTTAAAGAACCACTGAGGAAGCACAATGTTTTGTCCTGTTGTATAATATCTATCCCATATATCCCATATAATGATCAGGGTGATCTCTGTGATGGCTTTTCAGTTATAACTCAATCAATATGGATGGCACCCTCATGAGGAAGGTCATGCAGACTGATTCTGAAAACTATGTAAGTCCGGTGGCTGCAGGACAGTACTGGACATGGGGAACACGAATGAGAGGTAAGTGGAACACTGGCCTATTTAATGAGGACCTACAATTCAATGTTATCTGGTACACAGTGTCTATTATTCCACACTGAAATTTAATCTAATGGCATTTTGTATGTATGTCTCTTGAAATTGTGTAATTCCTGAAAGCAGATGGATATTTTATGCATTTAGTAGTAATAGTAGTAGTAGTAGTAGTAATAGTAGTAGTAGTAGTAGTAGTAATGGTCTTCTTAAATGTGCACATTTAATTGTTACCTGTCATAATACAAATTAATTCTCTTGACTTGGGTATAATATAGAATATAATATACATTTGGTGTTTTATTATATTATACTATATGGGGTTACACCTATGTAAAGAGAATTCATTTTTACTTATCTCATTTTTCTCCCCTTCTAACTGACTCAGAGTGCAAGATGTCTTCCCCTGCGACGGGCCTCCCTGAGCGGGCATGGACACCCCGCTACACCCCCACAAAAACTCCCCAACAACAGCAGCCTTCAGGTCAATCACATAGTCATCCTCCACCTGACTACCAACACAATGTCTACATCCCTGGGACTCCATCTGCCCTCTGTACCCTGCGGCCCAGTAACCGCAGTGAGCTCGATGTCCACAACACCTTCTCCACCTTTGGCAAGAAACGCAAGTTCATCTCCCCCAGCAGTTATGACCCAAGGGATGAAACAGGTACTGAGGTAATCAATAATGACCTGTATAATGAATAGTGAAAAAGAGTGGAGAGAGACTGCAACAGCGTGCAAGATGGTGGATAGAACATGTGGAGGGGAAGCAAATATGCTGAAAGGAAAAAGCAGTGAATCAGAGAAGAAACTAGAAGACCAGAAATATTAATTGCAACCAAAGCAGAGCTTATTTATCCAATCCATACTGCTCTAATTTTACATTATGTTTCTGATCAGGGTGGTATACTTCTCATGACCCACTTTGCTCTTAGAGACACATTTTGGTTTATGTCTGTCATTTCTGTATGTTTGTGAAACATAAAGCATGAGCCAGAAGAAAGCAGAAGAAAGCTTTACTCCAGCAGGGGTTGGAAGAACTGGTTTAGTGTCAGAGATTAACATCCCATTGGTTAAGGCCATCTAAATGAACCTGAATATAGTATGGTAAATTAAGGAAGGTTGGAGGTCTTGTTACCATTTGTACAACATTTCACATATCTATGTCAGTTTTCTTTGGGTTCTCCAGTTTTCACGCAAAAACATGACAGTAGATGAATTGCCTACTCCAAGATTTAAAAATGCCTCTAGAAACAATCCTATGTGTAAATGAGTGTTCCAGTGTAAAAGCTCCAGATCTGCTGTGACTCAGACAAGAGTAAAGTGGTTACCCTGGGTAAGGATGACTGAATGAATAAATGAAATTAATTAATTATACATCATGATGATAGTGAACAGACTAATAGTGTGGCTTGCACTGTTTACATTCTTAGAAAAAAAGGTTCTATACAGACCCTTACAACCAAGTGTTTCCAATCAGAAAGGGCTCCAAGCAGAACTAACAGAAGCTAAGAACCTTTGAAGAGCTCTACAAAGTATCTTTGATGAACTCATAAGGGGTCTTTTTTCTAAGAACGTAATTTGTTCTTCTGTGGTAATCATGGGCTGAGTAACCACTTACTACTGTTTTGTTAGGACAACTTGTTCAAAGGCATAAAGGTCAAATATAACAAACAGTAACAGTGACTCACATCACCATTATTATTATTATTATTATTATTATTATTATTATTATTATTATTATTATTATTATTATTATTATTATTGTGCTACAATTTTTGACAATCATATTAGGTAAACTGTGAGAATTACATACCCTTTGGCCACAGTGTGAATTTTCTGTCTTAGCAGAAACAACAGGCCATAGCCTTGCATTGATTGGTTGCTCAGTTAAAGAGGTGAATCAGTCTAACATGGTTATTGTTCAGTGAACAACATGTACAATACTAATATGTATGCAAATTGTGTAACTGACTCGCTGTGTCTAGCGCAGTATATCACTGTATACATTCTGATAATAAAGTATTTTTTTCTGAGTATAATAGACCATGTCTATTATAAATTATACACGTTATCATTTGTATTATGTATTTTTCTAAGAAATAAGCTGGGTTACTGTGAGAGGGTTCTACTTTATGACATCTGATATGCATACCAATTTATTTATTTATTTATTTATTTTTTAATTTTCCAGTTTTAGTACATCTTTCTTTTCTTTTTTTTGTTTGTGTTCGGATGGCAAAGACATTTTGAACAGTTTTAATGTTACAGATTTTTTCTTTCAATTTATTTCTAGCTATGATTCTAATTTATTTCTGTTTAATGATGTTTTAATTATATAAACTCATCTTATTTTACAGTGCAAAAGAAATGAGAAGTGACAGTTTAATTGACAACTTAGACCTCTCAATATGATAAGGGCTGTCAAAACCCCTTGGATGAGATGTCCGTTTTGGTATCTAATTTTATGTTTCTAGGTGAACAGAGGGTTAAATGGAGTAACACCAGCAGAAAAACAAGTTTAAATAATTATATTATAGAATATTTCATATAATTGTGGATTCAAATAATGATGAAGGAATATAATATTGGAGGCTCTGTGGGGAGCTAATCACTCCTCTAAAAGATGTACTTTTGTTTCAGTCACATGATGTGTATAGATTGATTGTTAATGCAGTTGATTTATGCGGAATGCCACCATGCTGTTCCACAAGAAAGCAAACAAAAAAAAGCATGAGAAATGAGCTAAAATTCTGGAAATCTTTCGCAGCATTATATTGCCATCCTAAATGTTAGGAAAAGGTGCACACAGATGTCCACAGAGTCTTGTCTATAGTGCACACTCCTTTTACATGGCTACAGAGAACAGCCTGGATTAATTTACTAAACAAATAAGCAGCTCCATTTCCAAAATATCATTTTAATTACTCAAAGTGAAAGGGAGGGGGGAGGGGGGTTGCAGGGGAATTTAACACAACCTTAAAATGCCACCTTGGACATACTTTTGAAAGTACTGCACTCTCCCTGGTGCCCTTTTGGTTTTTAATTTGCCCTGGAAATGAGTTCAGAATGTCAGTAGATGTGTATCAGACCACTGAGCAAGGCTAATTATGTTTGCCACGTGTCCTTTCACACTACAAGGGAGTGATGGAAACGGTCTCCATGGCACTCACCCACTTCTTCAAACTGAAGTTTTTCTATCTGCAGGCTGATGGACTAAAGCGCAGGAGATGAGTAATTTAGAGTCTTTTCACAGAGGAGATGATAGTGGGATAATTCGATTAAGATTATTATTTCATCATTAATTGAGATTCTATTTACTTTATTTACAGCTATATGTGTATGATCCTAAAATACTTTCGGTAAAATATCTGCAGTTGGAAGATCAGTCTGGATTAATCTATACTATGTATGTACTAATCTGTACTAAGACTAATGTATACTATATATTTTCTAAGGAGACCAACAGTGGTGTCAAAACAATTTTGGTGTGTCTTTGTCCCTAGACTACCAGCCACTCTTTTTTAATGATGGCACTAACATGTTTGTTACTGTAATTACTGTAACAATACCATGCTTAGTTTAGATCACCACAGCACTCAAAGGTCGTCGGTTGTCTGGTTTTGCTTCTTAGAATAACTAGTTTTGTGTCTATAAAACATACTCCAAATGAATGGACACATTAACTTGAATACTATGCTGCTTTGAAAAAAAAATCCAAATTATATGCGTAATATGTCTATTTTTCAGTTGCTCTGTCACAAGCTTTATTCTCAAAACACTATGTGAAATACTACAAACCAATTATTCATTTGGTCAGAATATTATAAGCATTACTTATTGCTTTTATACAGAATTCAAAAGTATGCATACAGCTTCTGTTCACTGACCATGTGGTGAGTTGAGTAGGTCTTGTTGATCAAAACTGATTACCTTGTTTTTCCCTAATCATCTGCCTTACTCTCACGTATATTTATCAGCATCCTTATTGTGTAAATACTTCCATACAAAATAATCCAGCCAGCAGTCATAACAGGCAAATATATATACTTCAACATAAATGCCAGTAATCTGGATTTGTAATGTCATTTGAACTGAAAACATGTGAAAACTGACATACATGAATTCATTCTCACATTGTATTGCAACCTATAAGAGATGTTTACTAGTTCACTGGAGCAGCTCATCACCTGTCAGGCCTCTACGTACAGAGAGTTTTGCTTACAGTCTAAATTGTTGTGGTACTTACATTTAATGTTTTGGGAACTTTAAGAGTGTTTTTGGAAATGTGCCAAAGCACCTGTGAAAAACTGTAATACTTTACATGAATAATGCATACAATGATTAAATGTAAAAGTACACTAAAAGAATTCATCATTTACACTTGTGGATCAAAATGACACTGTTTGTTGTCTAATATGCTAAGGAGGGGCATTTTCGAGAATGAATTTTATTAGTTGCTGACCTTTGACCCTGTAGAGGTCAAGCAAGCAGGTTAATTTAGCCCTCTATGATAACAGGTGAAACCTGACATGCATGAATTCAATCTCACATTATACTGCAACCTATAAGAGATGTTTACTAGTTCACTGGAGGAGCTCATCACCTGTCAGACCTCTACGTACAGTTCAGGTAGATAAAATGCTGTGTCCAGACAGACATGCAGGTTTGTATGATCGGTGAGATTAAACACCTTCTACACCTTCTTTCTCCAGAAGAGTTTCTAATTTACATTTAGTACATTCAATGCAATGTGTTGAAGAATTGTAGATAAATACTTAATATTACTTAATAGTAAAGTTCTGAGAGATGAAACTGAGGCACATAAATTCTGATCTCTCTCTCTCTCTCTCTCTCTCTCTCTCTCTCTCTCTCTCTCTCTCACTCTCTCTCTCTCTCGGACAAAATTCTTTAAGCTTTTGGTTTTTACTGCCGGAGTTACTGCCTTTTGCATGCAAGACAGAGTTTTGCTTACAGTCTAAATGGTTGTGGTACTTGCATTTAATGTTTTGAGAACTTTAAGAGTGTTTTGGGAAATGTGCCAAAGCACCTGTGAAAAACTGTAATACTTTACATGAATAATGCATACAATGATTAAATGTAAAAGTACACTAAAATAATTCATCATTTACACTTGTGGATCAAAATGACACTGTTTGTTGTCTAATATGCTAAGGAGGGGCATTTTGAGAATGAATTTTATTAGTTGCTGACCTTTGACCCCGTAGAGGTCAAGCAAGCAGGTTAATTTAGCCCTCTATGAGAGATAGAATAGTTCTTCAGTTACCATGGCAACATGTCTGTCTGACCACTACTTATCTTTTCCTTGTCTCTCTTCTTCACAACCTGTCAACCATTCAGGACTGTCTTATTAGCAGGTATGACACCACACAGTAGGCTTGTTTCATGTTTGTTCTGCTCTGCAGTGGAAATGGGCAAAAAGGTAAAAATCTAGGTAAAAATAAAGGTAAAATCTATAAACCCTCCCCAACAAAACTAGAAAACTAAAAGTATTGAATTTTTCTGAAGATAATTAAATTTAACCTGCATTAAAGTCACATTCAAAAGTGTCTTCACTGGCCTGCATGAACTGTGTCTTCAGTGGCCTGCATGAACATAAAGCAGTGTGGCTTATGACCTATGACAGAGACGGACAACAACTGCATACAGTACAGTACCACTACAATTCCCCAACGTGACATAATGGTAAGCTCGTCTCAGCTTCTTCTAATCAGGCATATAATAGACCCGTTTCCTTTTTTCTTTCAATGAAATCATCACTAACACTGTCGGCCAGCAGAGGGCAGTGAACTTACCAACAAATATACATAAATGACAAATGATATAATAATAACCCACACAAATTTCAGCATTTAACATAGCACATTTGTTGTTAAATAAAAATATTGACTGATTAAAAATAATGGCATTTATTATATAAGCCTTGATTTTGATCTTTTTAAAAAGATATAGCCTACATTACAGCTTCTGTCAATCTAAAAATGTCTCTCCAGTTCTGGAGTTCAGCCGCTAGAGGTCGCTTATGTTACATATACAAACAATCCAAAATATTTAAAACCTCAATCTAATATTGATGGCATGGTTTACAATCGAACCGAATATAATAAAATATTAATAGTACAAATTTGCACAATAAATAGCCAGAGCACAGATGTGCTCTTACCAAATTTACCACCTAATCTAATATTTCTTTGTAGTGTCTCGTTTTCAGACACTGCAAAAAAATCCTTTTAATAACAACATTCTGTCTGACACTACTGCTGTGTTATACACATTTAAGGCAAGGCCATAAGATCCTGGTCTGTGATGATGATCCCTCTGACTTCTGCACTGGTCTGAATGAGAGAGAGACAGAGAGAGAGAGAGAGAGAGAGAGAGAGAGAGAGAGAGAGAGAGAGAGAGAGAGAGAGAGAGAGAGACATCCATGCTGTCAACATACAGTACTGTGTAAAAGTCTTAGGCACCCCATTCTAAGTACACATTATCATATTTATGATTTCTGCATTATTGAGTCAGTACAAAAACATTATATATTTCCAAACATTACTTTTCCAACAGAAAATATAGAAAAAAAATATTTGTTTTAGATTTTTAGATTATATTAGACCACTTCTCAGACAATTGAAAAGGCTGCTGGGATATGCATGCATAGAAAAAGCAAGTGTGCAGTCCAAGTCTCAGAAGAATTGCTTACCAAGATGCTCAGTAAAACTTACCAGCCAATTTCTTTATAAAACTGCACAAAGTGTACTGAGACTCCTGATGTTTTTGGGTTGTCACACCAAATACTGACTTTGTTTAGTGTATTACTATTTACCGCTCATTATAGTATTTTTTTTAAATGTAGAAACATTTAATTTCATTGTTTTTGAAGGCATCGTCTGTAATTCTACCCCAGGCCACACTGGTTAAAGAGGCTATATTAGGCCTAGACCTAGGGCTAATACAGGTATGCACCATTCTAGATCATCATACACATTCATTCACAGGAACAATTTAGACAGACAGTAACCTCAGACTCAAACAAACATTATGATAAAGTCTAACACAGGGCTGATTACCTGTTTCTTAGTCAACAGGAGTGGACTTCAGTCATTTTGTGCAACTCATTGATGTTATTGTACTACATTTGGTATAACCATAAACAACTGCTATGGCTGAATTATGAATTTAATTAAAAAATGAATTATGCTGATTTAAAACCAATCTTTTTCAAATATAAATTTAACATAGGTTTATCTTTACTATGGAGCCTCACTATATAGAGTACAGTCTAGCACTGTCTGGCACTGTCTACTAGTGCATTATATGGTTACTTGATTGCCATCTGAATTTCAAATCCAGGAAATAGGCGCCTGTTATAGCATTATTTAAATGTGTATGTATTGTGAGAGTGATTCCTGAGAAAAAAAGAAACTTGTTTTTCAATATTAATCATATTAATCAATTATAATCCATTATAGTCAACTATGTTACTGAAGTATGGTAATCAGCTAGGTAACCCTATAATACTATATATGGCCATTTTAGTAAAATGCTTTTATGGCTACAAAGAATCAGGTTTTAAAAAAATTGTTCCAGAGATGCTGGAGTTGTTTCAGAGATGGCATGATGCCAGGTCCAGGAGTGGAAAATACTTGAGTAACTATACTTTGTTACTATACTTATTATTTTGGTGTGTTTGTGCTTTACTTTAGTGTTATTGAAAATTAATACTTGTATTTAATTACGTTTCCTTACATTTGTATTTAGACTCGTACAAAGTACTCGTTACATTTCACAAAGGTCTCTTCTTTTGTCATCTAGCCAATGACTAAATGCTATATCCATCGAATATGCTCCGAATCAGCACCCAATTATTTCAGTTTAGCATCCAATCAAATCCATCAACATAGAAAAAAAAATCAAGAATCATACCAATTTGTCATCTGATGTGACCTTCTCATGTTATATAGTTAGTACTATAGCTAACATGTGCATCTGAATGTGGACAGGTCACTAGCAGTGTTAACCTTAACAGTGAGCACCCCTGGCTCTTCCTCATTAACATGTTTCATTATGCTGGAATAAGCCTTCCTAGAAGGCATGCACTCCATCTAATTAGAAAATGCATGTTGAGGCAAGATTAACTGTTTGTATTTAACTAAGTTAGCCTGTTTTCTTTGCTAATGGCGGGTCAGACTAGCATAGATTCTAGCAGGTAACATATAGGCCGCAAATCTAATTCTAGCTAATGGTAAATAATGGTTATTTACATTTTATTTTACTTCTGATTAATTCATTAACAAAATACATAGCATTCTAACAGTTTTAGATAAGTAATAATAAAAGTTCCTTTTCACATTAAAATAGGACATTATCTAAATTTCATTATTTAAAAACATTTGATTGTTACTACTTGAATATATTAAAAAGAGCAACTTTCTGACATTCACATTAATGTATTTTTTGGCTGGATACTTCCAGTTTTAATTTAGCAATATTTTGAGACAGTATTATCTATACTTTCGATACTGCTCAGGGCAGAGTGAGATGTGAGCTAATGTGATATGATTTGTCCACAATAAGATGTATTGATCTGAAGTATGAGTTTAGGTTCAAGTTAAGCAAAGTATAGTAGCATATTCAAAGTCATAGTAGCTAGTTGATACTCGCAATAATTGATTATTATCTTATTTCTCTGCATCAGCTCATTTACAATTCATCCCTTTAACACACTAACAAAATGCATGGCTAAAGCATGCTAGGCATGACATCATCTCATTTTTAGCACACAACACATAATTCTGTATAGTTAAACATCCTAATTAACACATCTCAGTAAAATTACATGAGGGTCAAACCTTCTTAAACTAATAACTTCATGTTACAGCTTACAATTGATTGTGCAATCAACACCAACCCATAGGTGCGTTGGCATACATTAGGTTAACTAATTATCTGTGTCCGTCTTTTTGCTTACTCACCAAGCATAGCTTTACAGTAAAGTGTATACACTACATAAACATGTGTATAAGCATACAAAGACATCCTAGACAATCATGTATCTCCAACCCTGGGTTTGGAGAAGGCCCACATATGGGAGTCATGGTCAGGTGTCCATAAAATTTTGCCCAAATAGTGTATAATCATCTAGGCAACATGATGTTTGTCCAACACTCACTATAGTTTGCAGTTAATTACCTGGTTATTTGTGGGTCAGTGAACAGTACCTAAAATAACAGACTTCCTAATGTAGAAATACAGCCCCCATGTTAGGTTTCCCTCAAATACATATCCTCAAAACACATGCCTAGACAAGAAAGGCTTCAGGGAGAGCTTCCAGGGTTACCAGGTAAAATAATTCCTTCCTGACTGGTTGGATCTTGGTGCTCCATATCATTCATTTTTCTCTTATGTTATAGAACCTGGGGTGCCACAGAGACCCAGAGATTTCTCCTCAAAACAGATATATCACTCACTACCATACATGTTAAAAAGTCAACACCATAAATGTTAAAAAATATTGAGAATACTAAAATAATTGATGAAGTAATGTGATTAAATAACGATTGTGTGCCAATTTGAGGTCCATGCAGGATTCACTAGTTGAGCTTATGGTCCACTGTCTTTTTTCATTGCAGAGTGTGAAAGAGAAGTAAGTAAATGCTAAATACTGATTAGTTTGATAGATAGATAGATAGATAGATAGATAGATAGATAGATAGATAGATAGATAGATAGATAGATAGATAGATAGATAGGCTGAATGATAGATTGATAGATTGATAGATTGATAGAGGTAAGGTCAGGCTAAATCTAAAGCAGGTAAAGAGTGGGGTTAAACTGGACAGTGGAGCATGGCTCAGGCAATTATGCAGCAGGGTTAAACCCACCCTTTCATGTTTGGTGCAAAATTAAATTTATATTCTATGTTTGTAAGATAAACAGCTAGCTAATGTATGCAACCCAATTCTGCACCAAACGGCTAGAAAAGTAACTTTGTTGTGTCCCAGTTTTTTGGCAGATAGATAATCAGAATTAATTTTGCTGACCACATTAGACCCATTACGTGGGGTTTTGTGTACATGCTCATGGCAGGAAGGAGATAAGTGCCCTGAATATTGATTCAGTTGCTCCACAACTAAAGCCACAAACTTCCCCAAGAACACAGCCAGCTATGTGATTGATCATGATTTGGCCATCTAAAAGTCAGAAAACAAACAAAGAAACAAACAAACAAACAGGCTGCATTTGTTTTATTTCTTTCTGTTCTTCTGTGACTTCCTGCAAATGCAAAAATGTTCGCTATATTAGCTAGTTTACGATCTAAATTTCTGAAATCTAGCAAATTAGTTAGCAGTCTGCTGACAGTAGTTAACTATTATTTTTCTATTTCTTACATTGAATACACAAATCACTTAATTTTCTACATTGAATTACTTAATTTTTGTTACATCATAAGTTTTGTTTTATCATACTGCTTTATCATAACTTTTGTAATTGTTTTACATTTCAATTAACGTGGGGTGAGTACATTAACTTGTGCAATGTGGATGCAATCATTATCCAAAGTTGGTCAAAAACACCATTTATCCATTTACTCAATGTACATATAGATGAATTGAATATAGATGAAATTAGGCTGTCAATGGAATAAACAACCACAAAACAACAACAACAACAACAACAACAACAACAACAACAATAACAATAATAATAATAATAATAATAATAATAATAATAATAATAATAATAATAATTTTAGTAAATCTGGCTCGTTTACTTTACTTGTATGTCGCTGTCCACTGCAGTGGAGCTGAACATATTTTAGCAACTACCAACATAACAATTTTGGTAGATTTTGTTGACAGATACGTTTAATACAAATAGAAAAAAACAGCAGTATTTGTAGACACAGGAATTGTGGTAGAAATAGAAAAAACCTAAACCACTAGAAAACAAGAAGAAGAACAATAGCAGGGTCTGCTTGACTTGTGTGTCGCTGTCCACTTGTGGTGCTGAACTTAGAAGCTACCAACCTAAAACATGATGGATTTTCTTAATGTATACTTTTTTTTTTTTGCAATTGTAACAAACAGCAGCAATTGTGGCCACAGTAAGCCTATTACTCTTAGGTAATAATTACTCTAAGATAGACTAATCCTCTCTGTGTTTATCAGAACTCGCTGGCGTTGGTCTCCGGGTGTCGCTGTTTGCTAGTAAATGACACTGAATGGCACTTGCTCTTAAGAGGGAGTGAACATAATTCTCAGATTTCCATTAAATAAGAGGACTTGAGGACAACAGCACTTTCCGTGTTCGCATTTGGCAGTCTGTATTATATTCTGTACCTAAGTAAAATTGTAGACTAAGAGAACTTTTAGAGAGGTGACACATCACTTGAAGCTGTCAAAGTGATTTTTGGCCTGGAAAATGAAGACTGTGGGATGCATATGCTGTGTGATTGTTTTCTTTGTATTTTCGGCGACATGGAGATCGGCTTTGTCTGTCACGCGTTACTCTATACCGGAGGAGATGGAGAGAGGGTCTGTTGTTGCAAATCTAGCTGCAGACTTGGGACTGGACATAGGAGCTCTAGCTCAACGAGAGGTAAAGTTAGATATATTTAATAACAAAAAATACTTAGATGTTAACAAGAGAACAGGGGAGCTGTACATTATTGAAAGAATAGATAGAGAAGGTATATGTCAGGTCAAAACGTCAAACTGTTTCATCAAACTAGATATGATAATAAAAAGCCCATTGCGTATTTTTAACATTGAATTAGAAATCACAGATATCAATGATAATGCTCCACATTTTAGAATGGATAGGGTAGAACTAGATGTCTCCGAGTCTGCATCACCAGGTGAAAGATTTTCTTTACCCAATGCACAAGACCCGGATGTAGGGGCTAACACTGTGAATACTTACAAAATTAGTGATAGCGATCATTTTACAATAGATATTAATTCTGGTAGTGATGGTACAAAATATGCAGACTTGGTCCTTATGAAAGCATTAGACCGGGAAGCACAGCGTATTCATAATCTCATTCTCACTGCTGTAGATGGAGGTGTCCCTCCGCGCTCCGGAACTGCCAGTATTATTGTTCATGTGCTGGATACAAACGACAACGCCCCTCAGTTTGACCGTTCAGTATACACCGTAAAAATGAGTGAGAATTCACCGATTGGAACTCTTGTTACTAAACTAAACGCAACTGATACTGATGAAGGCTCAAACGCAGAAATAACGTATTCATTTACGCTTTACACCTCAGAAAAAACGCAAGACATGTTCAAGTTGAATTCAAAAACTGGCGAAATAACTGTTAAAGGCACTATAGATTTTGAAGACATGAAAATATTTGAGATGCATATAGAGGCCAAAGATAATGGCCCTATTCAGCTCTCCAGTCAGTGTAGAATAACAGTGGATATTATGGATATGAACGATAATTATCCAGAGATAACCATCAAATCACTGAAGAACACTGTGAAAGAGGACACTCCTGCCGGCACAGTCATAGCCCTTGTAGGTGTAAGCGACAGAGACACGGGGGATAATGGCAACGTTAATCTTACAATAAACAAAAACATACCATTTACTCTAAATAAATCATCTGATTATCACTACGAACTGCTAATTTCGGAACCATTAGATCGAGAAATAACTCCAGAATATGACATTACTTTATTAGTGACAGACAGAGGAAATCCTCCACTGTCTGACAATGAAACTATAATAGTGCACTTACTGGACGTTAATGATAACGCACCTCAGTTCCCACAGAGTTTCTATAGTATATCTGTCATGGAAAACAATCCTCCCGGGGCTTTGTTGAGCTCTATAACTGCCCATGACCCAGATTTACATGAAAATCAGTATCTAGTGTATTTCATAATGGAAAGGGAAATAGCAAACACATCCATGTCCATGCTCTTCTCCATTAATCCAGAGAACGGTAACCTTTACGCACTAAAGACGTTTGATTATGAGATAGAGAAGGAATTTCTTTTCCACGTCGAGGCTAGAGACTCTGGTGTTCCTCCACTCAATAGTAATGTGACCGTTCACATTATTATCATGGACCAGAACGATAACACACCGGTTATAGTGTCTCCATGGCGCGCGCACGGCTCAGTGGTGGAGGAAAAAATACCGAGATCCACCGATAAAGGAACTCTGATAGCCAAAGTAATTGCTATAGACACAGACTCTGTGCACAACTCCCGCATTACGTACCAATTTCTCCAGAACACTGATGCTACATTATTCAGTTTGGACCAGTACAACGGAGAAATCCGGACCACTAGAATGTTCAGTTACAGAGACTCGCGCCATCAGCGGCTGGTGGTCATCGCCAAGGATAACGGACAACCCTCTCTCTCTGCTACCGTCACCATCAAACTGTCCACGGTTGAGACGGCGCTTAAAAGCTATGCTGACATGACTGAAGTGCCTTTAGAATATGACATCTTTTCAGATTTAAATCTGTATCTGGTAATTGGACTGGGCTCAGTGTCATTCCTGTTACTGATCACCATATTGGTGACCATCGTGCTGAAGTGTCAGAAACCGAAACCCAGTAAGGCTGCTCCTCCCTGCAGGAACAGTGTGATCAGTGAGAGGAACTCTACCATCGCAGATTCCACCCTGGTCTCCAACGATGCCTACTGGTACAGTTTATTTCTAGCTGAGACCAGGAAAGGAAAGCTGGTAGTTAGACAACCTGTGCCAAAGGGACAGAGATACATTGTGTCCAGTATACCGAGGAGCACTGGTTTGACTGAGACAAGTGAATCAGCTGCATCTACTCTACAGGTAAGGTAGCAAATATTGGCATACACCCGCAGCCATTTGACAATACATTACACAATATAGCATTTTTTTTACACTAGGCAATCCAAGGTCATGCTATTTTCAACATGAGTGAAAAAACAAACAAACATAAATGGTCGCTTCCAGAGGGCAAATTGAATCTCAGGCTTTCTGTGTAACACAAAACATTTAATTGGATAGGCAAGATATACCAAACCTCTTAGAGGCGTGGGGGCAAGATAATTGTTGTGTTTTTGAAGGAAGCTGTGTAGCTAACACTGGTGAAAACTACTTTTTATGACTATTAAATTGATAAGTGATTATTGGGAGTGCATACTGATTTTTTACAATTATTTTGCATACTAAAATTACCTACAAGGTTAAAAAGAGTTTTTTTTACTTCAGCCTAATTCAGCCTATTTGTATTTAAATATTCCGATTTGAAATGTATCTTTCGGCGTGTGCACAAAGTGGCGCTGTATTCCAGAAAAACACAAGGGCTGTCCACTGGGCGTCTGTGCCTGTCGCCATCACAGTTGATCATTGAGCGATCAGAACGAGCATCGTGTGCTTAAAAGGATTTACACTTATTACTGAAACCCCGCGTTAAGCAGTCTTTTATTTTCTCAAAACCGGACATTATTTAGCAACATCTATTTAGTCCCCTTATTGGAGTTTGAGGTCTTGTGGGGAAGTCACTGATTTTTGTAGGAACAAAACGATAAAAGGAGACAATGGGGGTTCATATGAACGCGCGGTGCTGGAGAAGGTACGTCTGGGGTGTTATGTTATTCTTCGCCATGATTCATACATCGTGTACTGTAACTCACTATTCTATCCCTGAAGAGATGGAAGAAGGATCCGTGGTTGCAAATTTAGCCACCGATTTAGGACTAGATTTAGACACTTTGATTAAACGGAAGGTTCGACTGGATGTTATTGCTAATAAGAAATATCTCGACATAAACAAAGAGAAAGGAGAGCTCTACATATTAGAAAAGATTGATCGTGAGCATCTGTGTCCGGCAAAAACGACTTGTTTTTTAAAAATGGAAGTGATTGTGGAAAATCCTGTGCGCATATTTTACATAGAATTAGAAATAACTGATATCAATGACAATAACCCTCATTTCCGACGCGACACTATTCATTTGGACATTTTGGAATCGACGCCAGCAGGTGAAAGATTTTCTGTCAGCAATGCGGTGGATTCTGATGTTGGATCCAACTCGGTTAAAACGTACTATCTAAGTGAAAGCGATCACTTTGGCATAGAAATACAGTCTGGCAGAGATGGATCAAAATTTGCTGATTTAATTTTGAAAAAGACGTTAGACCGTGAAATTCAAGCTATTCATAATCTGATACTTACTGCTGTGGATGGCGGAGTTCCTGCGCGCTCTGGCACAGCCAGCATTGTTGTTCGAGTGCAGGATGCAAATGACAACGCACCCAAGTTTGATCGGGAAAGCTATACCATCAATGTCACAGAGAACTCCCCTATAGGAAGTCTCGTCGTTAAACTAAATACAACTGACTTAGATGAAGGCTCCAACTCAGATATTACATACACTTTCGGCCTATATACGTCGGAAAAGGCACAAGAGGCTTTTAGTTTAAGCCCAGACACTGGTGAGATAAGAGTTAAAGAAACGATCAATTATGAGGATTTCCGAATTTATAACATGGAGATTATAGCAAAGGACAAAGGTACTAATTCATTATCGGGACAGTGTAAAGTAACCATTATGATTACAGACATGAATGACAATCATCCAGAAATTTCAGTACGATCTTTTTCAAATCCTGTTAAAGAGGACATTGCTGTAGATACAGTTATTGCATTGATTAGTGTAAGTGATAAAGATTCTGGTGAAAATGGCCAAATTGATCTTCATATTCCTGACAATTTACCGTTTGCACTAAAAGAATCATCTGAGAATTATTACGAGCTCGTGGTATCCGAACCACTGGACCGTGAAAAAGTACCAGAATATGACATCACATTTACCGTCACTGACAGAGGAAACCCTCCGTTATCTGATAATGAAACTGTAACTCTAGAACTGCTGGACGTTAATGACAACGTGCCACAGTTTCCACAATCATTTTATATGATACAGGTTATGGAAAATAATCCACCTGGAGCTTTACTAAGTTCCCTCACTGCATACGACCCCGACCTCCATGAAAATCAGTATCTAGTTTATTTCATAATAGAAAAGGAAATAGTGAATACTTCTATGTCCATGCTCTTCTCCATTAATCCAGAGAACGGTAATCTTTATGCACTAAAGACATTTGATTATGAGATAGAGAAGGAGTTTCTTTTCCATATCGAGGCCAGAGACTCTGGTGTTCCTCCACTCAGCAGTAACGTGACCGTTAATATTATTATCATGGACCAGAACGACAACACACCGGTTATAGTGTCTCCATGGCGCGCGCACGGCTCGGTGGTGGAGGATAAAATACCCAGATCCACCGATAAAGGAACTCTTATAGCCAAAGTAATTGCTATAGACACAGACTCTGTGCACAACTCCAGGATTACTTACCAGTTTCTCCAGAACACTGATGCGACATTATTCAGTTTGGACCAGTATAACGGAGAGATCCGGACCACGAGAATGTTCAGTTACAGAGACTCGCGCCACCAGCGGCTGGTGGTGATCGCCAAGGATAACGGACAGCCCTCTCTCTCTGCTACAGTCACCATCAAACTGTCCACGGTGGAGACGGCGCTTAAAAGCTATGCTGACATGACTGAAGTGCCTTTAGAATATGACATCTTTTCAGATTTAAATCTGTATCTGGTAATCGGACTGGGCTCAGTGTCATTCCTGTTACTGATCACCATACTGGTGACCATCGTGCTGAAGTGTCAGAAACCAAAACCCAGTAAGGCTGCTCCTCCCTGCAGGAACAGTGTGATCAGTGAGAGGAACTCTACCATTGCAGATTCCACCCTGGTCTCCAACGATGCCTACTGGTACAGTTTATTTCTTGCTGAGACCAGGAAAGGAAAGCTGGTAGTTAGACAGCCTGTGCCAAAGGGACAGAGATACATTGTGTCCAGTATACCGAGGAGCACAGGACTGACTGAGACTAGTGACTCAGCTGCATCTACTTTACAGGTAAGGTAGCAAATATTGGCATACACCCGCATGCATTTGAGGGGATCTTGATGATAATGCTCACAATATTGCATTTTTTTAGATTAGGTGAGCCAAGGTAATGCTGTTTTTAACATGAGTGGAAAAAAGAATAGATGGTCGTAGCCAGAGGGCAAACTGACGTTTAGGCTTGTTGTGTAACACAAAAGTTATAATTCAAAAAGCAAGAGAAACGAAACCTCTTAGAGGCATGTGGGTAAGCTAACTGTCATGTGTTTTTAAACCTAGTTGAGTAGGAAACAATCGTGAAAATTTATCTTTTTGGAATGTGATCCTATTTAAGACTATTAAATAGTTACGTGATCACTGAGAGTGCTCACTGATTATTTTTTAAATTATTTTTGTAGAAGGTTAAAAATATTTTTAACGATCTGTCTACAAAAATTCAGCCTATTTGTATTTAAATATTCCGATTTGAAATGTATCTTTCGGCGTGTGCACAAAGTGGCGCTGTATTCCAGAAAAACACAAGGGCTGTCCACTGGGCGTCTGTGCCTGTCGCCATCACAGTTGATCATTGAGCGATCAGAACGAGCATCGTGTGCTTAAAAGGATTTACACTTATTACTGAAACCCCGCGTTAAGCAGTCTTTTATTTTCTCAAAACCGGACATTATTTAGCAACATCTATTTAGTCCCCTTATTGGAGTTTGAGGTCTTGTGGGGAAGTCACTGATTTTTGCAGGAACAAAACGATAAAAGGAGACAATGGGGGTTCATATGAACGCGCAGTGCTGGAGAAGGTACGTCTGGGGTGTTATGTTATTCTCCGCCATGATTCATACATCGTGTACTGTAACTCACTATTCTATCCCTGAAGAGATGGAAGAAGGATCCATGGTTGCAAATTTAGCCACCGATTTAGGACTAGATTTAGAGACTTTGATTAAACGGAAGGTTCGACTGGATGTTATTGCTAATAAGAAATATCTCGACATAAACAAAGAGAAAGGAGAGCTCTACATATTAGAAAAGATTGATCGTGAGCATCTGTGTCCGGCTAAAACAACAACGACTTGTTTTTTAAAAATGGAAGTGATTGTGGAAAATCCTGTGCGCATATTTTACATAGAATTAGAAATAACTGATATCAATGACAATAACCCTCATTTCCGACGTGACACTATTCATTTGGACATTTTGGAATCGACGCCAGCAGGTGAAAGATTTTCTGTCAGCAATGCGGTGGATTCTGATGTTGGATCCAACTCGGTTAAAACGTACTATCTAAGTGAAAGCGATCACTTTGGCATAGAGATACAGTCTGGCAGAGATGGATCAAAATTTGCTGATTTAATTTTGAAAAAGACGTTAGACCGTGAAATTCAAGCTATTCATAATCTGATACTTACAGCTGTGGATGGCGGAGTTCCTGCGCGCTCTGGCACAGCCAGCATTGTTGTTCGAGTGCAGGATGCAAATGACAACGCACCCAAGTTTGATCGGGAAAGCTATACCATCAATGTCACAGAGAACTCCCCTACAGGAAGTCTCGTCGTTAAACTAAATACAACTGACTTAGATGAAGGCTCTAACTCAGATATTACGTACACTTTCGGCCTATATACGTCGGAAAAGGCACAAGAGGCTTTTAGTTTAAGCCCAGACACTGGTGAGATAAGAGTTAAAGAAACGATCAATTATGAGGATTTCCGAATTTATAACATGGAGATTATAGCAAAGGATAAAGGTACTAATTCATTATCGGGACAGTGTAAAGTAACCATTATGATTACAGACATGAATGACAATCATCCAGAAATTTCAGTACGATCTTTTTCAAATCCTGTTAAAGAAGACATTGCTGTGGATACAATTATTGCATTGATTAGTGTAAGTGATAAAGATTCTGGTGAAAATGGCCAAATTGATCTTCATATTCCTGACAATTTACCGTTTGCACTAAAAGAATCATCTGAGAATTATTACGAGCTCGTGGTATCCGAACCACTGGACCGTGAAAAAGTACCAGAATATGACATCACATTTACCGTCACTGACAGAGGAAACCCTCCGTTATCTGATAATGAAACTGTAACTCTAGAACTGCTGGACGTTAATGACAACGTGCCACAGTTTCCACAATCATTTTATATGATACAGGTTATGGAAAATAATCCACCTGGAGCTTTACTAAGTTCCCTCACTGCATACGACCCCGACCTCCATGAAAATCAGTATCTAGTTTATTTCATAATAGAAAAGGAAATAGTGAATACTTCTATGTCCATGCTCTTCTCCATTAATCCAGAGAACGGTAATCTTTACGCACTAAAGACATTTGATTATGAGATAGAGAAGGAGTTTCTTTTCCATATTGAGGCCAGAGACTCTGGTGTTCCTCCACTCAGCAGTAACGTGACCGTTCACATTATTATCATGGACCAGAACGACAACACACCGGTTATAGTGTCTCCATGGCGCGCGCACGGCTCAGTGGTGGAGGATAAAATACCCAGATCCACCGATAAAGGAACTCTTATAGCCAAAGTAATTGCTATAGACACAGACTCTGTGCACAACTCCAGGATTACTTACCAGTTTCTCCAGAACACTGATGCGACATTATTCAGTTTGGACCAGTATAACGGAGAGATCCGGACCACGAGAATGTTCAGTTACAGAGACTCGCGCCACCAGCGGCTGGTGGTCATCGCCAAGGATAACGGACAGCCCTCTCTCTCTGCTACAGTCACCATCAAACTGTCCACGGTGGAGACGGCGCTTAAAAGCTATGCTGACATGACTGAAGTGCCTTTAGAATATGACATCTTTTCAGATTTAAATCTGTATCTGGTAATCGGACTGGGCTCAGTGTCATTCCTGTTACTGATCACCATACTGGTGACCATAGTGCTGAAGTGTCAGAAACCGAAACCCAGTAAGGCTGCTCCTCCCTGCAGGAACAGTGTGATCAGTGAGAGGAACTCTACCATCGCAGATTCCACTCTGGTCTCCAACGATGCCTACTGGTACAGTTTATTTCTAGCCGAGACCAGGAAAGGAAAGCTGGTAGTTAGACAACCTGTGCCAAAGGGTCAGAGATACATTGTGTCCAGTATACCGAGGAGCACAGGACTGACTGAGACTAGTGACTCAGCTGCATCCACTCTACAGGTAATTTACTTTTTGATCAACAATGTTACTGCTAACTTTATCAGTCAAGTGGTAATTTTTATCAATTAAGACATATAAATCTTATTATTATAAGTCTTTGAGAATATACTTCCTTATCTGTGGTCATCCTTGCAATCTGTTAAATATGTTAGAATTAGCTGGGCTTGTTTGTCTTGAAATGGGTATATGTTTTTGCAAGCTTTTTATGCAAAAGTGTACCGTTTCCGTATATGCACACAGCGTCGCTGCCCACCATCAAAACTGCGCAAGCCGAGTCATTCCTTCATCGCCATGACTGCGTGATTTTACGACAGGTTTTCTTTTGTTATGTGAAGAGGTCTGAGCTGATCTCCTCGTCCCTTCATATCAGGAAAATCAAGATTTTCTTTTACTTACACTGCACTAATTAAACCAATCATTTTGTTATTTTTGTCTTTGTGTCGCTCTGATATTTCGTGGTGGTCACGTTGCACAACGAGTTTAAACAATGGATGGCACTGTGAAACAAAAGTCGTGGATGAGGTATGGCTCGACCTTTGTATTTATTTCCGCTGTGATTAATATAGCCGTTGCAGTTACCCATTACAGTATTCCCGAGGAAATGGAGGAGGGCTCTTTTGTTGCGAATATAGCAGCTGATCTAGGACTGGACATCAAAAGTTTAATGAGGCGTAAGATACGGTTAGATGTGATAGCCAACAGGAAATATTTGGAGATAAACAAAGAGACAGGGGAGCTGTATATCGTGGAAAAAATTGATAGAGAGTCACTATGTCCCTCAAAAACAACAAACTCGTGTTTTCTTAAATTAGAGGTTTCAATTGAAAATCCAGTGCGAATGTTTAATATAGAATTACTGATAATGGATTTTAACGACAATGCTCCTAGTTTCCGACGAGATACAATGCACTTGGATATCTCTGAGTCAACACTGCCCGGAGAAAGATTTTCTCTTAACAATGCGGTAGATCCAGATATCGGGACAAATTCGATCAAAACATATCTTCTGAGTGAAAGTGAACACTTCTCTATAGAAATTCAAACTGGGAGAGATGGGTCAAAGTTTGTTGATTTAATTTTGAACAAAGCCTTAGATAGAGAGGAGAGGGCTATTCATAATTTGATACTTACTGCTGTAGATGGCGGAGTGCCCGCGCGTTCAGGTACAGCCAGTGTCATCGTTCGCGTGCTGGATACGAATGACAACGCCCCAAAATTTGAAAAGGAAAGTTTTGAAATAAATCTTACAGAGAACGCTCCTATAGGTAGCCTAGTTGTGCAATTAAACGCTACAGATTTAGACGAAGGTTCCAATTCCGATATTAGATATTCATTCAGTCTCTACACATCTGAAAAATCCCAAGAGACGTTCAGTTTAAATGAATATAACGGTGAAATTAGAGTAAAGGAGATGATCAATTATGAAGATTTCAACATTTACAACATGGAGATAATAGCAAAAGATAAAGGAGTGAATCATTTGTTAGGGAAATGCAAATTAACAATTTTCATCTCCGATATGAATGACAATCATCCAGAAATGTCATTAAAGTCATTTAAAAGTCCAATTAAAGAAGATGTTTCTCTGGGCACGGTCATTGCAATACTCAGTGTAAATGACAAAGATTCAGAAGAAAATGGCCAAATAGACGTTCATATTAATGATAAGCTACCATTTGCGCTCAAAGAGTCAGCTAACAATTATTACGAGCTCGTAGTTTCAGAACCGTTAGATCGAGAAAAGGTTGCAGAATATGACATCACATTTACCGTTACTGACAGAGGAAACCCTCCATTATCTGACAATGAAACTGTAACTCTAGAGCTGCTGGACGTTAATGACAATGTGCCACAGTTTCCTAAATCTATTTATACCATACAGGTGTTGGAAAATAATCGACCTGGGGCTTTGTTGAGTTCTTTAACAGCTATTGACCCAGATCTCCATGAAAATCAGTATCTGGTTTACTTTATAATAGAAAAGGAAATAGTGAACACCTCAATGTCCATGCTCTTCTCCATTAATCCAGAGAACGGTAATCTTTACGCACTAAAGACGTTTGATTATGAGATAGAGAAGGAGTTTCTTTTTCATATCGAGGCCAGAGACTCTGGTGTTCCTCCACTCAGCAGTAATGTGACCGTTCACATTATTATCATGGACCAGAACGACAACACACCGGTTATAGTGTCTCCATGGCGCGCGCACGGCTCAGTGGTGGAGGAGAAAATACCCAGATCCACTGATAAAGGAACTCTTATAGCCAAAGTAATTGCTATAGACACGGACTCTGTGTACAACTCCAGGATTACTTACCAGTTTCTCCAGAACACTGACGCTACATTATTCAGTTTGGATCAGTACAATGGAGAGATCCGGACCACTAGAATGTTCAGTTACAGAGACTCGCGCCACCAGCGGCTGGTGGTGATCGCCAAGGATAACGGACAGCCCTCTCTCTCTGCTACAGTCACCATCAAACTGTCCACGGTGGAGACGGCGCTTAAAAGCTATGCTGACATGACTGAAGTGCCTTTAGAATATGACATCTTTTCAGATTTAAATCTGTATCTGGTAATCGGACTGGGCTCAGTATCATTCCTGTTACTGATCACCATACTGGTGACCATAGTGCTGAAATGTCAGAAATCGAAGCCCAGTAAAGCTGCTCCTCCCTGCAGAAACAGTGTGATCAGTGAGAGGAATTCTACCATCGCAGATTCCACTCTGGTCTCCAACGATGCCTACTGGTACAGTTTGTTTCTAGCCGAGACCAGGAAAGGAAAGCTGGTAGTTAGACAACCTGTGCCAAAGGGACAGAGATACATTGTGTCCAGTATACCGAGGAGCACAGGACTGACTGAGACTAGTGACTCAGCTGCATCCACTCTACAGGTAGGAAAGAATTTCTTTCCTAAAAAATTTATGATAGAATGATTTAGAAAAAAAAAGCCTTAAAGACAAGCAATGATTATTCAGTACAACAGTGCGTTATATGTAATATGTCTTCTCCTATTATAAACCTGCTTTTATCATTGTGGTTATGTGTCCATGTTTAGACATTATCATAGACGCTATTCCCGAGGCATTCAAATTATATACTGGAATTATTTCTTGATTTTTTTTTTTAAAGCAAATTAAGAGTTTTGAAGTAAAGGTTACATATTTAATTTAGCAGTTAGGTAAGTTTCGCACTACAGTGGCTGAGAAATTCCTGCATAGTGCAGTTTAGTACATTTTGCCATGTGCTGCGCACAGTGTCGCTGTTCTCCATGAAACGCATTTATTTCATATCTCTCCCTTGCACTCATTCCGGAGATGGTGGATCAGCTCTTTGTGTGGCCGCCTCAGAATCCTTCGGTTCAAGATTTTGAACGATTTTAACGATTTACGCAGCGCTACGACGTTTGAAATTAGTAACATTTCCATTTGGAGATTGTCTGCATCGTTTGGTTGCCCTTTTCTTATAGCACGCCCAAGAGAGGACAATGGATTTTCGACTAAGGAGTGCGCTAATGAAAAGGTACGTTGCCTCCATCGTTTTGTCTGCTTTCTTAAATACAGCATCGGCTGTTACCCATTATTCTATTCCCGAAGAAATGGAGACAGGTTCCGTGGTAGCTAATTTAGCAACAGATCTTGGACTGGATGTTAGGACGTTGAGCAAGCGCAAGATACGACTGGATACTTTGTCTAATAAAAAATATTTGGATATTAACAAAGAAACAGGCGAGCTATTAATCCTGGAGCGGATTGACCGAGAACATATTTGCACCACTAAATCAGCAGCAACGTGCATTTTGAAGCTTGATGCAACCATAGATGATCCAGTAAGGATGTTTAACATTGAGTTGGAAATTATTGATATCAACGACAATGCTCCACATTTCAGAAGAGACACGATGCATTTAGACATTTCTGAATCAACGCCTGCTGGAGAACGATTTTCATTAAATAATGCAGTCGATCCTGACATCGGTGTAAACTCAATTAAAACGTATTATCTTAGTGACAGTGATCACTTTTCCATTGAAATCCAAACTGGTCGTGATGGATCGAAATTTACAGATTTAATTTTGAAAAAAGCTTTAGACAGGGAGGAAGTGGCAGTTCATAATCTGATACTCACTGCTGTAGATGGCGGAGTTCCTGCGCGCTCTGGCACAGCCAGCATCATTGTGCGCGTTCTTGACACGAACGACAACGCCCCTCAGTTTGATAAAGACAGTTACACAATAAACATAATGGAAAACTCTCCTATTGGAAGTCTTGTTGTGAAATTAAATGCAACCGACGCCGATGACGGATCGAATTCCGACCTCACCTACGCATACAGTTTATATACGACAGAGAAAACGCAGCAAACGTTCAGTTTAAACCCAGATAGTGGGGAAATTAGAGTGAAAGAAATGATTAATTACGAAGATTTTAGGATTTATGACATGGAAATTGTGGCAACAGACAAAGGAACAAATTCATTATCTGGGAATTGTAAAGTAAGAATTTTAATCGTGGACATGAATGACAATCATCCAGAAGTATCCATTAGATCATTCACGAGCCCAGTCAAAGAAGACGTAGTTGTAGGTACAGTTCTTGCAGTGATTAGTGTTAGTGATAAAGATTCGGGAGAAAATGGACAAATTGACGTTGATATTTCTGAGAAACTACCATTTGATCTAAAAGAATCATCTGATAATTATTACGAGCTGGTTGTTTCAGAACCACTGGATCGCGAAAAGGTTGCAGAATATGAGATTACATTTACCGTTACTGACAGAGGAAACCCTCCGTTATCTGATAATGAAACTGTAACTCTAGAGCTGCTGGACGTTAATGACAACGCCCCACAGTTTCCTCGATCATTTTATACCTTGCAGGTTATAGAAAATAATCCACCTGGAGCATTAATGAGCTCCCTCACCGCACACGACCCAGACCTCCATGAAAATCAGTATCTCGTTTATTTTATAATAGAAAGGGAAATAGCTAACACCTCCATGTCCATGCTCTTCTCCATTAATCCAGAGAATGGTAATCTTTACGCACTAAAGACGTTTGATTATGAGATAGAGAAGGAATTTCTTTTCCACGTCGAGGCCAGAGACTCTGGTGTTCCTCCACTCAGCAGTAATGTGACCGTTCACATAATTATCATGGACCAGAACGACAACACACCGGTTATAGTGTCTCCATGGCGCGCGCACGGCTCAGTGGTGGAGGAGAAAATACCAAGATCCACTGATAAAGGAACTCTGATAGCCAAAGTAATTGCTATAGACACAGACTCTGTGCACAACTCCCGCATTACGTACCAATTTCTCCAGAACACTGACGCTACATTATTCAGTTTGGATCAGTACAATGGAGAGATCCGGACCACTAGAATGTTCAGTTACAGAGACTCGCGCCATCAGCGGCTGGTGGTGATCGCCAAGGATAACGGTGAGCCCTCTCTCTCTGCTACAGTCACCATCAAACTGTCCACGGTGGAGACGGCGCTTAAAAGCTATGCTGACATGACTGAAGTGCCTTTAGAATATGACATCTTTTCAGATTTGAATCTGTATCTGGTAATCGGACTGGGCTCAGTGTCATTCCTGTTACTGATCACCATACTGGTGACCATAGTGCTGAAGTGTCAGAAACCGAAGCCCAGTAAAGCTGCTCCTCCCTGCAGGAACAGTGTGATCAGTGAGAGGAACTCTACCATCGCAGATTCCACTCTGGTCTCCAACGATGCCTACTGGTACAGTTTGTTTCTAGCAGAAACAAGGAAAGGGAAGCTGGTAGTTAGACAACCTGTGCCAAAGGGACAGAGATACATCGTGTCCAGTATACCGAGGAGCACAGGACTGACCGAGACTAGTGACTCAGCTGCGTCTACTCTACAGGTAAGACAAAGTCGTCATTCTTTCAAGAAAAAAATCGCCACTGCTTACTTGACATTTCACTCAAAGTATCATGATGGATACTCAACGGTTTTAAAATATTAGCATTAGTATGAATTATAGATGTAATATAGAAAAAACGGTTTTTATTTAAAACAAGACCGACTTTCTTTTCATCTACTAATAATCACAGGCTCACAGATCTGGACGACTACAATTCCATTTTTTTTTTAACTTGCCAGATAATTTTTTTTAACCTTGCTCAAAGGCCCAACTGTGACTCTCTGACTGGTAGTATTTAAACTCGCTGTCATCCAATCACTTTCTTAGAGTTTTAACAGCTGTGTTACCACTTCTATTTATTAAAAACTTTCTTTGTGCAAAATATTAGAGTATTGTTACGATTACTTATAAACCCAAACACAAAGCGTCGCTGTTCACTAAAAAACGCATGTGTATGTAACCACCATTACAGTGTTTCGTTTTTTGGACACGCACACATCCGGTCGACGAAGTGATACCTCATCGCCTACCGATCTGGATCTTTACCTAATTTCTCATGAGACAAAAGCCTACTGAAATATTTAAATGCTAAACACCTTCTTTTTGCAACGGTGTCAGTGCTTATGATAAACGCAGAGATCTTAATGTGAAACAATGGAGGGAGGAATGAAACCACAGCTATGGAGCTACGCGTCAGCCTTCCTTCTTTTTACATCCTTCTTGTGCGGAGTGTCTTCTGTTACTCACTATTCCATCCCTGAAGAAATGAAGGAAGGATCCGTTGTGGCAAATCTAGCTGTAGATTTGGGACTGGACGTGAAAACCTTGAGCAGTCGAAAATTAAGGTTAGACGTAATTTCAAACAAAAAGTATCTTGAAATAAATAAAGAGACTGGTGAGCTTTATATTTTGGAAAAGATGGATAGAGAGTACCTTTGTTCTAAAACAATAACATGCTTCATTAAAATAGAGGTTATACTTGAGAATCCTGTAAGAATATTTAATATAGAAATTGAAATTGTGGATATAAATGACAACGCACCCCGGTTTCGGAGGGATACAATTCATTTGGATATCTCAGAGTCCACTTCTGAGGGTGAGCGATTTTCTCTTAGTAATGCAGTTGACCCTGATATTGGAACGAATTCTATTAAAACCTATCATTTGAGTGAGAGCGAATATTTTGATATCGAAATGCAGACTGGCAGAGACGGTGCAAAGTTTGCTGAATTAATTCTCAGACAGGTTTTGGACAGAGAGGCACAGGCAGTGCATAGTCTGATCCTTACTGCTGTAGATGGCGGAGTCCCAGCGCGGTCCGGCACAGCGAGCATTATAGTGCGGGTGCTGGACACAAATGACAACGCCCCAAAATTCGACAAAGAAGCTTATACAATACATTTAATGGAAAACTCCCCAATTGGAAACCTTGTAGTAAAGTTAAACGCAACGGATCTTGATGAGGGACCCAATTCAGATATTGCTTATTCGTTTAGTCTTTACACATCTGAGAAGACACAGGAAACGTTTAGTTTAAACCCTAATAATGGTGAGATTAGAGTTAAAGGAGTTATTAATTACGAGGATTTCAGGATCTATGACATGGAAATAATAGCAAAAGATAAGGGAGTGAACAGTTTGTCTGGACAATGCAAAGTAACTATTTTAGTGACAGATATGAACGATAATCATCCGGGAATATCTATAAAGTCATTCACGAATCCAGTCAAAGAGGATGTATCTGTAGATACGGTTATTGCCGTAGTTAGTGTAAGTGATAAAGATTCGGGAGAAAATGGCCATGTTGACGTTCGTATTTCTGAAAAGTTACCTTTTGCATTGAAAGTATCATCAGATAATTATTACGAGCTCGTTGTTTCAGAACCACTGGACCGTGAAAAGTTTGCAGAATATGACGTCACATTTACCGTTACTGACAGAGGAAACCCTCCCTTATCTGATAATGAAACTGTAACTCTTGAACTGCTGGACGTTAACGACAACGTCCCACGGTTTTCTCAATCAATTTATACTATACGGGTTTTGGAAAATAATCCACCTGGAGCTTTTTTGAGTTCTTTAACTGCTATTGACCCAGACCTCCATGAAAATCAGTATCTCGTTTATTTTATAATAGAAAGGGAAATAGCTAACACCTCCATGTCCATGCTCTTCTCCATTAATCCAGAGAACGGTAATCTTTACGCACTAAAGACGTTTGATTATGAGATAGAGAAGGAGTTTCTTTTCCATATCGAGGCCAGAGACTCTGGTGTTCCTCCACTCAGCAGTAACGTGACCGTTCACATTATTATCATGGACCAGAACGACAACACACCGGTTATAGTGTCTCCATGGCGCGCGCACGGCTCAGTGGTGGAGGAGACAATACCCAGATCCACTGATAAAGGAACTCTGATAGCCAAAGTAATTGCTATAGACACAGACTCTGTGCACAACTCCCGCATTTCTTACCAGTTTCTCCAGAACACTGACGCTACATTATTCAGTCTGGACCAGTACAATGGAGAGATCCGGACCACTAGAATGTTCAGTTACAGAGACTCGCGCCACCAGCGGCTAGTGGTGATCGCCAAGGATAACGGAGAGCCCCCTCTCTCTGCTACAGTCACCATCAAACTGTCCACGGTTGAGACGGCGCTTAAAAGCTATGCTGACATGACTGAAGTGCCTTTAGAATATGACATCTTTTCAGATTTGAATCTGTATCTGGTAATCGGACTGGGATCAGTGTCATTCCTGTTACTTATCACCATATTGGTGACCATCGTGCTGAAATGTCAGAAACCGAAGCCCAGTAAAGCTGCTCCTCCCTGCAGGAACAGTGTGATCAGTGAGAGGAACTCTACCATCGCAGATTCCACTCTGGTCTCCAACGATGCCTACTGGTACAGTTTGTTTCTAGCCGAGACCAGGAAAGGAAAGCTTGTAGTTAGACAACCTGTGCCAAAGGGACAGAGATACATTGTGTCCAGTATACCGAGGAGCACAGGACTTACTGAGACTAGTGAGTCAGCTGCATCCACTCTACAGGTAATTAGAATTTTTATTCATGTGATAAAATTCGTATAGGCTAGTACTGAAAGTCAAATGTTCTTTCTGAGAACAACAAGTAAAATATTTACGGTTTATTTCTTACTTCTTTGATTTCATACTACTTATTACTTCATTCATATTGTCTAATGTTTACTTTTCATTGAAAACGCGTAAGACATGATGTACACAGAAAATGTAGAAACAGATGGGCTACAGTTTGTAAATAAGTACAAAGTGCATGTACCTGATTTAATGGCATGTGTATGAAGATACAAGGTAAGTGTTACCAGTAATCTGGAAACTAAGGCATTACTGCAACTGCTCCGGTGAATGATATTCCCAGGAAATGGCAATGTTTATGACAACACGAGCTCAAGTGTAAAAAAAAAATAAGGAAAAAGAAATCGGTGTTCATAATGTGGCAACACCTAAAAACTAATATACATATTTTTAGCTTAATATATATGGTAAAAAAAAAAAAAAAAATCGTGCAACTCATATAGTAACTTCAGCGTGACACCTACATGCACCTAAAAAGCATTTCTTTCGCTCTGGAAAAAGTCGTCTCCAAAAGCTGTACTATAAATTGACATGTATCGAGTCATTTTTTAAATTCTCTGAATAGTGTTAATCGAGTAACTGCGAAGGGTTCTGTATTGAAAAAGTATGTGCACTTAGCGTCGCTGTTCACCAGCAAAACGGACCGTTAGTTTGTTTGGTGTGGCCATTATTTTGTCTGCAGCCGGTTGTGTCGAGTTGGCGTAGCGCTCGTGGAATACGCACGAGAATTTATTCTTCATGCAGCTGAATAATATTACTTTGTTGATAACTTTACTATTCTGTTTTATTTCCCTCACTTCGAACAATTGATTGCTTGTTTTGGTCGTATTTTCGTCGACGAATATCTCAAATCCATACAATGGAGAACAGCATGATGAAACAGCTGTTGTGGAGGTACGTCGCAACATCCCTTCTCATTTTTGCGGTTATATACTCCGCGTATGCTGTTACTCACTACTCGATACCCGAAGAAATGAAAGAGGGATCTGTTGTTTCAAATCTCGCAGCCGATTTAGGACTTGATGTGAAAACCTTGAGTGCACGAAAGATGAGACTAGATGTTCTTGCCGACAAGAAATACTTGGATGTTAACAAAGAAACGGGGGAGCTTTACATTGTGGAGAAAATGGACAGGGAGCAATTGTGCAATGTTAAAACAGCTACAACGTGCTTTTTAAAACTGGATGCCATAATTGAGAATCCAGTAAGAATGTTTAACATTGAACTTGAGATAATGGACATAAATGATAATTCGCCACATTTTCGTCGGGATACCATTCATCTTGATATATCCGAATCAACGCCAGTAGGTGAGAAGTTTTCTCTCACCAATGCTGTTGACCCCGATGTCGGCTCAAACTCCGTAAAAACGTATTACCTTGGCGAAAGCGATCATTTTAATATCGAGATTCATACTGGACGTGATGGTTCAAAATTTACAGACTTAATTTTGAAAAGAGCTCTGGACCGTGAGGAACGGGCTATTCATAATCTCATACTCACAGCTGTAGATGGCGGAGCTCCTGCGCGCTCTGGTACAGCTAAAATTATTGTTCGTGTGCTAGATACCAACGACAACGCCCCTCAGTTTGATAAAGACAGTTACACGATAAATTTAATGGAAAACTCACCCATAGGCAGCCTTGTAATCAAATTAAATGCAACAGATAAGGATGAGGGCACGAATTCTGATATTGAGTACTCATTTAGTCTATATACTTCTGAGAAAACGCAAGCGACGTTTGGATTAAACCCAAATAATGGTGAAATAAGAGTTAAAGAAATGATCAATTATGAGGATTTCAGAATTTACGATGCGGAAATAATAGCTAAAGATAAAGGTGTCAATTCGTTATCTGGACAATGCAAGGTAACTATACTAATCAATGATATGAATGACAATCATCCGGAAATTTCTATTAAATCCTTTTCAAGTCCTATTAAAGAGGATGTAGCTGTAGATACAGTTATTGCAGTGATTAGTGTGAGTGATAAAGATTCGGGAGAAAATGGCGAAATTGATATCCATATTTCTGATAAGCTACCTTTTAAACTCAGAGAGACATCCGACAACTACTACGAGCTCGTAATTTCAGAACCGTTGGACCGCGAAAAGGTCCCAGAATATGACATCACATTTACCGTTACTGACAGAGGAAACCCTCCGTTATCTGATAATGAAACTGTAACTTTAGAACTGCTGGACGTTAACGACAACGTGCCACATTTTCCACAATCATTTTATATCATACAGGTGATGGAAAATAATCCACCCGGGGCATTACTTGGCTCCCTCACTGCACACGACCCAGACCTCCATGAAAATCAATATCTTGTTTATTTTATAATAGAAAAAGAAATAGCTAACACCTCCATGTCAATGTTGTTCTCTATTAATCCAGAGAACGGTAATCTTTACGCACTAAAGACGTTTGATTATGAGATAGAGAAGGAGTTTCTTTTTCATATTGAGGCCAGAGACTCTGGTGTTCCTCCACTCAGCAGTAACGTGACCGTTCACATTATTATCATGGACCAGAACGACAACACACCGGTTATAGTGTCTCCATGGCGCGCGCACGGCTCAGTGGTGGAGGAGAAAATACCAAGATCCACTGATAAAGGAACTCTAATAGCCAAAGTAATTGCTATAGACACAGACTCTGTGCACAACTCCAGGATTACTTACCAGTTTCTCCAGAACACTGATGCTACATTATTCAGTTTGGATCAGTACAATGGAGAGATCCGGACCACTAGAATGTTCAGTTACAGAGACTCGCGCCACCAACGGCTGGTGGTGATCGCCAAGGATAATGGAGAGCCCTCTCTCTCTGCTACAGTCACCATCAAACTTTCCACGGTTGAGACGGCGCTTAAAAGCTATGCTGACATGACTGAAGTGCCTTTAGAATATGACATCTTTTCAGATTTGAATCTGTATCTGGTAATCGGACTGGGGTCAGTGTCATTCCTGTTATTGATCACCATACTGGTGACCATCGTGCTGAAATGTCAGAAACCAAAGCCAAGTAAAGCTGCTCCTCCCTGCAGGAACAGTGTGATCAGTGAGAGGAACTCTACCATTGCAGATTCCACTCTGGTCTCCAACGATGCCTACTGGTACAGTTTGTTTCTTGCTGAGACCAGAAAAGGAAAGCTTGTAGTTAGACAACCTGTGCCAAAGGGACAGAGATACATTGTGTCTAGTATACCTAGGAGCACAGGACTGACTGAGACTGACTCAGCTGCATCCACTCTAAAGGTAATTAGAATTTTTATTCCCGTTATAAAATTCATATAGTCTAGAGCTAAAAGTCAGATTTTCTTTCTGAGAACAACATGTAAAATTTTTACGGTTCAGCCCAAATGAAATTCCCTCATCAAAGAAACTGCCATTTAATTATCATCATGGAGGACTTCATTCATATTGTAGGATGTTTACTTTTCATTGAAAACGCGTAAGACATGATTTACATAGAAAATGTAGAAACAGATGGGCTACAGTTTGTAAATACGTAAAAAGTACATCTACGCATGTGCTAGGTGTACCTGATTTAATGGCATGTGAATGAAGATATAAGGTAAGTGTTACCAATAATCTAGCAAGTAAGACATTACTGCAACTGTTCCGGTAAGTGATGTTCCCAAGAAATGGCAAGGTTTATGACAACACGAGCTCAAGTGTAAAAAACAAACAAACAAACAAACAAAAAAAACTGCACATGTTTATAATGTGGCAACACCTAAAAACTAACTTCCTTTATTTTTGAGCTTAATACATATAGTAAAAAAAATAAAAAATAAAATACCAGCAAGGGTCACAACTACAGAAAATCCGTGAACTGTGCACCTCATGCATCTCATATAGAGAACTTCAGCGTGACACCTACATGCACCTAAAAAGCATTTCTTTCTCTCTGGATAAGGGCGCCTCCCAAAAGCTGTACTATGAATTGACATGCATCGAGTCATTTTTTAAATTCTCTGAATAGTGTTAATCGAGTAACTGCGAAGGGTTCTGTATTGAAAAAGTATGTGCACTTAGCGTCGCTGTTCACCAGCAAAACGGACCGTTAGTTTGTTTGGTGTGGCCATTATTTTGTCTGCAGCCGGTTGTGTCGAGTTGGCGTAGCGCTCGTGGAATACGCACGAGAATTTATTCTTCATGCAGCTGAAGAATATTACTTTGTTGATAACTTTACTATTCTGTTTTATTTCCCTCACTTCGAACAATTGATTGCTTGTTTTGGTCGTATTTTCGTCGACGAATATCTCAAATCCATACAATGGAGAACAGCATGATGAAACAGCTGTTGTGGAGGTACGTCGCAACATCCCTTCTCATTTTTGCGGTTATATACTCCGCGTATGCTGTTACTCACTACTCGATACCCGAAGAAATGAAAGAGGGATCTGTTGTTTCAAACCTCGGAGCCGATTTAGGACTTGATGTGAAAACCTTGAGTGCACGAAAGATGAGACTAGATGTTGTAGCCAACAAAAAATACTTGGATGTTAACAAAGAAACGGGGGAGCTTTACATTGTAGAGAAAATGGATAGGGAGCAATTGTGCAACGTTAAAACAGCCACGTGCTTTCTCAAGCTGGATGTCATAATTGAAAATCCAATAAGAATGTTTAACATTGAACTTGAGATAATGGACATAAATGATAATTCACCACAATTTCGTCGGGATACCATTCATCTCGATATATCCGAATCAACGCCAGTAGGAGAGAAATTTTCTCTCACCAATGCTGTTGACCCCGATGTCGGCTCAAATTCTATTAAAACCTATTATCTCAGCGAAAGTGACTACTTTAATATTGACATACAAACTGGGCGTGATGGCTCGAAATTTACAGACTTAATTTTGAAAAGAGCTCTGGACCGTGAGGAACGGGCTATTCATAATCTCATACTCACAGCTGTAGATGGCGGAGCTCCTGCGCGCTCTGGTACAGCTAAAATTATTGTTCGTGTGCTAGATACCAACGACAACGCACCTCAGTTTGATAAAGACAGTTACACGATAAATTTAATGGAAAACTCACCCATAGGCAGCCTTGTAATCAAATTAAATGCAACAGATAAGGATGAGGGCACGAATTCTGATATTGAATATTCATTTAGTCTCTATACTTCTGAGAAAACGCAAGCGACGTTTGGATTAAACCCAAATAATGGTGAAATAAGAGTTAAAGAAATGATCAATTATGAAGATTTCAAAATTTACGATGCGGAAATAGTAGCTAAAGATAAAGGTGTCAATTCGTTATCTGGACAATGCAAGGTAACTATACTAATCAATGATATGAATGACAATCATCCGGAAATTTCTATTAAATCCTTTTCAAGTCCTATTAAAGAGGATGTAGCTGTAGATACAGTTATTGCAGTGATTAGTGTGAGTGATAAAGATTCGGGAGAAAATGGCGAAATTGATATCCATATTTCTGATAAGCTACCTTTTAAACTCAGAGAGACATCCGACAACTACTACGAGCTCGTAATTTCAGAACCGTTGGACCGCGAAAAGGTCCCAGAATATGACATCACATTTACCGTTACTGACAGAGGAAACCCTCCGTTATCTGATAATGAAACTGTAACTTTAGAACTGCTGGACGTTAACGACAACGTGCCACATTTTCCACAATCATTTTATACCATACAGGTGATGGAAAATAATCCACCCGGGGCATTACTTGGCTCCCTCACTGCACACGACCCAGACCTCCATGAAAATCAATATCTTGTTTATTTTATAATAGAAAAAGAAATAGCTAACACCTCCATGTCAATGTTGTTCTCTATTAATCCAGAGAACGGTAATCTTTATGCACTAAAGACATTTGATTATGAGATAGAGAAGGACTTCCTTTTTCACATCGAGGCCAGAGACTCTGGTGTTCCTCCACTCAGCAGTAACGTGACCGTTAATATTATTATCATGGACCAGAACGACAACACACCGGTTATAGTGTCTCCATGGCGCGCACACGGCTCAGTGGTGGAAGAAAAAATACCAAGATCCACTGATAAAGGAACTCTGATAGCCAAAGTAATTGCTATAGACACAGACTCTGTGCACAACTCCAGGATTACTTACCAGTTTCTCCAGAACACTGATGCTACATTATTCAGTTTGGACCAGTACAATGGAGAGATCCGGACCACTAGAATGTTCAGTTATAGAGACTCGCGCCATCAGCGACTGGTGGTGATCGCCAAGGATAATGGAGAGCCCTCTCTTTCTGCTACAGTCACCATCAAACTGTCCACAGTTGAGACGGCGCTTAAAAGCTATGCTGACATGACTGAAGTGCCTTTAGAATATGACATCTTTTCAGATTTAAATCTGTATCTGGTAATTGGACTGGGCTCAGTGTCATTCCTGTTATTGATCACCATTCTGGTCACCATTGTTCTGAAATGTCAGAAACCAAAGCCAAGTAAAGCTGCTCCTCCCTCCAGGAACAGCGTGATTAGTGAGAGGAACTCTACCATTGCAGATTCCACTCTGGTGTCCAATGATGCCTACTGGTACAGTTTATTTCTTGCTGAGACCCGGAAAGGAAAGCTGGTAGTTAGACAACCGGTGCCAAAGGGACAGAGATACATTGTGTCTAGTATACCTAGGAGCACAGGCCTGACTGAGACTAGTGACTCAGCTGCATCTACTCTACAGGTAGGATGCAAAAAAGTTCTCATTTTTTAAAGATATAATTTTCCTTGCATTTGGTTAATATTTCAGACTAAACCGGCTTTTTAAAGAGATTGGCCAAAAAGCTGTTGAACACTTATGAGTAGCTCATATAAATTTGAATTTCCATGCTTTTTCCCATGGTCTTGATTGACACCTTAGATTAAACTTCACTTTAAAAATATTTTCTGTGCCACAGTTTTACATCATTAAAACATTTCTGTTTGAAAGTTTCATTAATAATGGTTTCTTAAGTTCTTTTAATGGATGTGACATCACCATTTAAATATTACTAAAGTTTTTACACAGCACCATATTGATCCATTTTATGATCTGTTTCAGGCTCTCATAATTCTAACAATTTACACAAAGAAATGTACTCCTTGGTCTCGTGTGCAGAGTTGCTGTTCACCATGAAAACGTACATAAAAGACTGAGATCTCGCCATCAGACACTTGGAGCTCTCTCTCAAGCATTAATTTCCTTATCTCACTATGTGATACATTTTTTCTGCATAGTCCTCAGAAGCTAACTCTTCTTGGCTGAAAGCCATGATGTATGTATTGAAGAGGAGACGCTTCTCCCTCATATTTAAGGGCCGACGCACAGTCACCACATCAACTAGGCTACCTGGGTAGCTTGGCTAAACAGTCTATAGCTCAAGCTAACACCTTGACCACTGGGCATTAACCTACCTAGGCCATACCAAGACTTTTCCTTTACCATAAAAAAGTCTCTTTTTGAGAACATGGAGTTTGGCTGCCTCCAAACAGCAGCCTCACTCAGAAACAAACAAACTTGAGTTAGTGAGCAAGCTAACCCTTTCTATGGCAGACACAGATCCTTCCCACACCAGGGAAACAGAAAAGCCTCCCCCTCGAGGGTATCCATGTGGCAGCAAAATTTCAGGCACAGACACTCACACCAGATGCTCTACGTTTCTCAGGCTGTGACATGCAGCATTAGCCTCTGCAAAGTTTTGCAAGCAATGTGCATGCCTCTCCCAGAAGTCAAACTAGTCACCAAACTAATTTGTTGGACAAAGACCCATTGCTGGGTGTCACACCAGCTTCCAATGAAGCCACAGGCAGAGGATAAGTCTGACATGTGCAAACATGCCACAGAGAATTTGGACATTCCCTGGCCTTCTTCATTGACCTCCTGGTCGTTCTTGCATTCTTGCAACAGCGCTGTGAGGAAAATAAATAATTGAAGAAGAGGATGAAGCTCTGCAGGTATGCCTCTTTGAGAAGACACAGTCTGCCCCACCTGCTGGCTCTCATCAGACCTTTGCAGCCTCAGCCATTAGAATCCTGAAACACCCTATGGCAACACAAATGGGATCCCCAACACAGCCTAAGCCTGTGTGTAACATCAAATTGCATATTGAGAACAATAGACAGGGGATACAGACTCCAATTTGATGTCACTCCACCCCATTTCAAAGACATAATGTTTTCAAAGGCTCTGGGTGAATCAGCTCAGGTCCATTGGGAGAAAATATCCTTGCTGTTGGATAAAAGTGCAGGTAGTACCTCTGAGGAGGGCCAATCCAGTTTCTACTTGAGGTATTTTCTAGTCCCCAAAAAAGGAGGGGTTTATGGTTGATTCTAGACCTGTATGCTCTGAACATGCACCTAAAAAAATATAAATTCAGAATGGTGATGCATGCAATCTTGTTAAGCTTTGTACAAAAAACTGACTGGTTCACCTCAGTTGATCTACTGATCTACATTGGGAAAGTGCCCATAGATCTTTTTGCCACAAAGGAAAATGCTCAGTGACCCCTATATTATTCCCTGATCAGTCAGGATGCACCACTGGGGTGGCTTCACTAGATCACCCTTGGACACCCTTGGTTCTGCTGTACACATTCCCACTGCTTGCCTTAATCTCACCAATGTTGGCCAGCGTGAGAGAAGAAGGCTTATCACTTATTCTGATAGCCCCGATGGGCCAGCATCCCCGATACAAAGTTTTATGAAAGGAGCATGTTGTCTTTGTCCTGTATCCAAGCTGCTGGCTTCCTCACTGGACTTACCATTGGTTTTGGATGCTCCATCATGTCATGTTTAAGCCACTTTGGGGGGGAAATCTCAAAACATTGTCACTTAAGAGTGATAGCCTCTGTGAAGCGAGTCAGTGATATTCACATGCTTTTGGTGCACCCAACTTGCACTCCATTCACACCAGATGAATACGGAATAAATACAGGGTAGGAATGTCTCCTCCTCGACGCATACAGTATATCATGGCTGTCAGTCAACAAGAGTTGGCGTATTGAAATAAGGGATTTTGAGGACTACACTGAGAGGCTCAGTGAGATACCTCACTCATGCTATCAGAGAACTGGGGTTATGGTCATAACCAAATGGTTTTTCGGTCTCACTATCAGACACTGAAATGTATGGGAAGTGGAGCAGTGAGTATGGAAAGCCAAAAGAGTCTTACAAATTCAAAATGAAATGAAAATGAAATGAAGACACATGGTAAATGCAATCTAATTGAGTAGGTTATTAATTTAACTCTAAGATAAGCATTACTCATAATTATAGAGTGCATTAATGCATATTGTGGGAATTTGTTTATTAAATATTATCTTACACTAACTAAAGTTTTTCAGTGTAATAAAGCTGCTGTCAGATATTGTCTAGGGTTGAATATTATTTTGGACAAATTATGTGGTATAGAAAGTTTAATAATGTGTACACCCTTTATTATTATTTTCTTCTTCTTCTTCTTCTTCTTCTTCTTCTTCTTCTTCTTCTTCTTCTACCGCTTACTACTACTAGTACTACAACCCCAATTCCAAAAGAGTTGGGATGCTGTGTAAAATGTAAATAAAAACAGAATGCAATGATTTGCAAATATCATAAACCCATATTTTATTCAAAATAGAACATAGAAAACTTATCAAATGTTTAAACTGAGGAAATGTACCATTTTAAGGAAAAAATAAGGTAATTTTGAATTTGATGGCAGCAACACTCAAAAAAAAGTCTCAAAAAACTCTTCTACTATGAAGCCATGCTGTTGTAATGGATGCAGTATGTGGTTTAGTATTGTCTTGCTGAAATATGCAAGGCCTTCCCTGAAAAAGACTTCATCTGGATGGAAGCATATGTTGCTCTAAAACCTGTATATACAGTACCTTTCTGCATTGATGGTTCCTTTCCAGATGTGCAAGCTGCCCATTCCATAGGCACTAATGCACCCCTATACCATCAGAAATGCAGGCTTTTGAACTGACGCTGATAACAAACCGGATGGTCCCTCTCCTCTTTAGTCCAGAGGACGCGGTGTCCATGGTTTCCAGAAAGAATTTCAAATTTCGATTCATCTGACCACAGAACAGTTTTCCACTTTGCCCCAGTCCATTTTAAATTAGCTTCGGCCCAGAGAAGACAGCAGCATTTCTGGATCATGTTCACATATGGCTTTTTCTTTGCATGATAGAGCTTTAACCTGCATTTATGGATGGCACGACAAACTGTGTTTACAGTTCTGGGGATGTTTCTGAGCCTATGCAGTGATTTCCATTACAGAATCATGCCTGTTTTTAATGCAGTGCTGCCTGAGGGCCCAAAGATCACGGGCATACAATATTGATTTTCACCCTTGTCCCTTGCACACAGATATTTCTCCAGATTCTGGGAATCTTTTGATGATATTATGTACTGTAGATGCTGGGATATTCAAAGTCTATGCAATTATGTTGAGGAACATAATTCTGAAATTGTTCCACAATTTGTAGACTGGTAAATTGGTGAACATCTGCCCATCTTTACTTCTGAGAGACTCTGCCTCTCTAAGATAATCTTTTTATACCTAATCATTTTACTGACCTATTGCCAATTAACCTAATTAGTTTCAAAATGCTCCTCCAGCTGTTTCTTTTTAGTAACACTTACTTTTCCAGCCTTTTGTTGCCCCCATACCAACTTTTTTGAGATGTGTTGTGGCCATCAAATTCTTTTATATGTTTTCTATGTTCTATTGTGAATATGTGTTTATGAGATTTGCAAATCATTGCATTCTGTTTTTATTTACATTTTACACAGCGTCCCAACTTTTTTGGAATTGGGGTTGTATAATTATTATTATTATTATTATTATTATTATTATTATTATTAGCAATTGTAGTGGTAGTAGTAGTGGTAGTATTGGTCCACTCAGCCAAATATCTATTACCAAACATGATTCAGAACATTTTGTCAACATTTTGTCATTTGGATGATTTTGGGTCAGTTTAATTATGAAATATCCCATAGAGGCAATCACCATAGTATAGTAGAGAACCTCCCATAGTGTGATCAAACTAAATTTGAGCCCATTTGACTATCAAGTTTTGGAGAAAACACACTTGAAACTTTGCTATATTGCTATATCATAGACACCAACCACTGGTATTCGGGTGACTCTAATTATGACATATTTCATATGTCACAGATGCAGTCAGCATAATATAGTAGACGATCACTCAGAGTGTGACTATACTAAATTTGACCCAATTTTACTGTCAAGTTGTGGAGAAAACCCACCTAAACTTTGCTATATTGTTAAATTATAGAAATCAATCATGGCACTAATTCTGAAATGTTCCATAGTTCATAGGTGCAATCAGAATAATATAGTAGAGGACCTGCAATAGGTGTACTTATTTTTCCCCCACCTGGTTTCTGAATGTTGTACTTTTTTTTTAGGGAAATATGTTGTGTGTGTGTGTGTGTGTGTGTGTGTGTGTGTGTGTGTGTGTGTGTGTGTGTGTGTGTGTGTGTGTCAAATAAAAACATGGAATTGTAGAAGGGTCTACTTTATTTTTCACATGACTGTAATTGAACCTGTAACTATATAGTGTAAAGCCAGGTTTTACCATGCATTTCTGAAATAGTTGAGCATTAAAATATTTTACTATTTGCCCCAGTGGTCCAAAATAATCAAATAAAATAAATTTAAAAATGTGTGTACACATTATTCAACCTTCTATACCACACAATTGTCAACAATAATATTCAACCCCAGACATTATCAGACAGCAGATTTATTACATTGAAAAATGTAAGATAATAAGTGTAAGATAATAGCTACAGTATTGTTAGGGTTATGCCAGAATCTGAGTAAGACTACAGTTCCCTGCAGCCACTGCACCCCACTGCATCACTGTCACATGTCCACCTGCACCTGATTCACATTGATGTTAACGAGCACCAATATTTAAGCCACAATTTGCACAGCAGGGGTTGTCTAGCTTTTGTCTTGGGTGCTCTTGTTATGTTCTTTAGTCAAGGCACCTTTTTGTCTTGCTATCATAATTCATGTAGTTTGTGTTACGTTAGCTTTCAGGATTTCTCTTGCACTTGCAGGACTTTCATCCTGATTTGCTTATTTACAATCTACCTGCTTTTGGTTAACATTAGTCCTGTGAAAATCGGTTGTATTTGTCCTTTGATAGTTACTTTTATGCACAGTTATTATGAAGTGGCACACAGCTCTACAGAGAAGGTAGGTTTGTAGTTTGTTAGCACTGAGTCTGCTGTTACTCACTGTTCCATTCTTGAAGAAATAGAGGAAGGATCAGTATTAGCCAACCTCTCTATGGATTTGAGTTTGGATGTGAACAGCCTGAAAAAAATTATTATGCAACTGGACAGGAAGTATCTTGACCTGAATGAAGAAACTGAGAAGTTATTCAAAGCTGAAAAAAAAAACATTAAAGGGAGTTCTTATATAATAAAATCTTCATGATGTTTCCTTAAAATTAATGTTACTATTGAAAACCTGAAATTAATATTTGCCATATAATTAGAAACTATTAGCATCAATGATAATGCACCATGCTTTAGATGAGACACAAGACATCCAAATCTGTTGGGGAAAGATTTACCTTGAATAATGCAGTGGCTGATGATTTTGGCTCAAAATTAATAAAGAGGTTACTTACTAAGTGAAAGTGAAAACTTTGCCTTTGAAATTCAGACAGGTCAAGATGGGTTGAAGTTTATGGATCTGATATTTAAAAAAAATCCTTGGGTCATGAGGAACAAGCAATACAGAACTTAATACTAACTGTGATAGATAGCAGATGGGCTTCTTTTTTTATCCTGAAACTTCCTAAACTCACTCAGTGCTGGATCTCTAGTTCTCTAGTTTGCAATTCATCTTTATTGTATCCTGGCACAGTCAGGGTATTTCCCTGAAACTAACTGACTGTTAGCAAAGCACAACATTTGTCTAACCTAACACCGCTCTTTGCTGACCCCAGATTGTTCTGAAAGCAGTTCCTTTGTTAATTGCATTGCAAAGAGCCAAACAATTGTCATACTCTGAGTCTTCAGCATCCACCACTGGCTCCCTTGCTAAAGACTGCATGGATGGCGCATTAGCTGCAGCATTTCACCAACAGGTATAATAGTGGACCTCAAAGTCAAATGGAGCTAAATGTGCCATTCATCTCTGTTCGACTGCTCCCCACTTTGCAGTACTGAGGTGACACAGGGGGTTATTGTCTGTGATCACTGTGAATTTGGTATGTAGCAGGTAGCTGCTAAATTTCTGTTATTGCCTATTTTATAGGCAGAAGTTCTAATTTCATACTGTTGTAATTTCTGTCACTTTTCTCTTCATTTCTAAGTCACCTGCTTGCATAGGCTATCACCTTTATTTTACCCTCTTGTTGCTCGTACAAGATCGCTCCTAAGCCCTGGCTGCTGGCATCAGTCTCCACTGTAAATGGATGACTGAAGTTGGCAAACTCCACAACTGGTGCCCTGGCCAGTCTCCTTTTCAAAGTATCAAAGGAGGCCTGACGTTCGGACCGCCACATGTGAGGCAACAGCTGATTGACTTTAGAAGGACACCCAGCATTTAGATAAAGGTTCACTATATTGTGTAATGGGCCTGCTATCTTATTAGAGAACCCCTCTATAAATCTTCTGTAATAACTACAGAAACCCAAAAAGGATCCTAAGGATCATAATTTGTGGGCAAACCCTTGATCATGACTATAATGCTGCAGGGATATGTACATCACCTTTCCTAGTTCATCTAGCCACCATTTTCCTGTCCATTTACATATGCTAAAAAGCATTCCTTTAATCTGACTCCAGTAGCCCTCCCATAGTAGTATAAAATTGTTTTCTGGACTTATAGCAAACATTTTGTGCAGATTACTGTGCTAACTACAATCTGCACAAACATACACCACTCTTCCTGATATTTGGTGACGTCATAGCTCCCCAGAGTCCCCAGAGCCAAAATTTATGCAGTGCAAAGGGTAACAAAAGAAAATGGATGAAATAATGAACAATTTCCTAGCATTTTAAGTACCACCTGGCTACACCAGTCCTATTAAAGAGTGTGTAGAGGTAGGTACCATTGTTGTAGTGGTTAGATTAAATGATAAAGATTCAGGAGAAACGGACAAACAGATTCATGTTTTTGTTAAAGTACCATTTTTACTTAAAGAGGCACCTGATAACCTGTACAGATTTGTCCTGATGGAATTTGTTGGATTGTGAAAAGGTTGCAGAATATCACATTTACCATTATAGAGGAAACCCTCCATTATCTGATAATGAAACTGTAACTCTAGAGCTGCTGGATGTTAATGATGTCCCACATTTTCCGCAATAATTTTTACTGTAAAGGTTCTATAAAACAATCCACCGGGGGTTTTGAGTTCTTTAACTGCTATTGACCCAGATCTCTATGAAAATCAGTATTTAGTTTCTTTCATAATAGAAAAGAGAATCTCTCCATATCCAACCTGTTCTCCATTAATCCAGAGAATGGTAACCATTGCACACTAAAGGCATTTTATTATGAGATAGAGTAGTTTCTTTTCCATATTCATGCCAGATACTCTGCTTTTGCTCTACTCAGCAGTAATGTGACCGTTCACATTATTATCATGGACTAGAACAAAACACACCGGTTATAGTGTCTCCATGGTGGCAAACATGGCTCAGCAGTCAAGGAGGAAATACAGAGATCCACCAATAAAGGAACTCTGATAGCCAAAGTTATTGCTATAAACACAGACTTTGTGCGCAACTCCTGGATTATGTATCATTTTCTCCAGAAACCTGATGGCACATTTATTCAGTTTGGACCAGTACAATGGAGTGAACCGGCCCATGCGGATGTTCAGTTACAGAAACTCGCACCACCAGCGGCTGGTGGTAATCGCAAAGGATAACTCTGCTCTCCAATCATGCTTAATAGTACAGTTTATTTCTATCAGAAACCAGAAAAGGAAACTTGGTAGTTAGACAACCTGTGCCAAAGGGGACGATTTGCACTGAGTCTAGTATACCGAGGAGCACAGGACTGATTAAGACTAGTGGCTCAGCTGTATCCACTTTACAGGTAGGAGACACAGATTATTTTATGTTGTTTGGAAACCTCAACATTCAATCACTTTTCCTGTTCTTAACAAAGAAGTCTTACAAGAAGTCTTACAGCTGTAAACTCCTCAGACTTACCTCAAAAACACATCATTTGTGTCTATGTAAATTTCACCCATACTTGCAGTATATCACTTGCTGTGTTCTGCTATACATTTCTGGATATTTGTAGTTTATTTTCCAAATGTTCCTGTTTAGTTTGTACTGTGTATGTGTGTGATAATGTATATTTACATTTGTTCTTTTAGCAGATTCTTTTATCCAAAGTGACTTACAAATGAGGAAATACAAGCAAAGCTATATATCAATACAATACAAGTTGTGCTGCCATACAAGATTTTTTAAATTTAGTGCTAGAGGCGCAAAGAGCACAGAGAGGTGTAAGAGCCAGTTTAAGTGCAGATTATTATATATATTTTTTTGAGTGGGGATAGGTTAAGGGATATATTTTGTGTTTTATGACTGTAAGCTTAAGCCTGTAGTGATGCAAATTGATGTTAGTAATTATTTCAAATCAGTAAATTTTTCAGACATTCTAGACGTTCTCTGTTTACAAAACTTGTGCGCTTGTGTAAGCAGAGTTGGCTTGTTATTGCGCTTGTGTAAACAGAGTTGGCTTGTTATTTCCAGCAGTTTTGCAATGTACATAACAATGCTTTATATTGGGGAGGGTTTTCAAAGTAAAGCTCACTTTCCAAATAACACTGAATGTAATAACTGTTGTGCCAAGTGTGTGGGTAATTTTTTTAATTTTTTTTTTTATTTTTTTTATTTTTATTTTTTTTATATCTTAAAAGGTAATGTTTTGGTTTTCTGTCTCAGAACTCAGAGCTCCCATTCACTGCATGGGTTAGCAATTCAAATTTCAGCTTTAGAGAAACTGCAAAATGAAATTATGTGGATCCAAATATTTCAAATTAAGAAACACTGCTATAGTGTAATTCTGATATTTCATATGGTTAGTATTTTTCATGTCACCTTGTCACACATCTCCTGTGACTGCTGGTTTAGATACTGCTGGTGGCTCAATTAATATCTGATAGTAGATTTATGAATATAATACATTTATTTCAGATATGTGGTGTAGTTTTACCTGTCTCTTCTACTGCTGTATTTTCAAAGACATAACACTTTTAATCTAGCTTGTCCATAACCTCACTGCTCTGTCATAAGTTGACCTCTGTTGCATTTGCAGTGATGGTTTGTAGATGCCTTTTGTCACACTGACTGCATCAGCAGGGGAAAACAGAAACTTAACCTCTCTGTCTGGTTCTGGTCCAGTTCAATCTTCAGTCAGTCTTTTGATTTGTTTGCACTTTCTCTGTGGTCAAATCTAATGGCAATTAGATTTTAATATAGTTTGTATTTGTACCCGTTTCTTAGGACTATACAAATATGTTTAGTACAATATGTTTGGTGCTTGGATGAGTTATGGTCATCAGGACTTTGAAAGTAATTTTTTTTTTCTACAGACAGAAAGGTAAGTAGATGGAATCTGTCTCTCTGTCTCTGTGCGCATCTGTGCGTGCATGCATGCGTGCCTGTGTGTGTGTGTGGGAGAGACTGGGAGAGACTGGGAGTGCAGGAAAGGGAAAATTGCCCAACTACTACTTTCCCTCATCCCTCATTTGGATATTTTTAAATCTTTATCTTGCCATTGTTAATCTAACACCTCATATTGGTGTTTTGTTGATGTCTTTTTCATGATTTGAACAATGAAATATTTTCCATAATAGTTTAATATTTCTAGATCATTCCAACCAGTTGGATCTTCTTTTGGAAAATTTGACAGCATCTTAGAATGTTTCAAAGTAATGAATCCCTAATGTAATATTTTTCATAATGGAATCTAATCAAATTTACCCAAATGGCCATTTCTAAGCTTTGCAATATTTTACCTTGTCTTTTTGTCACACCTTAACACATTGATTAAAATGTCTCTTGTTTTTGTTTCTATTCTAAAGTACTCAAAATGAGAGATGTCCCTTCTCATGCTGGAGGTATGCAGCCCTGCCATCTTCTTTCTGGAGCGCCTCAACCATGCGCCCGTTGACTTTTTACCTTTTCTCAAATGAGTACAACTGTTTGTTTTTATTTTTGTGGTGTTTAAACTGTCCTGTTGTAGGAGGGGTTGTGGAAGTGATAAATTTAAAAAAAAGAATCAAAATCAGTTGAATTAAAGTTTCTTTCATTGGATATCATATTGGCCAAGGCAAACTTTTCAAACCAAACATGTTTTTGTTAAATCCAGTGACATCGGCTGATTCAGAGTTTGATATTTACAATGCTACAGAAAGAATGTGCTCATAGTGAATTCATAGTGACATTAATCACTTTGACATTCCTAGTCTAACATGAAAGTAATAGGAATAATAATGATTATTGAATTTGTGGTTTGGCAGCAACTCACATTCAAATGGCAGTCTAGATTAATATGGAAATTAAAGTATGCCTTTCTCCTCACCATACTTTTTGACTAACAACCTACACATACTTGCCGTAGAACCTTAGTTTTTGATATGCATCTCAGCTAACCAACAGAATACCTTAAAATGAATGATGAAAAAGATACTTAACATCTTATTTCACACAATTTATGCCAATAATTGCCTTTACTCATGCAACCCTTCACCTTCTGTTATATACAGAGTCAATGAAAGAGAAGAGACAGCTCTCTAGACACCCTGATGTGATTTTGATGTGAACAATATATGTTCATAATATGCCAAACACCATTACTGTAATTATACTCTTTTGTTTTATGGGTTTGTTTGTTATATTCTGTGTTCAATGTGTGAAACACATTGTTTACATACTGTAATATAATTTCTGAATGATTTGAAATAGCCTACAATAATTACCCAGCTTTTAATCTTCTGTCATAATCATCCTCACAACCACATTTAGTCTCTAAGCATGGTATTTTCAGATACATGCTCGTTACCTTGCAAGAAAAAAAATGGGCTCAGACCCTGTTTTGTATTTTGTTTGACTGACAGGCCTCGGCTACATGAGATGTGTTCAGCTTTTGATCTTTTACAGGGTTGTTACTGGTAAAAATCTGCCCCTGACTGTCTTAATGTTTTCTTATTGGTAGGCATCCACCACCACCAGTAGCAGTTCCTCGTGAGGCTTCATTCCACCTGTTGCTCAAGTAATGCTGAGAAGAACCTGATCTACAAAATGGAGCTTCTAATTCCTGCCCACCTATTTTCTCATTTAGAACATGCGTCTTTACTTGGATTCTTTCTGATTGCACCAGATACTTCCTCTTTGCTTTTCATCTGCATTAATTCTTGAAATCTAACACACCTCAATGGCAATTACTTTAATTATGGTTCTGACTGATGGATGTGCTTACCTAGTAGAGGATATTCCCACTCCAAATTCCACCATTTTCAGAGCCGTCAATGCATTGGGCTCTGCATGGATCTGCATGGCTATATCAATGAACGTTTGTTCAATTTATATGAACTTTTGGACTTTTCACTGATTGACACATCAAAACTTTCAAGTAAGCTTGGTGGAAGCCTAAAATGCACATAAAATGAAGAATAACACAAAGAAGCACAAAGAAATGTGGATAAGGTGATAGGACCCTGAAATTGTGCATGTGGTGATGACCTTGAACTGGACATTTTTGAATTACATCACAGTTGTAAATTAAAACCATTACATTATAAATGGGAACTTAACTCTTTGTGCTGTTTACTCTTTGTTATACATTAGATATATTGTTGGTTTTGCTGATTTTTACCTATGTAAAAGGCAAAAGAGCTAAAGAGACAAACAAATTACAACTAATTACACGAATGTTCCATTTATATCATTTGTATTTCATCACCAAAAAATATATTTATTTATCAGAAATGAGTTTTTATTCAGTTGCTTTCCAGCTGAATTGTAATCCATTTATTAGCTTCTTTGCCCTTTGCTCATAAAGTATCCCAGCTTAAGCAGACTCATTTAGGATGATGGTTTTCATTCTACACAAATAAAACTTACAATTATACACCTGTAACTATATAAATTTCATATTACATTCATTTTAGTCATGCAAATTTAGAAAAAGTTTACTGTAAATAAGCACATATTAGACAGAATACAGTAGAAAGGAATATAGCTTGCACTGTTGTGACCATTTTGAATATGACCAATTAAAATATCTTCATACTATTCTATAGACTTTTACTGCAATATTATACTACAAAGTTAATAAAAGACAACGACAGCAAGGTTTTGATGTTTGATTTTATGGTGTTTCATTTATGCAAATAATTTTGTTTGCTATTTTGTTTGTTTATGATTTTGCTAAAAATGTACAGCTCTCTTATGCTATTGAAATGTTTCAAGTTGTTTTAATTGTTTGAAACTGATTCAGCAATATTTTGTGATTTATGAAGTTAAAGTGCTTTTTTGTAAAGTGTTACACTGATGGTACATTATTTAGATGGCTGTGTGTTAACTTATAATATGAACTGCATCATTTTCCTACTCTGCAGTTGTTCTAAATGCTCAGAAATTGCTTATTATTTGTGAATAGCAATCAGAAAATTCTTACTAAAATATATACAGGGTTCTGATGACTTCCCCAGGCAGGACAGACACACCAAGGGGTTATAAGGCCAGTATGGTACAAGACACATTAACACATGTGAATTAATGTGTAGAAAGGCATGAGATGATTTCAGCATAATCTATCAGTTTTGTTGTATGATCTAACAATTTATGTATGCTGACTGCTACAGAAGCAACACACTGAAAGAGAGAGAGAGAGAGAGAGAGAGAGAGAGAGAGAGAATATCCATTCTTTCTTTCGACTCTCTTCCATTGCAGTGCTATGTGTAAATTGGCATCAGATCTCACTCAAACACACACACGGCATCAGTTTTACCCCAGCACTTTCTGCCTAGGAGGAATTTCATCAGATTCTGTCTAACCGCCTAACCTTTGTCTTCAGCTTTAAGACTGTGTGTACATCATAAAAAAACTGAAGACACCTGTGGTCTGTTAATTTTTATGAAAAGGTAGAAAAACAAAAAAATATTAATTGTGATGATGCATTGTATTTGGTATGCTTTAAAAAGAGTTTACAGCTAATATAATGCAAACAGTAAAGGTACAATGGAAATAACCTGTATAACCTGTATCTAGTTTAAATCAGAACTTGAGCAATTGATTTTGGCTGCCTGGATTTGCATAGTATTGTGTTTCAATAAAGTAAGTAACTGAAAGTGATGATATTGATACATCTGACAACATAAAAAGAGAACCATTCTGTATTTCTGCTGCATGATACAATGCTGTGTGTTTTGTATGTGTATTTGCAGGGTGGGCAATTAAAATGATTAATCTCTAAAAATCACAGTAAGCTGACTCACCAGTGTTTACCTTGTTTTGGTTATTTGTATTTTTATTATGCACATTTAACTTGCAAGCTTGGTTTATATGAACATTTAGAGCTATGCCACTAAGTGTATTGCATATACCTCGTTTCCTGTGATTGCAAAAGTGTAAATAAAATCCTTGAAAGGATGTTGCAGTCTGTCTACATCAGCATGGATGTCTGTATTAAACTGGAAGGAGGAGTGGCAGCAACTCTTCCCCTCTTTCTCATCATGGCCTGATTCCACCCTCCCATCAGAGAGAGAGAGAGACTGCAGCAATGCTCTGGGCTGCAGCAGAAAGCACACACACACAACATGGGAGCTTTCCCTTTTGATCATGGCCAACACCCTTTCTATTTCTCCCTCTCACCTCCACCCCACCCCTCTCTCCTCAAATAACCACAGCACGATGTTTTCAATATTCCTAATGTCATTAGAGCCCCATCCCCCAATTCTCTTCCATGCAGCAGTGTAAAAGCCTAAATTGTGCTGACTGCTGGTTTCTAGGCAACAGCATCACCACTTAGTGATCAGATAAATGAAGGTATGGACAAGAATGTCAAGTAAATCAACTGACTGAAACCATATTCAATCAAATTGCAACTGAATTATTTTTAAGAGATTGTTTTTTTCTTGTTACAGAAGCTAAAAGTAAAGGGGGTTGTATCCTTTCTTCCGCTACCCCCTCCCTCGTGTTAATGTTGAGCATCACAGACAGCGACCTTGTGCGCGGAAGAACCGTTGCCATGGTAACAGGCTGCTGGCTGGGAGAGGGGTGCAGGTTGTGTGTGTGTGTGTGTGTGTGTGTGTGTGTGTGTGTGTGTGTGTGTGTGTGTGTGTGTGTGTGTGTTGAAACAGTCTGCAATTTGATATTCAGGCAAAAACACACATAACTCGCTCTGCAGCATACTTTTCAATTTTAACCTAAAATAATACCATAGTACACACTATTATTCCTAGTGATTTCCCAAATTATATAATTACAAAAATGGTATCACTACATCAGACATAATTACGATATGCACAATATTTCAAATGACAAAACTGAGAACGGAATTCCGAAATTAAAATTGTGTGTGTGTGTGTGGTGTTACCCCTTGTGAGTGCGTCACGTGAAGGAGAATTGGTTGAGATGCCCTCTTGCGTTGGTGCGCTGTTACTGTCTGTGTGGTTTCACAGCACCGCCATTTTGCCCAGTAGAAACAGCATGACGTAATGCTTTAAGCACGGGTGGAGCATATACTGTCACGTGGGCTGAGAAAGTCTGCCACAAGGTGTCGCTGTGTACAAGACAAAAAGACGTAGGCAGTCCTGCCTATGACATCAGGATAACAAAAAAAATCCCAATGAGCAATAAATAAATAAACAAATAAACAAACAAACAAATAAATAAATAAAGGTTATTTTATTAATATTTTAACTGGATGCTTTTATTTAGAAAAGCTTAGTAAAAGCTTAAAATGCAAACAAAAAATAAACAAATAAAACAACAACAATAACAACAATAATCATGATGATATTATTATTATTATTATTATTATTATTATTATTATTATTATTATTATTATTATTATTATTATCTTCTGCCATGATTAAGCTCCTGTTTGGGTTATAATAATAATAATAATAATAATAATAATAATAATAATAATAATAATAATTATTTGTACAAATATTTGCTACCATATATTTTATATAAATATTACACGTTTTTTAAGTATATGATTTCAATGAGACTACAGTTATACACCAAGGCGCATTGTGGCGCTATAAGAAGATATATACTTAATATTGGACATTCAAGCCGCCATACACCACAATGAGAGGAGATAACAAAGCGAGGAGAACGTCCACGGTGGAAATCCACCTTCATTCACTAGTAGTTGTAGCGATTTAGGAAGCTTTTTTTCTAACCAGCTCACCGACATTTGTCACAATATGAGGCGTGAATATTTAAAGACAAGCTGGGTATACAGACATTTTGTACTCTATTATGTGTGTTTGCTGCTTCTTTTCGACGTTGTTTCAACCCACATACGCTATTCTCTCCAAGAGGAATCAAAGATTGGGACCATTTTAGGAAATATAGCCAAAGATTTGGGCATGGACTCGTCGGCTCTGACGGGGAGGAATCTGCGAATTGTGACTGGGTCAAAGCAGGAGCTTTTTCAGGTAAACCAAAAAGAAGGCTCGTTGTTCGTTAATCGTAGGATCGACAGAGAGGAGCTGTGCGCTACGAGTAACGCGTGTCTCATCAACATTAAAGCGGTGATTGAGAATCCTCTCGAAATGCATCAAATAACAGTTGAAATTGTAGATGCGAATGATAATGCACCTACATTTACAGATAATGTTTACAATTTGGAGACACTTGAAAGTGCGATGACTGGAACACGGTATCAGTTGGAAGGTGCGCACGACCCAGATATTGGCTCTAATGCTTTGCAATCTTATAAACTAACGCAGAACCAGTTTTTCCGTTTAGAAACAGACGATTTTGGAGATGGAGGAAAAGTGCCCGTCCTCGTTCTTCAAAGAATTCTAGACCGGGAAAATAGCGCAAGGCATACTTTAATATTAACTGCGATAGATGGGGGAAAGCCACAAAAAACAGGCACTCTGACTATTAATGTTGTTGTATCAGACGTCAATGATAATGCACCTAATTGTGGTAAACAAAAATATATGGTAACAGTGAAAGAAGATGCTGCTGATGGCACGTTTTTGCTACGGATTAACGCGACGGATTCGGATGAAGGAGAAAATGGAGAAATTGAATACTCATTACGAAGTAAATTTAGAAATGGCGCGTCGGACCTCTTTGATTTACACAGCAAAACAGGAGAGTTACGAATTAAAGGTGGGCTTAATTTTGAGGAAAAACAAGTCTACGAGCTAAAAATTCTGGCCGCCGATAAAGGAACAGTGTCCCTGTCCGCGCAATGTAATGTGCTTGTGAAAGTGGAAGATGTGAACGATAACCGACCGGAAATAGAAGTTACCTCCTTATCTGACCGAATTTCCGAGGACGCGCGTCCAGGTACCGTAGTTGCTTTGATGGGAGTAACAGACTTGGATTCAGGTGTTAATGGACAGGTAGTGTGCTCTTTACCAGAGAACATACCATTTGAACTTAAGCAGTCATCAGATTCAAGTTTTTACTCCTTGATTACTAAAGGGTACTTAGATAAAGAGTCAAAGTCGTTTTACGACATTACAATAACAGCTAAAGATTTGGGAACCCCCCCTCAATCATCAACAAAGATAATTAATGTTGAAGTGATGGATGTCAATGACAACAGCCCTGCGTTCATCCATAGCCCGTATACCTTCTACGTAGCCGAAAACAACAAACCGGGCATGTCTGTTTTCTCTGTGAGCGCAGCTGATGTAGATGAGGGTGAAAACGCAAGAGTCTCATACTCAATAGATCATGTGAACACAGACCTAAGCGTGACATCATTCATGAATATTAATGACGAGAGTGGTTTAGTTTTTGCGCTCAAAAGCTTTGACTTTGAGTCACAGAAAACGTTCCATTTTCACGTGGTCGCTACAGATTCTGGAACTCCGTCACTAAGCAGCAACGTCACAGTGAACGTGTTCATTCTGGATCAGAACGACAACGTTCCAGTGATCTTATATCCAGTCAGCGCGAACGGTTCTGCTGAAGGTGTGGAGGAGATTCCCCGCAGTGCCAACGCAGGACATTTGGTGACTAAAGTGAGAGCCTATGACGCAGATATAGGATACAACGGCTGGTTATTATTTTCACTACAGGAAGTGAGTGACCACAGTCTCTTTGCTTTGGACCGCTATACAGGACAGATAAGGACCCTTCGTCCATTCACAGAAACAGATGAGACTGAACATAAACTAGTCATACTGGTCAAAGACAATGGAAACGTTTCACTTTCAGCAACAGCGACTGTGATCATTAAACTTGTTGAACCCAAAGAGGCTTTTGCAGCTTCTGACGTTAAAAGTTCAGTAAAAAGTGTACAAGAAAATAGTGTTACATTTTATTTGATCATTACCTTGGGATCGGTTTCATTTCTTTTAATCATCAGTATCACCGTGCTGATTGTAATGCAGTGCTCCAAATCTACAGACTATTCCTCCAAATATTTACAAGATACAAATTACGATGGGACACTGTGTCATAGCATCCAGTACAGATCTGGAGATAAACGCTACATGCTAGTTGGACCAAGAACAAGTATCGGTTCTACTATAGTTCCAGGAAGTAATGGAAATACTCTAGTGGTACAGGATCAGAGGAGGAGAACTTCTGGTGAGGTAAGAGCTGACTAACCTACATGAACTGTGTCATGCTTGCTCATTTTTGCCTATTTCTTCTAAACTTTTAAAACGTTAAGAAGGGTTTACCATTAGTTAACATTTTTATATATTACATTTTGGCATGTTTTCTGTCGGGAAGAAAAACTGGTGTCAAAGTTTTTTTAATATATAGATTTACATTAGACTACGTTCAACTACTCGGACTTTGGTAATTTGTGGTGCTGTCCACGGTGCTGAATTCATTTGAGAAATAGTTTGGCGAATGTCACTTTATTTAAGCATCATACAATTTTGCTTAATTAATTAATTACAACTGGGCTTTAGATTACAATTTATTATTATTATTATTATTATTATTATTATTATTATTATTATTATTATTGTTGTTGTTGTTGTTGTTGTTGTTGTTGTTGTTGTTGTTGTTGTGTTGTTGTTGTTGTTGTTGTTGTTGTTTCTCTATACATTGCTCTTATGGGCTGCCTTTAAGCCCTGCCTTAAACTTCAACAAATTATATAATGTCTTAATTCTTCTCACAGTAATGGTTGATTCACATCCATGCTGAACAAAAATGGTCTGTAATGGTAGTTTAGTGTTCTTTCTACTAAACCCCCGTTGGGTTCTCGAAGTATTTAGTCACTGAGAATGAATTTTCCATGGAAAAAGTTGAAAGAAGGAAATAATGTTTTAAACAGTCTTAAAAATAAATGTTCTTCAGTGGTTCTTTATAGCACTATTTTTCATTGTATAGGGTTCTTGGGTTGAGCTATGTGGTTATTTGGAGATTAAAGAGGTTGTTTTTTTTTCGTTATAGGTTCTTCAGAGCAGTGTATTGGTTCTTCAAGGTATCATCCCTTAACAGGTTAAAGTTATAAGGTTCTTTGAGGGACTGGAAAAGGTTCTCCTGGTATCACTCTTAAGAACTCTTTGGTCTCTTAAAGCACTAAGGTTTGGTTTTTTTTTTTTGTTTGTTTTTTTTGTTTTGTTTTGTTTTGTTTTTTTAAGAGAACTTATGATAACATGGTTCCTTCTGGCACTGCTGTGAATAACCATTTCTGGGTTCTTCAAAGCGCCAGTAAATACATGGTTATTATGGAGATGGAGAATTAAAATGTTATTTGTGCAACTTAATAATTGGAACCTTTATTTTTAAGAGTATAGATTTTAAACCCGAACCCCCTTCCTAAAACGTCTTCTTTCTAATACAAGCAATGCGCAAATAAAATAAAAATTGGTGGCGTGATTGTGCTCCACATAGCGTCAGTATTACACCAACATAGTATAAAGCCCTACCTTTTTTTCTGCTGTTTTCCAGGCTGGAAAGTGTGTGTGACGGGTGTATGGAGCAGAGCGATTTCTTTATTGGGTTGATATTTGATCTTGTGTTTATTACATTCGTCGGATACCTTTATAACCTTTAACCGAACCCGATCCATGAAAATTATTGACAGTTTGTTCTTGATTAATTTTAATATTTCCGTCCGCGATGGACGACGGCGGACAAAGACGAAAATGGGAGTACTGCTGGATTGCTCTGTGTTTCTGTTTGCTATTGTGCTTCGTGGAGCAGGTTCCCGGTCAGATAAGGTACTCTGTTCCGGAGGAGGTAAAAGAAGGAACAGTTGTGGGAAACATTGCTAAGGATTTGGGTCTTGATGTCGGTACTTTGGTGGACAGACGATTGCGTATCGTATCTGGATCTAAGGAAGCGCTTTTCAAGGTAAACCAGGACAATGGAATCTTGTACGTTCAAAAGAAAATCGACAGAGAGAAAATATGTGACGGTAATGATGTCTGCTTGATAAACATAAAGATTGCTGTTGAGAATCCTCTTCAAATTCATTATTTTGGAATTGAAATAGTTGACATAAACGACCACGCTCCCAGTTTTGCAGATAAACACTTACATTTAGAGGTAGCAGAAAATAAAGCTCCAGGTGCGCGACTTGATTTGCAACCAGCGCGTGATCCAGATATTGGTGCTAATTCTATTCGCACGTACAAATTAAGTCAAAACGAACATTTTACTTTGGAAATAAGAGACGGTGATGAGGATAGAATTCCGTCGCTCGTGTTACAAAAATATTTGGATCGGGAAAGTACCCTTGAACATGAATTACTTTTAACGGCTCTAGACGGTGGAAATCCACCGCAATCTGGGAATCTTAACATAACTATAACTGTCCTTGATATAAATGACAATCAGCCTGTGTGCAGCCAAGACGTGTACTCGTTATCTTTACACGAAGACGTCTCTGTTGGAAAGATTGTAATGAGAGTGAATGCGACAGACCCCGATGAAAGCAGCAATGGAGAAATAGAGTATTCATGGGGTAGAAATACAAAAAGTAAAATCCAAGATATTTTTCAAGTAGACCGCATTACTGGAGAAATTCAAGTCAAAAAGGAAATCGATTTTGAGGACATTCAGACTTATAGATTAAACATACAGGCCTCCGATAAAGGACAGCCTCCTCTCTCTGTCGACTGCAGGGTTATCATCAAAATAATAGACGTGAACGACAATAAACCTGAAATAGAAGTAACCTCAATACTAAACACTGTTCCAGAGGACTCAAAACCAGGAACTGTGATTTCTCTAATTAGTGTTACAGACAAAGACGCTGGAATTAATGGCAAAATCGTTTGTAGCATCTCAGGTGGTTTGCCATTTGAGTTAAAGCCATCTGTTGAAGATAATGCGTATTCATTAATTACAAGTAAACACTTAGACAGAGAGCTCATACCCCACTATGATATTTTATTAACAGCTAAAGACATGGGCCAACCTGCTTTGTCCTCTTTTAAATCTCTGAGTGTGCAGGTATCAGACATAAATGATAACCTTCCAGAATTTCCTCAAAATCCACTTGAGCTTTATTTAACAGAAAACAACGTTCCAGGCTCTTCCATATTCTCGGTTAGAGCAACTGACAAAGACCTTAATGAAAATGCGGAAATCACGTATCAAATCGTGAAGGGTGAAGCGAGGTCTAATGACATGTGGTCAGTTTTAAATATTAATACAGAGACAGGTGTTATACGTGCACTTAAGCGCTTTGACTTCGAAACTACCAAAACGTTCCAGTTCCACGTGCTCGCTACAGATTCTGGAACTCCGTCACTAAGCAGCAACGTCACGGTGAACGTGTTCGTTCTGGATCAGAACGACAACGTTCCAGTGATCTTATATCCAGTCAGCGCTAACGGTTCTGCTGAAGGTGTGGAAGAGATTCCACGCAATGTCAACGCAGGACATTTGGTGACTAAAGTGAGAGCCTATGACGCGGATATAGGATACAACGGCTGGTTATTATTTTCACTGCAGGAAGTGAGTGACCATAGCCTCTTTGGTTTAGACCGCTATACAGGACAAATAAGGACCCTTCGCTCATTCACAGAAACAGATGAGGCTGAACATAGACTGGTCATACTGGTTAAAGACAATGGAAACGTTTCGTTTTCAGCAACAGCGACTGTGATTATCAAACTTGTAGAGCCCAAAGAGGCTTTTGCAGCGTCTGATGTTAAAAACGCAGTTAAAGAAGAGGAAGACAATGACGTTACATTTTATTTGATCATTACATTGGGATCGGTTTCATTTCTTTTTATCATCAGTATCATTATGCTGATTATAATGCAGTGCTCAAAATCTACAGACTATTCCTCCAAATATTTGCAAGATACAAATTATGACGGGACACTGTGTCACAGCATCCAGTACAGATCAGGAGATAAACGCTACATGTTAGTTGGACCCAGAATGAGTATCGGCTCTACTCTAGTTCCAGGCAGTAATGCGAATACTCTAGTTGTACCAGATCGCAGAAGGAGAACTTCTGGTGAGGTAAGCGGCACTTGCTTTGATAACTGCTACATTTTTACCGCATAGTATACCATACATTTCCTTATCTAGATACAAACAGCACTTTTATTGCTGAAATGCAAAACGATATGCCTTTTTTATTATTCTATTTTTTTAATTTATTTTTTTCTTTAAAGAATGTATTCCTTCCTTATCCTTCCTAAGCTTTTCACAGTGTGACACTTATGGGGTACTGTTATACTCCCTTTGCCTTGTAGAGATACAAAGATACTGGGTTGGGCGGTTAGTGTAATTTTGCTTAGTTACTTCAAATTATGTTAACCGGACCTTTGGATAGATATCACAATATAACGGCTGGGATAACCGCAGGTATCGTTGTATTCTTCCACTGGAAGGCGTTAGCCTAGCCTTTATGTAAATTTTGATGCTAATATTAATTTTGTTATCGTCACTGCAACACAAAGCCGTTTCAGAATTCTCAATTAACAAAGCAAACAGCGCACATAATTTACCCTTTCGGATTTAACGTGCAGAATAATTTGGTTCAAATACAATATTGTGGGGGTTGCATATTTACTAGTTTCATATTTGTTGTAATCTCAGTCTTTTTTTTTATCTAGTGTAAAGTACCCACCCGGCAGACGTGTGTTGTTTAAAAAAAAGTCTACTAATAGCTGCCAGTTTACTTTAAGTGTCGAAAGATTGTTGTTGTTTTTGTTGTCATTGTTGTTTATATCATGGCTTATAAAGTTTTTGTGGAACGTGTTAAGTCGTGTTAAAGCGTAGCAAGCAGTAGTCGGGTTTTTCTTTTGCATTCACATTCGAGATCATATATATGAGCAGACAATGAAAATTGTCCTCATAGAACAGGCCTCAAGGTGTCAGTAATACACCACGATCCTTTCCTAATGTCAGACCCTGCCCATCCACTGTTTTCTCATGCAATGAGTTTGGAAGACTGCCGTGAGCACGACGATAAACTGACATAAATAACAAAAACACCTTAATGGGATGTGAAAAAGAAATGTCTTCCTATTCCAGTTTGAAGAATATGCTCATGACGTGACTGTATCGTCGGCGAGATTTGTTTGGTCTTTAAAGAAGATGGATAACAACAGACAAAGGCGCAGATGGGATTGCTCGTGGATTGTTCTCCGAATTTCTTTGCTAATGTGCCTTGGGAACAAGATTACGGCCCAGATAAGGTACTCTATTCCGGAAGAATTGAAAGAAGAATCTATTGTAGGGAATATCGCTCAGGATTTAGGCCTTGATATTAGTACTTTGGTGGACAGACGGCTTCGTATTGTGCCCGGTTCTGATAGTGCTCTTTTCCGCCTAAATAAGAACAATGGCGTTTTGTACACCCATAAGAAAATCGACAGAGAGGAAATATGTTCTGGAAATAACCCTTGCGTGATAAATTTGAAAATAGTGGTTGAAGACCCACTTGAGATTCATTACATAGGGGTGGAAATTACAGATGTAAATGACCACTCTCCTACTTTTACTGAAAAAGAAAAACGTCTTGAAATAGCGGAATCAACTGTTCAAAATACCCGTTTTCAGCTGCAAGCTGCTCGTGACCCTGACATTAGACAGAACTCTGTTCGCTTATACAAATTAAGCCAAAACGAACATTTTGATGTGGATATAAGGGACTGGGGAGAAGACAAGCTTCCGTTTCTGGTATTACAGAAGCCACTAGATCGCGAGCGCAGAGCTGAGCATAATTTAATCTTAACTGCATTCGATGGAGGAAGCCCACATAGGTCAGGTACACTCAACATAACAGTCATTGTCCTTGATGTTAATGACAATCGTCCTATATTTAGTCAAGACATATATACGACAACACTGAAAGAAAACACACCGATTGGAACATTGGTATTGAAATTACAGGCAAATGATAATGATGACGGTGTAAATGGGGAAGTATCTTTTGATTTTGGAGGTGGAAAAAACCAAAACGTGTTTGATATTTTCATTTTAGATAAAGTAACGGGTGAAATTCGAGTAAAGGGCGAAGTAGATTTTGAAAAGACTAACATTTACAAAGTAGATATTCAGGCCTCAGACGGCGGGCAGCCTCCTTTGACCACTGATTGCAGAGTTATCATAAAGATACTAGATGTAAATGACAATCAGCCATGTATAGAGATTACTTCGTTGTCTAACATAGTTCCTGAGGATACCAGACCTGGAACTGTAATTTCGCTAATTAGTTTTAGTGATAGAGACACTGGTGCAAATGGAAAGGTCAAGAGCGCTATATCAGAAACTGTACCATTTGAATTAAAACCAATTCAAGAGAACATGTACTCATTAGTGATTAAACAACAACTGGACCGAGAGCTAGTTTCTTATTATGACATAACAATTACAGCCACAGACCTAGGGCAGCCCCCTTTATTCACCACAAAAACATTGAGCGTGCAAATTTCAGATGTGAATGATAACAAGCCAGTATTTACCCAAAACCCTGTTGAACTGTATATATTTGAAAATAATTTTCCAGGTGCTTCTATATTTTGTATCAGCGCATCTGATAGTGATGTAAATGAAAACGCTTTAATATCTTATAATATTCTCAGAGGGGGGGATAAACTCAACGACCTAGCATCGTTGCTTAATATTCATTCTGAAACAGGTGTAATTCAAGCGATAAAACCCTTTGACTTCGAAACGACCAAAACGTTCCAGTTCCACGTACTCGCTACAGATTCTGGAACTCCGTCACTAAGCAGCAACGTCACAGTGAACGTGTTCATTCTGGATCAGAACGACAACGTTCCAGTGATCTTATATCCAGTCAGCGCTAACGGTTCTGCTGAAGGTGTGGAGGAGATTCCACGCAATGTCAAGGCAGGACATTTGGTGACTAAAGTGAGAGCCTATGACGCAGATATAGGATACAACGGCTGGTTATTATTTTCACTGCAGGAAGTGAGTGACCACAGTCTCTTTGCTTTGGACCGCTATACAGGACAAATAAGGACCCTTCGTCCATTCACAGAAACAGATGAGGCTGAACATAAACTGGTCATACTGGTCAAAGACAATGGCAACGTTTCACTTTCAGCAACAGCGACTGTAATAATTAAACTTGTTGAACCCATAGAGCCATTTGCAGCCTCCGATGTTAAAAACGCAATAAAAGAAGAGAAAGAAGATAGCGTTACATTTTATTTGATCATTACATTGGGTTCGGTTTCATTTCTTTTCATCATCAGTATCATCGTGCTGATTGTAATGCAGTGCTCCAAATCCACAGACTATTCCTCCAAATATTTACAAGATACACATTATGACGGGACACTGTGTCACAGCATCCAGTACAGATCTGGAGATAAACGCTACATGTTAGTTGGACCCAGAATGAGTATCGGTTCAACTCTATTTCCAGGCAGTAATGCGAATACTCTAGTGATACCAGATCACAGGAGGAGAGCGTCTGATGAGGTAAGAAAGAAATGTTATGTATAATACATTTGTTGTCAAATTTTATTGAGATTCCTGTCCATTACATACATACATACCTACATGCTGTATATTAATGTACAGGGTGTCCCAAAAGTCGCCATACATAGGGGAAATTAACACTTTTCTGTAAAATGTCTTCCAAAATTTTCCATATACCTTTGACAAAAGAAGAGCATATTGAAATTACCAGATGTGCTAAAACGAGTTTGTCGTGAGTGGGAGAGAGACGACTCCATGTGTGTTTACAAAGAAATGACAACCATGTATAGGATGGTTTGTAAATAAAGTTACATTTAGCTAAAAAGTGTTAATTTCCCCAATCTATGGAGACTGTTGGAACACCTGCTGGTACAGTTGGTAGAGAGCTCTCCATGGTGCTGAAATAAAACTACTTATGTAGTGGTTTTAAAATACTTCTATGCTTATTCTTCCGGAACAAGAAAAATACCATGTAGTTACTTAAATATTTCTTGTGGGGAAGTAAGATTTCTTTAAATTTCATAGATTCAGCTTTGTGAATTATAATCCTGAACGTAACTATTTATTGCGTTTGGGGGGAAAAATCACACAGTCCTATACTTACTATAGCAGGGCCTGTAGCAATACTCCCAGCTAATATATTATACAACAGCAACAGCAATAGATTTGTTTCTTTGATTGTGCTACTAACAAAAACTTTTCAGTTTACTAGATACAAATCCTGGGTCTGTTTATAAAACATCTTTGCCATGTTTTGATTTAAATAGCGTATCATTACTCTGAAACTATATTCTTTTCAGTGGTTTTGCTGGTGAACCTGCTTACATGATGGCTAAAAAGGCATTAGTGTTGTATCTTTTGCTATTCATTTTCCCCCCCATTTTATTAGTGAGAAATTTTCAAAGAAGCATAAAAACATATCATTGTGCTCTTACCTTAAGTAGACCTCAAGGTGTCACTAATGCATAAGGACATTTAATGGAGTACAGACCTTTCTGGTTTGCTTTGCGTCAGGCAGTAGCAGATCCACGTAAACGTGCTGACTGTTGTATGATTCGGAGGATGGCGGTTATCACGGACGACGGCATTTTTATAAAATGAAGAAACGACATATCCTTAGATTCACTGTTTGAGAATAGACTATTTACTAAAAAAGGAAACTACAATCATTGGATTGTTTGTCTTGAAATGTCATCTTTAGCGATGGAAGGTGGAAGACAAAGGCACAAATGGCAGACATACTGGATGTCGCTGTGCTTTTCTTTGCTGATTTGCTTCACAGAGCGAGTGTTCGCCCAGATACGGTACTCTACTCCAGAGGAGGTGAAATCCGGTTCGGTTGTGGGAAATATTGCTAAGGATTTGGGTTTTGATGTAAGTACTTTGTTAGACAGGCGACTCCGTTTGGTTTCTGGTTCTAATGACGCCCTTTTTGAACTAAATCCGAACAGTGGCTTTTTGTCGGTTCATGAGAAAATAGACAGAGAGGAGATATGTGATGGCACCAGTGCGTGTTCGATTAATCTAAAACTAATTGCGGAGAAGCCCCTAGAAATCCATTACGTGGAAGTTGAAGTTACCGACGTAAACGATCATTCGCCGAGTTTTACTGATAACGAACAGCTTATTGAAATATCTGAATCCACTATGCCCGGTGAGGAATTTCAGTTGCAGCCTGCACGCGACCCCGATTCTGGTGTAAATACAGTTCGTTTTTATAAATTAAGCCAAAGTGAACATTTCGAACTTGTGTTTCGAGATAATGGAGGAGAAGGACAAATACCCATTTTAAAATTACGCAAATCATTGGACAGGGAGCAACAAAAAAGACATAATTTGATGTTGACTGCCATGGACGGCGGAACCCCAACACGGTCGGGGAGCATAAATATTTCAGTGATAGTTCTAGATGAAAATGATAATAGACCAAAATTCAGCCAGGAACTTTATTCTGTTACAATAGAAGAAAATGCACAAGCTGGTGCTCTTGTTTTCAGTGTCATTGCCACTGATTTAGATGAAGGCTTAAATGGAAACGTAACATTTTCTTTTGGGAAAAACCTTGAGAAAGAGGTGTACAATACTTTTGAGTTAGACAGAAATACAGGCGACGTTACCGTAAAAGGCGACGTAGACTTCGAGACTACTGATACCTTTAGGGCTATTATAACGGCGTCAGATAAAGGACAACCACCCAAGACAAGTAACTGTAGAGTTGTGATAAAAGTAGCTGATATAAATGACAACAAACCTGAGATAGATATTACGTCTCTGTCTGACGTGGTCCCCGAAAATTCAAAAATAGGAACTGTAATTTCTATTATCAGTGTAACTGACAAAGACTCCGGGGCCAATGGAAAGGTCGTTTGCAGCACATTAGACAACGTACCTTTTGAACTGAAGCCTTCATTTAAAGAAAATATGTATTCCTTAGTGATCGGTGCACAGTTAGATCGCGAGAGTATATCACATTACGAAATAACAATAAGAGCTACAGATTTGGGACAGCCGCCCCTATCTTCACTCAAAACATTAAGCGTCCAAATATCAGATGTAAATGACAACAGGCCAGAATTTCCCCAGAGCCCTCTTGAGTTATACCTACTTGAGAACAACTCCCCTGGTGCATCCATATATTCTGTTAGCGCTTCGGACACAGACATGAACGAAAATGCTGCGATCACTTACCAAATAATTAAAGGAGGAGAACAAAATATCGCATCTTTCCTCAATATCAATTCTGAAACAGGAGTTATTCACGCGCTAGTGAGTTTTGATTATGAAGTAGCTAAGACGTTCCAGTTCCACGTGTTCGCTACAGATTCTGGAACTCCGTCACTAAGCAGCAACGTCACAGTGAACGTGTTCATTCTGGATCAGAACGACAACGTTCCAGTGATCTTATATCCAGTCAGTGCTAACGGTTCTGCTGAAGGTGTGGAGGAGATTCCCCGCAATGTCAACGCAGGACATTTGGTGACTAAAGTGAGAGCCTATGACGCGGATATAGGATACAACGGCTGGTTATTATTTTCACTGCAGGAAGTGAGTGACCACAGCCTCTTTGCTTTGGACCGCTATACAGGACAGATAAGGACGCTTCGGCCATTCACAGAAACAGATGAGGCTGAACATAAACTGGTCATACTGGTCAAAGACAATGGCAACGTTTCCCTTTCAGCAACAGCGACTGTGATCATCAAACTTGTGGAACCCAAAGAGGCTTTTGCTGCGTCCGATATTAAAAATGCAGTAAAAGAAGTGGAGGAAAATAACGTGACATTTTATTTGATGATTACCTTGGGATCGGTTTCATTTCTTTTCATCATAAGTATAATTGTGCTGATTGTAATGCAGTGCTCCAAATCTACAGACTATTCCTCCAAATATTTACAAGATACAAACTACGATGGAACACTGTGTCACAGCATCCAGTACAGATCTGGAGATAAAAGGTACATGTTAGTTGGACCCAGAATGAGTATCGGTTCTACTATAGTTCCAGGCAGTAATGGGAATACTCTAGTGATACAAGATCGCAGGAAGAGAGCTTCTATGGAGGTAAGAGTTAATAAGTTATTTTTGCCTGTTTTACTGCAATCCATCATTTACGGTACACGTCGGATTTATTATTATTATTATTATTATTATTATTATTATTATTATTATTATTATTATTATTATTATTATTTTAAGTTTATACAAGGTGAAGTAACGAGAATCTCCATTCTGGGCAGTGTCTGAGATGAGATCAATTCGTTTCTTTCAAATTAAGAGATGAACAGGCGGCAGGCATGGGTAACGATAAAACTTTATATCTAGCTAGGACCGTCTAGAGCATCTTAAATGAAGAGGCTGATTCTGTTACTCTCAAGAAACGATCACATGTGGAGTTTGCTGCAATTGAACACTCTGATTCTTCTTTTTTGTTCAATCCCTTTTGTTCGGGCCTTACACTATTCATAATACACCATCGTCTAGCAATGAAGTAATATCGAGGGATAATTAATTAAAATATTACAACTACTGCTAGGCCTAATGCCATCACCACCACCACTACTACCACCACCACCAATAATAATAATAATAATAATAATAATAATAATAATAATAATAATAATAATAATAATAATAATAAATCTTAGTAATTTTAAAATGTTATACAATTACACGCCACTGATTTTGCAAAACAAAATTCTATCAGTTTATAAGCACAAAAGTGGTTGAACATTTTCTAAATGTCCTAGAATGTTGCTCATTTGAAATATAGGCCATCGACCCATAAATATGGATTACACTACTTTAGAGTTTTGACAGCTTAGGATGTCAAATATTTGATAGCCCAGATCTTATAAATCCCCTACAAACTCAATATCTAAAACTAGTGCGTATCCTTTGCCCGCTAATTATTGTAGAAAACTACATTAGATATTACATCTTATTAAAACAAATTGGTCCAGTCACCAGATGGGATCAGTGCTACACAGGGATAGAGAGTAGCAATCACCGCCCACTGCTGTATGTACAGGTTTTGTTCTAGATCCAGGGAGACGCGGGGTTGACTGGCACGAAAGCAGCTTTATTTTATTTTAAAAAAGAAAAGAAAAGAAAAAAAAATGCTAGTGTGTTAATATCACGAACAATGGATTATAAAGGATTGATGTTTATCTGTTGTAACCTAATATAGAAAGGATATTTTAAGACCAAAACTGTTTTAAGGAAACATCTAGGATGGATAAAGGCACACAATGGCGTATATGGGAGTCCTGCTGGATTGCGCTACGTATTTCGTTGTTGCTGTGCATCGGAAAGCAGGCTTGTGCTCAGATAAGGTATTCTGTTCCAGAGGAGGTAAAAGAGGAGACAGTTGTGGGAAACATTGCGAAGGATTTGGATCTGGATGTAAGTACATTGGTGGACAGACGCTTCCGTATCGTTTCTGGACCTAAGGACGGTCTTTTCCAAGTAAACCAGAACAATGGCGTCTTGCATGTTCATAAAAAAATCGACAGAGAGGAGGCATGTGACAGCAGCAATCCCTGTGTATTTAACCTCAAAATCGCAGTTGACAGCCCACTGGAGATTCATTATGTGGTAGTAGACATTACGGATATAAATGACAACGCACCTAGATTTCCAGATAAACAACAAAGAGTAGAGATCGCCGAGAGCACAATACCGGGTGCGCGTTTTCAACTACAAAGTGCGCGCGATCCAGACATCGGCGTACATTCCGTGGGCTCTTACAAATTAAGCAAAAACGAACATTTCGATTTGGAAATAAAAGATAGAGACGACGAAAAGGTACCCTTCCTGGTTTTGCAGAAAGCATTAGATAGGGAGCGTAAAGCTGAACACGAACTGACATTGACAGCAGTGGATGGTGGAAATCCATCAAGGTCTGGAACATTGAATGTCACTGTCACTGTTCTCGATATCAACGACAATCGTCCAGTCTTCAGTCAAGAGGTTTACACTGTACATTTACAGGAGAACGTTCCGATAGGTACTATTGTGTTGAAAGTGAACGCAACAGATCTAGACGAGGGTTCAAATGGACAGATCATATACTCTTTTGGTAGCAACTTAAACCGTAAACTTTATGATGTATTTGATTTGGATACAATTTCAGGTGAAATACGCGTTAAAGGCGAAATAGATTTTGAAAATACTGATGTGCACAGATTAGATGTTTTGGCCTCGGATAAAGGCACACCTCCAATGACTCTAAATTGCAGGGTCACTGTGAAAATTTTAGATGTAAATGATAACGTTCCTGAAATAGAAGTTACATCACTCTCTAATGTAGTGCCTGAAGATTCCAAACCGGGAACAGTTATTTCCTTAATCAGTGTTTCAGACAAAGACTCCGGTGTGAACGGGAAAGTTATATGTTCTTTGTCATCAAACATACCTTTTGAATTAAAACCGTCTGTGCAGGAAAATATGTACTCTTTAATTACAAACTCATATTTGGACAGAGAGCAGATTTCCCATTACGACATTAATGTAACAGCCACAGACCTGGGCCAACCTTCTCTAACTGCACAAATGAGTTTGAATGTGCAAATATCAGATGTGAATGATAATAGTCCAGAGTTTTCTCGAAATCCCATAGAATTATATCTAATGGAAAATAACACTCCCGGTGATTCTATATTTTCTGTAACTGCATCAGACAAAGACATGAACGAAAATGCAGTAATCTCATACAGCATTCTTAGAGGAGATGGTGCAAAGAACAACATGCCTACATTTCTAAGTATCAGTTCCGAAACAGGCGTTATTAGCGCACTAAAAAGTTTTGATTTTGAGACAACCAAGACGTTCCAGTTCCACGTGCTCGCTGCAGATTCTGGAACTCCGTCACTAAGCAGCAACGTCACAGTGAACGTGTTCATTCTGGATCAGAACGACAACGTTCCAGTGATCTTATATCCAGTCAGCGCTAACGGATCTGCTGAAGGTGTGGAGGAGATTCCCCGCAATGTCAACGCAGGACATTTGGTGACTAAAGTGAGAGCCTATGACGCGGATATAGGATACAATGGCTGGTTATTATTTTCACTACAGGAAGTGAGTGACCACAGTCTCTTTGGTTTAGACCGCTATACAGGACAAATAAGGACGTTTCGCTCATTCACAGAAACAGATTATGCTGAACATAAACTAGTCATACTGGTTAAAGACAATGGAAACATTTCACTTTCAGCAACAGCGACTGTGATCATTAAACTTGTGGAGCCCAAAGAGGCCTTTGCAACTTCTGATGTTAAAAACGCAGTACAGCTTGACGAGTCGAATGACGTGACATTTTATTTGATCATTACATTGGGATCGGTTTCATTTCTTTTCATCATCAGTATCATCGTGCTGATTGTAATGCAGTGTTCCAAATCTACAGACTATTCCTCCAAATATTTGCAAGATACAAATTACGATGGAACACTGTGTCACAGCATCCAGTACAGATCCGGAGATAAACGCTACATGTTAGTTGGACCCAGAATGAGTATCGGTTCTACTCTAGTTCCAGGAAGTAATGGGAATACCTTAGTTATACCAGATCGCAGGAGGAGAACTTCTGGTGAGGTAAGAGTCGAGTCAGTCATCTTTACTGTTAAAAAAAGAGACTCCTCTTATACGTATATATAAAGAGAATCATATCCTGCACTTGTCGTCAAATGCCTCTAATATCACAATATTCAAAACAGTTTCTTTTAAAGTGTTCGTCGAATTTTTATATTATAGTTTTCTGTCTGCCTTGTTCATCCCATAATGAAAACTACAGCATCTGCTATGGCCATCATAGATCTTTAACCTTATTTCATTACGTTAATAAGTATATGCACAAAACCAGATCTGATTTATTTCCTGAGCACTAAGCTTAAATATTATTATGTTAAAATAGGCTTTCTTCAACAATTTATCATGTTTATGCTATTTCCATTCATCAAAAACAATTAACATAATGATAATAAAACAGAGATGTATAGAAATACAGATTACTGGTGTCATATTAAAATATAAATATGAATTGCACTGTCTTAAGTTTTTGCCAGATGGTATGTCAAATATTTAATGTATCTTATAACTGCTCTTACACCAAGCTCAGGATATAAAACTGTTGGTGGTGTTTTACCTGGCAGTCATTTAATTGTTTATGTTGGAAACATACATTTTCATGTTTCTCACTGATAAAGCCATAGGGGGTCAGTGTTACATAAGGACAGAGAGGAGATACGTAGCCCTGCCCACTGCTGTGTTTTGCGCTAGTCCATTTTTTTTCTTTTTTATCCGCAAGACACCAGTTTGACTCACACGAGAGTTGCTTTTGAAAGAATAATGTCACTCTTCTTAATATCATTAATGTTGAATTACAAAGAATTTATGTCTACGACTTGTAATTGAACAGAACCATCACATCGTTGCGAGCAAATACCCATTTAAAAAGACAATCCAGGATGGATAAGGGCGAACAAAGGCGGATATGGGAGTACTGCTGGATTGCTTTATGTTTTACCTTGCTGAACTGTTTCGGGAGGCAGGTTTCTGCTCAGATAAAGTACCTTATTCCAGAGGAAGTGAAAGAGGACTCGGTTGTGGGAAATATTGCGAAGGATTTGAGTCTTGATGTCAGTACTTTAGTGGAAAGGCGGTTTCGTATCGTTTCTGGAGCAAATGGTGCTTTTTTCCAGGTAAATCAGAACAATGGTGTCCTATCTGTTCGTAAGAAAATCGACAGAGAGGAGGTATGTGATGGCCTTGCTTCATGCATCCTAAATTTAAAAATTGCCGTGGACAATCCGCTAGAGATTCATTATGTTATTGTAGAAATCGCTGATGTTAATGATCATAGCCCATGGTTTCCCGAGAAAGAACAGCATTTTGAAATTGCTGAAAACACTTTAACTGGGGCACGCTTCGAACTCCAAAGCGCCCGTGATCCAGACATCGGCACTAATTCTATTCGCACATATGCTCTATCAAAAAATAACTACTTTGACTTAGAAATGAGGGATAATATAGAGGAGGAAAAAACACCCGTTCTAGTTTTACACAAGGCTTTAGACAGAGAGCAAAACGGAAAACATGGTTTAGTTTTGACCGCAGCAGATGGAGGAAATCCTCCAAGATCAGGTACATTAAACATTACTGTTACTGTCCTTGATAACAATGACAACCGTCCAATATGTAGTAAAGATGTTTATTATGTGACATTAAGAGAAAATACCCCCGTAGGCACATTAGTAGTACGTGTCAACGCGACAGATTTAGACGAGGGCTTAAATGGCGATATAATGTACAGCTTTGGTAAAACTATTAGACGAAAAGTGCATGACACATTTACCCTGGATGGTATCACCGGTGAAATACAAATTAAAGAGCCTATTGACTTTGAAGAAAATGAAGTATATAGACTAAACATACAGGCCTCGGATAAAGGGCAGCCGCCAATGACAACTGACTGTAGAGTGATTATAAAGATTACTGACGAGAATGACAATTATCCAGAGATAGATGTGACATCACTTTCTAACGTGGTGCCCGAAGATTCACAACCTGGCACTGTTGTTTCTTTAATTAGTGTCACAGATAAAGACATGGGTGTTAATGGTAAAGTTATTTGTAGTATCTCCTATGATGTACCATTTGAACTAAAATCATCCGTTCAGGAGAACATGTACTCATTATCTACTAAACAACAGTTAGACCGAGAGCTTTTTTCACAATATGACATAGTAATAAAAGCCACTGATTTGGGTCAGCCTCCGCTGTCCACATTCAAATCTTTGACTGTTCAAGTTTCAGATGTTAATGATAATATTCCGGAATTTACCCCAAATCCTCTTGAACTGTACTTGATGGAAAATAACGTACCCGGTGCTTTGATATTCTCTGTCAGCGCGTCTGACAGAGATCTGAATGAAAATGCTGCGATTTCTTACCAAATTATTAGAAACACAGACAAAATTCGATTGAGCATTTCACAGAGCCGTACGATGAAGAATGATATGGCAACATTCTTAAATGTCAATCCCGAAACAGGCGTTATTAGCGCACTAAAAAGTTTTGACTTTGAGACTACCAAAATGTTCCAGTTTCATGTGCTCGCTGCAGATTCTGGAACTCCGTCACTAAGCAGCAACGTCACAGTGAACGTGTTCATTCTGGATCAGAACGACAACGTTCCAGTGATCTTATATCCAGTCAGTGCTAACGGTTCTGCTGAAGGTGTGGAGGAGATTCCCCGCAATGTCAACGCAGGACATTTGGTGACTAAAGTGAGAGCCTATGACGCGGATATAGGCTACAATGGCTGGTTATTATTTTCACTACAGGAAGTGAGTGACCACAGTCTCTTTGGTTTGGACCGCTATACAGGACAGATAAGGACGCTTCGCTCATTCACAGAAACAGATGATGCTGAACATAAACTGGTCATACTGGTCAAAGACAATGGAAACGTTTCACTTTCAGCAACAGCGACACTGATTATCAAACTTGTGGAGCCCAAAGAAGCTTTTGCAGCTTCTGATGTTAAAAACGCAGTAAAAGAAGAGGAAGAAAATAACATTACAGTTTATTTGATCATTACCTTGGGCTCGGTTTCATTTCTGTTTATTATCAGTATCATCGTGCTGATTGTAATGCAGTGCTCCAAATCTACAGACTATTCCTCCAAATATTTACAAGATACAAACTACGATGGGACACTGTGTCACAGCATCCAGTACAGATCTGGAGATAAACGCTACATGTTAGTTCGACCCAGAATGAGTATCGGTTCTGATACACATCCAGCCAGTAATCACAATACCCTATTGGTACCGGATCATAGGAGCAGGCCTTCTAATGCGGTAAGACTTTAAATCACATTTAACCTGCTGTACATTCTATTTATTAACACCCAAACTGGTGGTTTTCTAATCAACTTAAAATTTCAATACTGTCCGACAGTATTAATTAATCCTAGCTTGGTGGTATATATTTTGTGGTGTATGTAGGCCAACATGTGGATAAACAATCCACAAACAGAAACAGGGCCATAGCTAGGGAGCTCTGGACCCCCTGAAAAAATACTGGTGTTGGCCCCCAGTCATATCATATACGGTATAAGATATGGGCATAGAGGCCCACATCTACGGTGCCATGTAACCTAATATTTTTTTGTTACAAAATAGCAAAACAGACAACATAAAGAAAAAGTGATAAAATATTATCAAAAGACAAGAAATTAATAAAATAATAAAATAAAACAAATGAACAAAAAACAGCTATATAATAAACGTCTTTCCAGCCAGTCTGGTGTCTAACAGCTGAAGTAAAAATTCAGAAATTGAAAAGAATGCAGTCAAATGTAAAATAAAATCGCTTAAATTACTCATTGTCTTCATTTTTGATGAAGATAAAATGCTACTGCATAATATATTATTACATACAGCTAATAAATGTATCCATCCAAGATAGATTAGTTGTATTAGTTGTATTTGTGTTTTCTAGACAGTATTGTTATCTTAAAACATGTCACATCAGCAGCCGGCAGGTCTGTAATCCTCGTGACACGCGTGTTATACAAACTAACTCTATTTACAAAATAGCGCTTATTTTCATTACATTTCTGGTACCCAGATTTATGTTTTCCCCCAGACATTTTCAATCACTCAATCTCCTGTTCTTCCACTGTAAGTTTACTTCTAACTTCAACTTTTCCCAGAGCAGCCTCAACTCTAATCGGTGATGTTCACTAGCTGGGGTGGGACTTACAATTTTATTAGGGTCCTCTGCTGTTTGTCACTGACTGAGCTGAAATAATTAATAGCCATCAGACTAAATAATTTTTAGGGAGGAGAGAAGAGATATTTGGAAAATGTCTTTCACGAAATTGCATGTTTTTCTGGTTTTCATTAAACTCTCAGGCATACAAGCTGAAGCTGTCATATATATATACTATAATTATTCATAGAGTAGGGGCCTATATAGCGTAACTACTGGATGCAGTGGGGCCCCCTGGGCAGTGGGGAAACATAGATCATTCCTTTAATTTGTGCCCAGATTCCCTATTTATAAAACTGTGGCTGAAAATATAGTTTACGTTTATGGAGCCTCCACTATTTTCCTACACACGGAACAAAAGCATGAAAGTCAAATGTCACAGGTAGTCAAACAGCACAGTTGTATACAAATTTCTACAGAAACGGCTTCAGCAGTAGTTCCCTTGCATAACATTTTTTTTCCTGAAACATCCCTTTTTTTTTTTTATAACACTTTATGAAATGTTTCAGTTTTGACTAAATATACATTTCTTCCTGAAGTACACTGCATATTTTACATTATGTTATGGTATTAAGTTGTGGCTGTCCGTGGTGCTGAAACCTTTAACCTTTAAATACAATATGATAAACATGTATTTGTGAGCTTTTGGTCAACTCATATTTGATCTATTAAACTTGTTAAATGTATGTTTGTGTATATACATTTGATGGACATGTTTAAGATGGCTATTTTACTCATCCTTTAAACTTAGCACAGAAAATAATACATATATTGGTTTAATGACTAGAAACAAATCAATAATAGTAAAGATCTAGCTTATATAGACAGGGTTTGGATCTAAGTCCAAAAGGGCAAACCAAAATCGAAGTTGATAGAAAGGCAAAGTATCATGCAATCACCAGACAGATTTACATAAGCTAGGCAAAACTCAATAATCAACACATGGCCAACACAAAGTGTGTACACAAACAAAAGGCTCAGTAATGTCACTACTGGAATGTTAGGATCAAGATTTTGCACATATACTATAAAAGTCTTGGTTGCTAATTGGGTGATTGTGATTAGAAGGGGAGGACTGGAACCAGGTAGTGGATGATATACTGGGTCATGTGACTAAGTTTGTAGTCTATCTGGCTGAAGATTCTGGTAAATGGAATTTGCATTTCTTTCACAGCTAAAGCTCTATCACTATTGGTGACATGCATAGTGTATATTGTTCATGCTGTTTGTTCTGTCAGCTGATATTACTAAATAGGAAATTAGTTTCATTTATAACATATATATTGCCATTAATATTATATATATATATATATATATATATATATATATATATATATATATATATATATTATATATATATATATATATATATATATATATATATATATATATATATATATATAAAGTATATTGATACTAGTCATAGCTAGTTCGGAGGCTTCAGTTTTTGCACTCATTTTGGTGTAATCATTTACAGTGGGAGTCAGAGGAATCTTTTCATATTTAATTTATTTATTATTTTTTTTTTTTAGCTGAAATTGATACTGATATGGGATATAACCTATTATACAGATAATGGATACAATGACTGGGTATTATTTTTTGCTGCAGGAAGTAAGTGGCTACAGTCATGGTTTGGATCACTTTACAAGACATAAAAACATGCTCATTCAGTGAAGCAGACAAAGCTGAATATAAACTGATCATTTTGGTTAAAAAAATTTGGCAGAATTTGATTTACAGTAACAGCATCTGTATTAACTTATCTCAGGAGCAAGAGCTTCTAGGCCTCAATACAACAAGGATGGAAGGAATAGTTTCCAGGTCAGAGCAAGAGCTTAAGGGTGCGAAGTAAGAAAAAGAGACACAAAAGTTTAGTGTGGCAGAGTAACACAAGCATAATTTCTTTTAAGATGGTAATGATCATTTTCAGGTAATTCACAGCAATATTTGCCACAATACTCTCGGCTGACAATAATCATGATAACAAAGTTATGTCTCTTGACAATTACAGTTCAAATAATTGTTTGTGTAGCTTTATTTGTAGAAATGTCATGCTGGTGGTGGAGCTTCCCCACATCTTTTTGCTTGTGTTTCTTTTAATTAGTGCTTATTAATCAGTAACAGTTTCATCATGTTAAGTTTTGTATTGGAGCAAGTGATTGTTAAACATGTTACACTTTTCATTGAACTTGTTAGGACACGTGGTGTGGGAGAGAAGCAGGATGCACTTGCAGGGGAAAGTGGTCAGTTTATTAGGAACAGTTCAAAATTAAGTGAACACAAAAAACTTCATCCAACATAAATCCACAAACAGAAAGGTCACAGTAATCCAAAATAATATTATACTTAGCCGTAGAGGCAGTAGTCCAAAAAAGGGTACGGTAATCCAAATAAGAAACACAGTAATCCACGACGGGTAGTGAATCCAGAAAACACAGGGAAATATACGCTAGGCTAGGAGGTGGTCTGGAAACCACGAATTACGGAAGTAAATGCGCATCGCTAGGAGGTGGTCTGGAAACCACGAATTACGATCTACGGAAATTAACGCGCAACGCTACGAGGTGGTCTGGAAACCACGGAAAAAGAGCTAAAGGAAAAACGCGCAAGGTTAACCACATCTAAGCTAAGCTAAACTAATATTCCGCCCCGATGCGGAAACGGAGCGGCGTATTTAAACACATATCAATCCCATGTCTAATCAAAGACACCTGAAACCAATCCTTACACATTACATGGCGAACCAATGAGGAAACGGGGCAGAGACATGAGGCAACGCAAAAACAAACACACATGGGGAAACACAGAAGGCGGAGACATGACGTGAATATGACAACATGGGAGCACATGGCAGAGGTAAACAAAACGTGAGTTCATGAATGAAACGTCCATCGGAGAGTTTTTGAATAGCGCTGGAATGCGCGCAGTGGAATGCGGAAGTATGCCACTCGCTACACTTTGCAGCGTAGCGAGAGCTGGAGAAGAGGAAACCTAACACAACTTACTTCAAAATTACCTGACAATTTATATGGTCATGAGTATTATCTTCATATAATATATAATATTATTTATATTTTAAGGGAAAATGTGAAAACAAGGATAAACTGGCAAATTTCTTAATATATAGTCAAAATGTTTGGTATTTTTGCATCATCATCTGTGAAACAACATGGTGAATAGCCTTTTTTTTATATAAGGTAAAGTACAGTGCCCTTAACTAACATTGGCACCCATGGAAATATGAGCAAAGAAGGCTGTAAAAATTGTCTTTATTGTTTAACCATTTGATCTTTTGTTAAAAAAAATATTCACAAAAATTCTCTGCTCTCATGAGTATCAAACAATTGCAAACACAACACAGGTTTATAAAAAAAAGTATCTGTGTTAAATATAGGTGTGCAACAATTATTGGCACCCCTATGAATTCACATGAGAAAAATATTTTTTAAGTATATTCCCATTGATATTTAATTTTTTTTAGTACAGGGTGACTAGGAACAGGAAATTGTTCAACCATGACTTCCTGTTTCACAGGGATATAAATATGAGGTAACACATAGGCCAAATTCCCTTAGTCATTCATCACAATGGGTAAGTTCACAATGATGTGTGGAGCCTATAAATGTTTTTTTTTTTTTGTTTTTTTTTTTTCTTTCTTTCTTTTTTTTTTTTAGCCGCACATATCTGTATATATATGACTGAGTTCCTCTTAAAGATGTACACAATTATCTGTAATGGACAGGAATCAGATGTGTGAGAATCCACATGTAGGAGGTTTGTTATAAAAATCAAAAACAGTATCCAAAATCAGTGTCAACATGAGAGCAATGTTCAAACACTGAGATAAACAAATAAACCAGACAATGGTAAAAGCCAAGCAGTAGTTACTGAACAAGGCAATGGTCAAAACATAGCGATCACAAAATATAAAGCTCAGTACTTAGTCTTTGGACATTGGAGTTTGCAAGACTTAGCCAGTACTGAACATTTGAATTTGTTCTAGGTATATATAATCTGTAAACAAGAAATGAGTTGTGTGTAGACGAAGTGATTAGCATTCAGGGGAGGGGGACCTGCTTTCATGGAGGTGTAGTGTCCTGTTGAAACTGTTGAGTTCCTGGACTTTGGTCAATAACTTTTAAGTTTTATGATGCCAAAGTGCTTCAGACTTTGCCTAAATATGTCTTTATGTCTGACAGAAAGATAGCTCTTTATTTATGATTTAGTTTAAATTCAATTTCTTTAGTTATTATATCTAAAAATTTCATAAGCTTTATGGAACATTTTCTTTCTAACTAACAAAAGATGACGGCTTGACCTAATCAAATAAAGATTAGCATACAAATAATTTGTCATAACATAATTAAGGTCATAAATATAATAAAATAAATCACAAATGAACACATATCTTTCTTTATACTAATTTTACCTTTCACCTTTCAAGTTTTAGCAATAATACATCATATAGGTTTAGCATCTCCTTCAAAAACTATAGTCAGTGCATTCACCAGCTCTGCTGAGCCATCATAGGAAACTGACATTATACAATTATATTGGAGATCAAATGAGCTCTCCCTCATTTTAATTCTTCATTTCCTCTTCATTTTCCTTAATTTCTCAAAACCTTAATAATGTTTGTATTCAACCTGACAAATTCCCAGTTTGAAAATAACGTTAGACAAAGCGTATAATAACTAAAAGACACAGGAGTATATGCTAGAAAAGTTGACAAGAGCATATACAAGAAAATGTTATAATTTCCAAATAGTACGTTATAAACAGCCTAAGCATAACACGAATTTTACTACCAGTAGGTGAGCTATGGCCGCTTGGTGTCAGTGTTGAAAGCTGGAAGTTTGTGGTTCCTACGCCCACATGGTGACGTGTGTAATGCGTGTCTTCTGCTGACAAACAAGAGGACGGTGCAAGCTGTAAAAAATATCTGAAAAGGCGGTGCCTTTTTTTTTTATTAGAGGGTATTTTAGTGATAATTGTGGTAATAAGACGCTAATGCAGTCACTAAACCTCCGGGATTTACCTTTGCTTGTGGAATGGTTTTTCGTAAATCGTTGACAATGGAAGAATTGGGACAAAGGGGAAGACCGGAGCACTGGCGGCTTGCTCTGTGTTTTTCTATGCTTATGTGCTTTGCGGACAGAGTTTCAACTCACATAAGGTACTCAGTGCCAGAGGAGGTGATTGATGGAACTGTTGTTGGAAATCTTGCTAAAGATTTGGGTCTTGATGTGAATACTTTGGTGGACAGACGTTTCCGTATCGTTTCTGGATCTAATGACGCTCTTTTCCGGCTTAATCAGAACAATGGCATATTATATGTTCATACAAAGATCGACAGAGAACAAATATGTGGTGGCAATAATCCCTGTGTAATAGACCTCAAAGTTGTAGTGGAAACCCCACTGGAGGTTCATTATGTGGGAGTAGATATTACTGATGCAAATGACCACGCTCCTGCTTTTCCAGACAGGGAACAAAGGTTAGAGATTGCGGAGAGCACATTGCCGGGTGCGCGCTTTCAGCTCCAAAGTGCGCGTGATCCAGATATAGGTGTAAATTCAGTGCATGCGTATAGAATAAGCCAAAATGAGCATTTTGACTTAGAGATAAGGGATAGGGGCGACGAAAAGGTACCATTCCTGGTTTTACAAAAAACACTGGATAGAGAGCGTAAAGCTGAGCACGAACTGACACTGACAGCAATGGATGGTGGAAATCCACCAAAGTCTGGAACTTTAAATGTCACTGTCATTGTTCTTGATAACAATGATAATCGTCCAGTGTTCAGTCAAGAGGTGTACACGGTACTTTTAAAAGAAAACGTTTCGGTAGGTACTATAGTAATAAAGGTGAGCGCAACCGATCTAGACGACGGTTCAAACGGAGAGGTAATATACTCGCTTAGTAGTAAATTAAGCAGTAAAGTTTATGATGTATTTGATTTGGACGCAGCATCGGGTGAAATTCGGGTAAAAAGCAAAATAGATTTTGAAAGCACTGATGTGTACAGATTAGATGTTTTGGCCTCTGATAAAGGTACACCTCCAATGACTGTCGATTGCAGGGTTATTGTGAAAATTTTAGATGTAAATGATAACGCTCCTGAAATAGAAATTATGTCACTTTCTAATTCATTGCCTGAAGATTCCAAGCCGGGAACAGTTATTTCATTAATCAGTATTTTAGATAAAGACGCTGGTGTAAATGGAAAAGTCTTATGTACTTTGTCCCAGGACATTCCTTTTGAATTAAAGCCGTCCATAAAGGGCAATATGTACTCTTTAATTACAAAATCGCGTTTAGACAGAGAAGAGACCTCCCGTTATGACATTACATTAACTGCCTCAGACCTGGGCCAACCTCCTCAAACTGCACAGAGAACCCTGAGTGTGCAGGTGTCAGACGTGAATGATAACAGTCCACAATTTTCTCAAAATCCTATTGAACTATATCTAATGGAAAATAATTTCCCCGGTGCTTCTATATTTTCTGTAACTGCAACGGATAAAGACATGAATGAAAACGCAGTAATCTCATACAGCATTCTTAGAGGAGATGGTGCAAAGAACAACTGGCCTACATTTCTAAGTATTAACTCTGAAACAGGAGTTATTCACGCGCTAAAGAGTTTTGATTATGAAGTAGCCAAGACGTTCCAGTTCCACGTGTTCGCTATAGATTCTGGAACCCCGTCACTAAGCAGCAACGTCACAGTGAACGTGTTCATTCTGGATCAGAACGACAACGTTCCAGTGATCTTATATCCAGTCAGTGCTAACGGTTCTGCTGAAGGTGTGGAGGAGATTCCCCGAAATGCCAACGCAGGAGATTTGGTGACTAAAGTGAGAGCCTATGACGCGGATATAGGATACAACGGCTGGTTATTATTTTCACTGCAGGAAGTGAGTGACCACAGTCTCTTTGGTTTGGACCGCTATACAGGACAGATAAGGACCCTTCGTCCATTCACAGAAACAGATGAGGCTGAACATAAACTGGTTATACTTGTCAAAGACAATGGAAACGTTTCACTTTCAGCAACAGCGACTGTGATAATTAAACTTGTTGAGCCCAAAGAGGCTTTTGCAGCTTCTGATATTAAAAGTTCGGTAAATGATGTAGAGGAAAATAACATTACATTTTATTTGATCATTACCCTGGGCTCTGTTTCAGTGCTTTTTGTAATCAGCATTATAGTGTTAATAATAATGCAGTGCTCCAAATCTGCAGACTATTCCGCCAAGTATTTACAAGATGCAAATTACGACGGAACGCTGTGTCACAGCATCCAGTACAGATCCGGGGATAAACGGTACATGTTAGTTGGACCAAGAGCGAGTATCGGTTCTACTCTAGTTCCAGGAAGTAATGGAAATACTCTAGTGGTACATGATCGCAGAAGGAGAACTTCTGGTGAGGTAAGACTTTAATATAATTACATAAAATTATAGCTAAACTGTACATTATTACGGCGATTATATTTCCACAAAAAAGACACTTACTTTTTTTTCTTTTTGCAATAAATCTCCTTCTCTCTCTCTCTCTCTCTCTCTCTCTCTCTCTCTCTCTCTCTCTCTCTCTGTATACACACACACATACACACACATATGTAGATAGATAGATATAGATATAGATAGATATAGATAGATAGATAGAGAGAGAGAGAGAGAGAGAGAGAGAGAGAGAGAGAGAGAGAGAGAGAGAAATAGATAGATAGATAAATAATTAGGACACTGATTTTCATCACTGATTTTCCCAGATAGCTCTGGTGTTGTAACTCATGCAAACTAACACCTCTGGCTCATCGTTGTTTTCATTAGGTGCATGTGACAGAGATTTGTCTGAAAATGTTGCATAATTTTATCAAGTGATGTTTCACAGAATGACATGACTCTATTTCTGAGTGTTCATTCATAAATTATCAGCATTTCCATGGTAAAGAACTGTGAAGCAATACAAACATAGCCAACCAGTTCAATGGCTTTCAAATTCTGAATCTCAGGATAGCAAAATCACAGTGATTGTGTTCATTGTAGATGTGAACTACAATGTTCCAGTGATTTTACCTCAAGAAGTGGTTTGGCCATAGTTTTTTTTTTTTTTTTTTTTTTTGGACTGCTATACATGACAGATAAGAGCCTTTCCCTTATTTATAGAAACAAGATAAACTGTTCATAGAGGTCAAGGACAATATAAATATTATCAATTTCAGCAACACCGAGTGTGATTATCAAAACCATGCAGCCAAATGTTTCTTTTTTTTAGTGCTGACTGTAAAATGCAGCGAAATATTTGAATAAAAATGACATGACATTTTATTTCGTTAGTCCCTGGACATATTTGCAGAGTTGTTGGTCAACAGTATCATGATGTTTCTGATCCAAAAACAACATTTCAGAAAAGCTTTCAAGAAAAATAGTTTGGCTAAAAATGAAAATTCCACAGTTTTCTTTTTTTATGACAAAGTATGTTTTGGTGAAATGTGCTTCTGAAATAGAAATTGTGTCACTTTCTAATTCATTGCCTGAAGATTCCAAGCCGGGAACAGTTATTTCATTAATCAGTATTTTAGATAAAGACGCTGGTGTAAATGGAAAAGTCTTATGTACTTTGTCCCAGGGACATTCCTTTTGAATTAAAGCCGTCCATAAAGGGCAATATGTACTCTTTAATTACAAAATCGCGTTTAGACAGAGAAGAGACCTCCCGTTATGACATTACATTAACTGCCTCAGACCTGGGCCAACCTCCTCAAACTGCACAGAGAACCCTGAGTGTGCAGGTGTCAGACGTGAATGATAACAGTCCACAATTTTCTCAAAATCCTATTGAACTATATCTAATGGAAAATAATTTCCCCGGTGCTTCTATATTTTCTGTAACTGCAACGGATAAAGACATGAATGAAAACGCAGTAATCTCATACAGCATTCTTAGAGGAGATGGTGCAAAGAACAACTGGCCTACATTTCTAAGTATTAACTCTGAAACAGGAGTTATTCACGCGCTAAAGAGTTTTGATTATGAAGTAGCCAAGACGTTCCAGTTCCACGTGCTCGCTATAGATTCTGGAACCCCGTCACTAAGCAGTAACGTCACAGTGAACGTGTTCATTCTGGATCAGAACGACAACGTCAAGGACAATATAAATATTATCAATTTCAGCAACACCGAGTGTGATTATCAAAACCATGCAGCCAAATGTTTCTTTTTTTTAGTGCTGACTGTAAAATGCAGTGAAATATTTGAATAAAAATGACATGACATTTTATTTCGTTAGTCCCTGGACATATTTGCAGAGTTGTTGGTCAACAGTATCATGATGTTTCTGATCCAAAAACAACATTTCAGAAAAGCTTTCAAGAAAAATAGTTTGGCTAAAAATGAAAATTCCACAGTTTTCTTTTTTTATGACAAAGTATGTTTTGGTGAAATGTGCTTCTTTATTTTGTACCATGGCTATGAGGCTAATATTGCTTAAAGTATGGGTAGTTTATATCTACCAGTGTAGCATCATATGGACTGCAATTCTAAATCATTATCATACACACCTCAATGATTAAGCATGAATACGTAATCATAAATTGTGTGGTTTCTGATACTCTTGTGGGTTGTGATTTGTGGCCCAATGATGAAATGCTTATTACTATTAGAAAAGAATTGAATAATATTTTAGACTGACTTATTATGCCTTTCTCTGAGTCTAAAGAGGTCTTGTAAATGACATAATTTAGATGTTACTTGTTAGCAGCACTACTAACAACACGGATAACTCCAGACAACAATGGAAGACTTCACACACCAAATATTTGGATGGTTCTTATATGTATGGTTGTACATTTTCTTGTCTAAAACGTTCCTTTACGGTAGTTCAAATTTTGAACCACCCTTAGCGTAACGTCTCGACTTGCTCCAGACGGTGTCACTGTTACACCGAGAATGGGAAAGTGAAAGATACGTTTATTGCGCATGTCTTTTCTCTTATCGTTTCTCACAGAGAAGGATAAAACAGCGCGGAAGATGCCTTGTTAAATCAAGACGAACCTTTATATACTCTGAGAAGGTATACCATTGGATACACTTGATCAATAAGGACAAGCAGGACATATTTAACAAACTCGGATTTAAAGTAATCTTTCACAATGACTGTCGGTGGACAAAGGAGCAGATGGTGGATGGTTTTGTGGTTCTCTTTGCTGCTTTGCTTAGATGTGTTAGCTGATGCTCAGATTAAGTATTCTATTCCAGAGGAGCGAAAAGAAGGATATGTTGTGGGAAATATTGCTAAAGATTTAGGACTTGATGTCAGTACTCTAGCAAATAGAGTATTTCGAATTGTTTCTGGATCTAAGGACGCTCTTTTCGAGGTAAATCAGAACAATGGCCTCTTATATGTGCGTAAGAGAATCGACAGAGAGGAAATATGTGATGGAAGTACGACTTGCCTCATAAACCTTAAAATAGCTATCGATGATCCTCTGGAGGTCCACTATGTAGGGATAGAAATCACGGACATAAATGATAATTCGCCGAATTTTCCAGAGAAAGAGAAAAGACTTGAGATAGCAGAAAATAGGCTTACAGGAGCCCGTTTCCAGCTACAGGCTGCGCGGGATCCTGATGTAGGTATAAACTCAGTCAGATTATATAAAATAAGTCAAAACGAGCATTTTAATTTACAAGTCAGAGAAAGGGGAGAAGAACAAATTCCTTATCTGGTTTTACAAAAACAACTTGACCGAGAGAAAACAGGGGAACATAGTGTAATTCTCACTGCAACTGATGGTGGGACTCCGCCAAAATCAGCAACTCTTAATGTTACAGTAATAGTTCTTGATTCAAATGATAACCCTCCCGTTTTCAGTCAAGAAACTTATTCAGTAGACCTACCAGAAAACATCCAACCAGGAGTCCTTATTTTGAAGGTCTTCTCAACAGATTTAGACGAAGGTTCTAACGGCAATATAACGTATTCGTTTGGAAGTGAAGTGAACGCAGAGGTTCGCGATACATTCACTTTGGACAGCACAACGGGAGAAATTCGAACAAAAGGCTTTCTTGATTTTGAGGACACTGATATCTACAAACTGGATGTACAAGCAACTGATAAAGGTCAACCACCATTAACAAGTGAAAGTGGGGTAATCATAAAAATATTGGATGTTAATGACAATACACCAGAAATAGAGATAACATCACTCTCTAACGTGATTTCCGAAGATGCACAACCTGGGACTGTCATCTCTTTGATTAGTGTTACAGATAACGATTCAGGAGTAAACGGAAATGTTGTGTGTCACCTTAACGATAATCTACCCTTTGTATTAAAACCGTCAGTGCAATATAATATGTATTCTTTAGTGACCAAAAGTTATTTGGACAGAGAGTTAGTCTCACAATATGAGATAACGATTAGCGCGACAGACCTGGGCCAACCTTCACTTTCCTCATTAAAATCGTTTAGCATAAAAGTGTCGGATGTCAATGACAATAGACCAGAGTTCTTATTTAACCCCCTAGACGTGTATCTTTTCGAAAATAACTTGCCTGGAGCATCGATATTTTCTGTCTTGGCGCTTGACAAAGACATTAATGAAAATTCTGAAATCTCATACCACATTATTAGAGGAAGTGAGTTACAAAATCCAATGACATCATTCCTAAATATTAATTCTGAAACGGGAGTTGTTCACGCGCTCAAAAGTTTTGATTTTGAAACAATCAAGACATTCCAGTTCCACGTGCTCGCTACAGATTCTGGAACCCCGTCACTAAGCAGCAACGTCACAGTGAACGTGTTCATTCTGGATCAGAACGACAACGTTCCAGTGATCTTATATCCAGTCAGCGCTAACGGTTCTGCTGAAGATGTGGAGGAGATTCCCCGCAATGCCAACGCAGGACATTTGGTGTCTAAAGTGAGAGCCTATGACGCGGATATAGGATACAACGGCTGGTTATTATTTTCACTGCAGGAAGTGAGTGACCACAGTCTCTTTGCTTTGGACCGCTATACAGGACAGATAAGGACCCTTCGTCCATTCACAGAAACAGATGAGGCTGAACATAAACTGGTCATACTGGTTAAAGATAATGGAAACGTTTCACTTTCAGCAACAGCGACACTGATTATCAAACTTGTGCAGCCCAAAGAGGCTTTTGCTGCGTCCGAGGTTAAAAACGCAGTAAAAGTAGAGGAAGAAAATAACGTTACATTTTATTTGATTATTACCTTGGGCTCGGTTTCATTTCTGTTTATTATCAGTATCATCGTGCTGATTGTAATGCAATGCTCCAAATCTACAGACTATTCCTCTAAGTATTTGCAAGATGCAAATTACGACGGGACACTGTGTCACAGCATCCAGTACAGATCTGGAGATAAACGCTACATGTTAGTTGGACCCAGAATGAGTATAGGTTCTACTCTAGTTCCAGGCAGTAATGGAAATACTCTAGTGGTACCAGATCGCAGAAGAAGAACTTCTGTTGAGGTAAGAAGCGCATATATACACTAGTCCCTATATATTTTGAACGAACCCATCTTATTTTCTTTAAATAAAATATTTGCGTAAATGGGTACTCAACAAATACACGAGATTGCAAGTTGTTTTTCTCTTATCCGTATACCATGCAATGAGAGGGACTGGCGTGGATGCATAATACGTTAGGTTAAATACGTAGAGGTAGGTGGGACTTATTGCATGTCAGCTCAGAATAATACTTAAACAGGTTAAGATAATTGAATTGAGATATATTTGGATGACAAGTTAGTTATGGAGAGTTTATATCACATTTTAACAATATAACTGATATTTTGTTATATAATTGACAAGATAGATGTTATTAATAGACATGGAATGAATGCTGGATGTACTTGTAAAGTCTATCAGTTTGTAGGTTATTAATAAATTGTGCTATAAAGGTAAAAAAAAAATGTTTGGAGTAATGTTTATAACTCATACGCTGGCAAAAGGCAATAGAGAATTAGCTTTCAATAATGGGACAAGTGTATCCTTTCTTTACTGAAAGCTTGATGGAGCTTGAAATGTTAATCTTTGTATTCCCTTAATTAATGGTTTATCATACACGTCAAGTGTGTCTCAGATTATTACTGCAGACGATTTACACTGTTAAGCATTAAGGACACTTTGGATCTCATTTAAGTTATTTTGGGTAATCTGTGTTATTATTTCCATTTTTGCACCAGATGATGTCAGTGTTACATTGCAATGAAGAGTAAATATTTTACCCTGCCCACTCTACGTTGTGCCTGAACTGTCTTGTTTAGAACAGACTCGTTCGACGAGCACAGGAGAAAGCACGACTTTTAAACAAAAAATGGACATTTTGCAATGGCATAAGGTATAAAGATTGTAGATTTGATAATTAAACAAAGCAGACGAAGAGCGGTAAACTAGCCTTTCACAATGGGAGATGGCGTGCAAAGCCGGAGATGTACGTATTTGTGGATTGCCAATTTGTTACTTTGCTTCACGGACCAGATTTCGCCTCAGATAAGGTACTCTGTTCCAGAGGAGGTGAAAGAGGGAACCATTGTAGGAAATCTTGCTAAGGATTTAGGCCTTGATGTGAGTTCTTTTGTGAATCGACGGCTCCGTATCGTTTCCGGAACCAAACAAGCACTTTTTCAAGCTAATCAGGACAATGGCGTCTTGTACGTTCAAAGGAAAATCGACAGGGAGGAGGTATGTGAGGATAATAGTGCCTGCTTGATAAATCTGAAAATTGCTGTTGAAAACCCTTTAGAAATCCAACATGTTGTTGTCGAAATAACAGATATCAACGACAATGTCCCCAGTTTTTCTCAAATGCATCAGCATTTTGAGATAGCTGAGCATACCCCTGTAGGAACAAGCTTCCAGTTGCACGCAGCACGTGACCAAGACACAGCACCAAATTCGATTCGCAATTATAAATTAGGCCAGAATGCTAATTTTGAAATCGACACTAAAAATAGCGATGGAGATAAAATTCCATTCTTAGTTATACGGAAGCCACTTGATCGTGAACAAACAGAGGATTATCGGTTGATTGTTACAGCGGAAGATGGGGGAAATCCCCCGAAAACAGGTACCCTGAACATTGACGTTAAAGTACTTGACACAAATGATAATCGTCCTGTGTTCAGTCAAAATGGATATTCCGTAACATTACAAGAAAATGCTCCAGTTGGCACCGTTGTGATTGCAGTAAATGCAACTGACAGTGACCTGGGCTCCAACGGTAATATTGAATACGCATTCGTCAAAACAATGAAGCGCAAAGTCTATGAGATTTTTCAATTAGATGGCATTACAGGAGAAATACTAGTTAAAGGTGAAGTTGACTTTGAGGATATGGAGGTTTACAAGTTAGATATACAGGCGTCGGATAAAGGACAGCCTCCTCTCACAGTGGAGAGCAGAATAATAATTAAGATTTTAGATGTTAATGATAATAAACCAGAGATTGAAGTGACGTCTCTTTCAAATGTTGTTGCCGAAGACTCAAGTACTGGCACAGTTATTTCTTTCATCAGCGTCTCTGACAAAGACTCCGGACTTAACGGAAAGGTCGTATGCACTCTAGCAGGTAATGTTCCTTTTGAACTAAAACCATCCGTTCAAGATAATATGTACTCATTAGTAACAAAGCAAAACTTAGATCGTGAGATGGTAGCAAGTTATGACATCATTATAACAGCCACTGATTTAGGCCAGCCTGCGTTATCCACTATTAAAACTTTATCCCTGCTGGTATCAGATGTAAACGATAACAGACCGCAGTTTTATCAACATTCTCTTGAACTGTACTTGATAGAAAATAATACTCCTGGTGCGTCAATTTCTCAAGTGAGCGCCTTTGACGACGACTCTGATGAAAACGCGGGGCTATCATATCACATTATTAGAAATGGTGGAGCACAAAATGATATGACATCATTCCTAAATATCAATTCTGAAACTGGAGTTATTCACGCGCTCAAAAGTTTTGATTTTGAGACAACCAAAACGTTCCAGTTCCACGTGCTCGCTACAGATTCTGGAACTCCGTCACTTAGCAGCAACGTCACAGTGAACGTGTTCATTCTGGATCAGAACGACAACGTTCCAGTGATCTTATATCCAGTCAGCGCTAACGGTTCTGCTGAAGGTGTGGAGGAGATTCCCCGCAATGCCAACGCAGGACATTTGGTGACTAAAGTGAGAGCCTATGACGCGGATATAGGATACAACGGCTGGTTATTATTTTCACTGCAGGAAGTGAGTGACCACAGTCTCTTTGTTTTGGACCGCTATACAGGACAGATAAGGACCCTTCGCCCGTTCACAGAAACAGATGATGCTGAACATAAACTAGTCATACTGGTCAAAGACAATGGCAACGTTTCACTTTCAGCAACGGCGACTGTGCTCATTAAACTTGTGGAGCCCAAAGAGACTTTTGCTGCGTCCGATGTTAAAAATGCAGGAAAAGAAGAGAAAGAAAATGACGTTACATTTTACTTGATTATTACCTTGGGCTCGGTTTCATTTCTCTTCATTATCAGTATTATTGCACTGATTGTAATGCAGTGCTCAAAATCTACAGACTATTCCTCCAAATATTCACAAGATACAAATTATGACGGGACACTGTGTCACAGCATCCAGTACAGATCCGGAGATAAACGGTACATGTTAGTTGGACCCAGAATGAGTATCGGTTCTACCCTAGTTCCAGGAAGTAATGCGAATACTCTAGTGGTACCAGACTGCAGGAGGAGAACTTCAGTTGAGGTATGGTTATGTGTAACATTAATGTAATTTTGAAATAAATAAATAAATAGATTTGAATGCATATTCAAATCATATTGAATGCATATTCAATAAATTAATGCGCATCCATGCCCTCGGTTTGTTTACGTGTAAATGAACGATGGCAATGATGTAAACGGAAGAGAACTATACACACACCGGAAACTGTAACGCGAGCGCACGAGAAACTTTTCTTGTACTCACGCGAAAAGTTTCTCGTGCTCACGCAAAAGTCTCTGTGATTTTTTTTTTTGTTTTTTTTTTTTTTTGCACAGGTCACTTCAGGGGCTCCGTAATTTTCTGTATGCCTGTATGTATATACATATTGAAAAGAGATGCTATAGCACATTATAACATTATACATTTTTCATATACTCTTGACATGCAGTAAATACATTTGTACATTTGGTCGTGAGCCTTTAAATATACTATACATAGAATAAAAGATAGAATGAACAAGTTATACGTACTGTACATATACATTTCTTCCAAAGCAAATGTATGAGTCCACATTTCTGTTCTCTTATTTTATTATCTTATTCCATATATAATAATTTGTATATAAATGGTTTTGTATAGATTTTCCAACGTCTAAATTTGATAGCAAAACCGGTGACGTAACGTGATGTATTTGACGTCATTTCGTTAGAACATTTTAAGAAACTACAGTTGATAACAAATAAATATATAAATAAAAATCTAAATAAAACAAAACAAAATAAAATATCGCTTGGTGTCAGTGTTACACAATGAGATAGTTTCGTTTTGGGACTGCCTCTTTTCTGACGTTGCTCCTGACACTTTGCAAAGCTACGGCGGTGTGCTGATATTACCTCAAAGATGGGTCGAAATCTTTATTTTGTAAATTGATTTCCCCTTTTGGTGTTTATGCGGAATACTGCTGTCACGAAAAAAAGTGATTACCGCTTCTGCTAAAAGACAGACGCTGTCGTTTTTATTCGCGATGTATTGTTACAGACAAAGGCGGGGATGGGAGTACTGCTGGATTTTTCTGTGCTTTTCTTTGCTGATGCGCCTTACGGAGCAGGCTTCGACTCAGATAAGGTACTCTATTCCAGAGGAGGTTAAGGACGGAACCGTTGTAGGAAATCTTGCTAAGGATTTGGGTCTTGATGTAAGTTCTTTGGTATACAGACGGCTTCGTATAGTTTCTGGGTCCCATGATGATCTTTTTCAGGTTAATCAGAACAATGGCGTCCTGTCTGTTCATAAGAAAATCGACCGAGAGGAGATATGTGATAGGAACCGAGCTTGCACAATAAACTTAAAAATCGTCATTGAAAATCCACTTGAAATTCATTACATTGAAGTAGAGATAATGGACTTTAATGACAATTTCCCAGTTTTTCCAGAAACCCAAATATATTTAGAAATATCAGAAAGTACACATTCAGGTGCACGATTTGAACTTCCAGCGGCTCGTGACCTGGACGCTGGAATAAATTCTATCCGTTCTTATAAACTAGAGCAAAATGAGCACTTTCAGTTACAACTGAAAAATGGCGACGATGAGGACAAAATAATTTTTTTAGTCCTACAGAAGCCTTTAGACAGAGAGCAACATAGGAAACACTCGTTAAGTTTGACCGCATTTGATGGAGGGAATCCTCCCAAATCGGGTACTTTAGACATTATTGTTTCTGTTATTGATGTTAACGACAATATACCTGTTTTTACTCAAGAAATATACGCAGTTACGCTAAACGAAAATGTCCCAGTTGGCACTATAATTACAATCGTTAATGCCAGCGATGCAGACGATGGTCTAAATGGAGAACTTGAGTATACACTTAGACGATCATCCAAAAGTAATGTAAACGACATATTTCAGTTAGATAGTGTTACTGGAGAGATTAGTGTAAAAGGAAATATTGACTATGAGGAAAATGAAGTGTACAGGTTAAATGTCCAGGCAACTGATAAAGGACAGCCACCGATGACAGTAGATTGTAGAGTTGTCATAAAAGTTATAGACGCGAATGATAATAAACCTGAAATACATATTACGTCATTATCCAACATGGTTCTCGAAGACTCTAAACGGGGAACAGTGATTGCCCTGGTTAGTGTTACTGATAAGGATTCTGGTGTCAATGGTAAAGTTATTTGCAGTCTTTCAGATAACACAGCTTTTGAGTTGAAGCCATCAGTCAAAGACAACATGTATTCATTAGTGACGAAAGACGGGTTAGATAGAGAACTTGTTTCATATTATGACATTACTGTAAAAGCAACGGACTTGGGCCAGCCTCCCCAGTCCAGTGACAAAACTCTAAAAGTACTGGTTGCTGACGTGAACGATAACAGCCCGGAATTCTCCCAGAATCCTCTTGAACTTTATTTACTGGAAAATAACTCACCTGGGGAACTCATGTTTTCTGTAAGTGCCACTGACAGAGATGTTAATGAAAATGCAGCAATCACTTATTCTATTATCAGAAGAGACGGTATACAAAATGGCATGGCATCATTTATAAACGTCAATGCTGAAAACGGGCAAATGCGCGCTTTAACAACTTTCGACTTTGAAAAAGTCAAGACGTTCCAGTTCCACGTGCTTGCTACAGATTCTGGAACTCCGTCACTAAGCAGCAACGTCACAGTGAACGTGTTCATTCTGGATCAGAACGACAACGCTCCAGTGATCTTATATCCAGTCAGCGCTAACGGTTCTGCTGAAGGTGTGGAGGAGATTCCCCGCAATGTCAACGCAGGACATTTGGTGACTAAAGTGAGAGCCTATGACGCGGATATAGGATACAACGGCTGGTTATTATTTTCATTGCAGGAAGTGAGTGACCACAGTCTCTTTGCTTTGGACCGCTATACAGGACAGATAAGGACCCTTCGCCCATTCACAGAAACAGATGAGGCTGAACATAAACTAGTCATACTGGTCAAAGACAATGGAAACATTTCACTTTCAGCAACAGTGACTGTGATTATCAAACTTGTGGAGCCCAAAGAGATTTTTGCTGCATCCGATGTTAAAAACACAATAAAAGAAGAGGGAGAAAATAATATTACATTTTATTTGATCATTGCCTTGGGCTCAGTTTCGTTTCTTTTCATTGTCAGTATTATTATGCTGATTGTAATGCAGTGCTCCAAATCTACAGACTATTCCTCCAAGTATTTACAAAATACAAATTATGACGGGACACTGTGTCACAGCATCCAGTACAGATCCGGAGATAAACGCTACATGTTAGTTGGACCAAGAACGAGTATCGGCTCTACTCTAGTTCCAGGTAGTAATGGAAATACACTGAGGGGAACCAATATGCACAGTCGTGAGGTGAGTTTTCGCGGATTTTCATTCATATTAAGGTTTTCTTTTATTATTATTTTCTCAGTATACAGTCCCAAACACTCCTCTTAGTCAGTCATGCTTACTGTGAGTTTTGTGACACTACACTTGGTGTCGCTGCATGACAGATTAATCATGCTATCTGCATATAGTGTTCGCGCACAATCTCGAGCTTTACACCACCTCCTGTGACGCATGCACATTGCGCCAGTAGTTTTGCTGTTGGGGCAGAGCAACGTCTGTAAATGTGAAACATTGCAAGGGATTATGTGATTTTTTTTTATTGCTTAAAATTTATTGAACTGTGTGGAACAGTAGCGTTCAGCGAAGAGACATATTTTGGTGATGATGAAAAGGAACTTTGCGTTTTCATCATGGTAACTCGACAGTACACAACGTTAACGGCGATTCTGCGCTGCTTTTTTGTGTTGTGTTTATTTGGTAAAGTACTCGCTCAGATTCGCTACTCTATTGCTGAGGAATCTATACAAGGATCGGTTGTAGGGAATATTGCCAAAGATCTGGGCCTTGATGTAAATAAACTTAAAGAGCGACGATTTCGGATTGTTTCCGGAACAAAAGATGGCTTCTTACAGATAAACCAGGACAATGGAGCGCTTTTTGTGAGTGGGAACATCGACAGGGAAGAGCTTTGTGAGAAAAGCAATGTGTGCACGGTGAACCTTAAAACCGTGGCCGAAAATCCTTTGGAAATCCATTATATCGAGGTAGAAATTGCAGATATTAACGATAATTCTCCTGTTTTTCCTGTGCGCGAAAAGCATTTAGAGATATCAGAAAATGCTGTGCCCCAGAGTACGCGCCTCCCACTAGACGCCGCGCGTGATTTAGACGCTGGTGTAAATTCTCTGCATAAGTACATCCTTAGTCCGAATAATCACTTTGAATTAGATGTGAAAACTCGTGAAGAAGACAAAATTCCTTTCTTGATTTTGAAAAAGCAGCTTGATAGAGAACAGAAACCCCAGTTGAATCTAACTTTGACAGCGTATGATGGCGGAAAGCCAGAACGATTCGGTTCAGTTAACATTACTATAACTGTTGTTGACATTAACGATAACGCCCCAGTTTTTGATCGTCAGGTGTACACTGTAACATTAGAGGAAAATATCGAGTTTGGTTCATCGGTAGTAAAACTACATGCCACCGATTTAGATGAAGGTGCCAACGGACAAGTTGTTTATGCTTTTGACAAAAGTCTAATGAGCAAAGCTTTTGATAAATTTGAAATAAATTCTAATACAGGAGAGATTACTGTAAAAGGATCAATAGATTTTGAAGAACAGCGTGTGTATGAAATAGACATACAAGCTTCTGATAAAGGCCAAGTGCCTTTAACAGGTCACTGCAGTATCATAATTAATATACAGGATGTGAATGATAATGCACCGGAGATTGATGTGACCTCACTCTCCACTGAGATATTGGAGGACTCGAATCCAGGGACAGCTATATCTCTGATCAGTGTATCGGACAGAGATTCAGATGAGAACGGTATGGTTACATGTAGCCTTATAGATGACATCTCTTTTGAATTGAAATCTTCTTTCCAGAAGAGCATGTACTCTCTAGTCACTAAAGGCCAGTTAGACAGAGAGACTGTTCCTATATACACAATAACCATAATGTGCAAAGACAGAGGGGAGCCATATTTATCCTCACAAAAGTCTATACAAGTTAATATTGCAGATGTCAATGACAACAGTCCAGTGTTTACTCAAAACCCATTTAATTTTTATATTAGTGAAAACAACACCCCGGGCACGTCTATATTTTCCATTAGTGCTTTTGACATAGACCAGAATGAAAATGCACACATATCTTACCACATTCTGAAGGCAGAAGGCCATCAGACAAACATTGTCTCTTACCTGAATATAAATTCAGAAGATGGGAATGCTTATGTTTATGCACTAAAACGCTTTGACTTTGAAACTACAAAAATGTTTCAGTTTCATATTGTTGCTTCAGATTCTGGAACTCCATCCCTAAGCAGCAATGTCACAGTGAACGTGTTCATTCTGGATCAGAATGACAACGTTCCAGTGATCTTATATCCAGTCAGCGCTAATGGTTCTGCTGAAGGTGTGGAGGAGATTCCCCGCAATGTCAACGCAGGACATTTGGTGACTAAAGTGAGAGCCTATGACGCGGATATAGGATACAACGGCTGGTTATTATTTTCACTGCAGGAAGTTAGTGACCACAGTCTCTTTGGTTTGGACCGCTATACAGGACAGATAAGGACCCTTCGACCATTCACAGAAACAGATGAGGCTGAACATAAACTAGTCATACTGGTCAAAGACAATGGAAACATTTCACTTTCAGCAACAGTGACTGTGATTATCAAACTTGTGGAGCCCAAAGAGACTTTTGCTGCATCCGATGTTAAAAACACAATAAAAGAAGAGGGAGAAAATAATATTACATTTTATTTGATCATTGCCTTGGGCTTGGTTTCATTTCTTTTCATTATCAGTATCATCATGCTGATTGTAATGCAGTGCTCCAAATCTACAGACTATTCCTCCAAGTATTTACAAGACACCAATTATGATGGCACACTGTGTAACAGCATCCAGTACAGATCCGGAAATAAACAGTACATGTTAGTTGGACCCAGAATGAGTATTGGTTCTACTATAGTTTCCAGGAGTAATGGAAATACCTTAGTAATTCCAGATCACGGAAGAAGAGCTTCTGGTGAGGTAAGAAAATCAGCTAGCTTGTGTTCTATTTTTTTTTTTATTGAGAACATGTTACTCTGGTAGTAGTTTTACCTTTGAGTAACTGGCTGTAGCTTTCTACTTATGTGAGGAGAACTACAATATTACATTAACTTTTGGGTGGCTAATATATGGGTGACATAAATCTACACTGACATCTGACATCTCAAAATATGTATTCTTTTTTCTGACCTTCAGAGCAAATAAAATTAAATTATGATATTTACATTGTTACACTGTTATATATTTTTAACATATTTAAGTTATTGATGGGATTTCTTTGAATTTTCATTTCAAATGGGCTTTATAGCTGAGCAGTCAGTATTTTCTCTCTGTTTTTCTCTCTTTTTTGCTGTTTTTTTTTATGCCTCCACTACAATGGGTAGAGACATTATGTTTACAGGTTGTCTGTCCATCTGTTTGTTTGTCCATCTGATAGTCCTGTTAGCTCCATATCGCAAGAACTAGTGGTTGAAAAGTTGTAGGATTTATATAGAATTATCATTGTAACCAGCAGAATAACTGATTAAATTTTGCAACTGATTGCAACAGAGTCAAGGTCACAGCAAGGTCAAAAGTCTGAAATGTTTATTTTTTTTCTTCAACAGCTTCCTTCCTGTTTGAAGTATATTTAAGGTTATAAGGGGCATACAAATTAAAAACAAGAAGGGCCAGACTTGTGGTGGCAAAGACATCTCCATGCGCCATTGGAGTTCATTCTCTATCTTTGTCACAATCTCACTCTCATTTTTCCTCTGTTTTTCTATTTTACTTCTTCTCTTTTTCCTGTCTGGCATTCACTCACCCTTTCTCAATTTCTTTATGTAATTTATTTTTCCTTCCTTCCTTCCTTCCTTCCTTCCTTCCTTCCTTCCTTCCTTCCTTCCTTCCTTCCTTCCTTCATTCATTCATTCATTCCTTCAATTTCATCTATCCACCCATCCATCCATCCATCCATCCAAGCATGATGTAATGAGTTGAGTTAGTCAGCTGTTTAAGTTGCTTTTCTGTGATGGCCATTAAGATTAAAATTACCCATGTGTAGTTTACTCTTCTAAAAACATCAGACATTTCTTGAGTAGAAGTGCTGAGGTAGGTTTTCATTTGGGCCAATTCAAGTTCAGTTTCATTGCACAGGGCTTAATCTCCCACTGCCATCTGGCAGCCTACTTAAAGAGAGAAAGCACATAAATAGACTGCCACAAACTGTACAGAGGTGTAGTCAATCACTCATTACTCACTTGTTCTATTTCATTATGCATTTAATTTGCTATTTGAGTTATCAAATTAATAAGATAATGTCAATGTTTTGGTTAATTTGATGCACTCTCCTTTAAAGAATACATGCATCTGGTTTAAAGGATAAACTGACCAAGAAATCATCTGCTACAGTTACAGTAAAAAAAAAAAAAAAAAAAAAAAAACCTCATAATTTTATTTATAATTTTTTTTTTAAATAAATTTATATATATATATATATATATATATATATATATATATATATATATATATATATATATATATATATATATATATATATATATATATATATATATATATATATATATATATATATATATATATGTGTCTGCTGACTTAGTGTACTTGTTACAATAAAGTAGTGGCAGAATTCACAATCATAAGGTATGACATATCAGACATTGACAGGTTGGGAAGCTTTGCTGTTGTAGCAATGTTGATGGCCTATATGGGAGACTATTCTTAAGTGTGACAATGCATGCTAGAATGCTTTGGAAGCATTTCCCAGATGGCAGAAGTAACACAAGTAACACAAGTTATAGTTAGGGTATGTAGGATCTGAGATTATGTTTTAAGACTCCTCAAACATTGCTTGATATAGACAGCCTTGATAGCTGACTGAGCATAAATGTTGATGAACTTGGGTGTTTTTAGAGTTTTTTTCACACCAGATGGTGGTGAGAAGAAGATGATGAGAAGTCTCATGGACAGGTTTACTTCGTTTAGCCTCATTTGTAAGTGGTGGTGCTAGGCCCTTTTCATAAGGTGGGATGTGCTGACTGTCTGTTTGAGATCTTCACTGATGTGAACTCCCAGAAATGTGAAGGAAGCTACTATTTGAGCAGTAGTCTCATTAATATTCAGGGGTGTTCCCACTTTGTTATTTAAAAGGAAAAAAAAATAGATTGCAGCTTCCACCGTCAGGTTGATATGAACTTCAAGCTCAATGGCAGCCTCGATGTGTCAGTACAAAACCACTTTTGGTTGCTGACGTCAAACATACACCCCACCCCTTCATTTCTCCTGTACGTTTAGGCAACTGCTTAAGCGCTAAGCTTTCGGTACATCGTTTCTTTTGTTATAGTTTATTTGACAATGCTGATATTAACAGTGTTGTATATGAAAAACTAATATCCATGGATTAGCCTTAATGTTTTGTAGATCGCTGTTGTGATAGCTGCAAAATGGAACAACGGAGACGTGCTATATGGCGAAAACCACACACACGATTCTTCTTTGTGGCAATTTTGTTGTTGTTTGAGAGAACGATTTGGGCGCAGATGCAATGGTCAATTTCTGAAGAACAGAAAGACGGTACTCTGGTTGGGAATATCGCCAAAGATTTAGGTATCGACCACAAGATCCTAAAGGAGCGAGGCTTACGCATTATATCAGCCTCGGCAGAGTCGAGGTTCAGGGTAAATCAGGACGACGGAGGGCTGTATGTGAACGGAAAAATAGACAGAGAAGAGGCATGCGCGGGAGGCAGCGCTTGTTTGGAAAATTTGAAAATTGTTCTTGAAAATCCACTGGAGATTCATTATGTATCAGTACATATTTTGGACATAAATGACAATGCTCCGAATTTCATTCAGAAAACAAAACATTTGGATATAGGAGAATCAGCCTTACCGGGGACACGATTTCAGCTCCAAGCAGCTCACGACCCTGATAGTGGCAGCAATTCTATTCAGAGTTATAAATTGAGCCACAATGATCATTTTCGGTTAGAAGTCAAAGATCGTGATGAAGACGGTAAAATTCCTATTTTGATATTACAGAAGCAGTTAGACAGAGAAGCTGCGCAGATAATAAAATTGTTATTAACCGCTGTAGATGGCGGAAAACCATCAAGATCTGGAACAACGGAAGTAATCATAAATGTGCTGGATATAAATGATAACGCACCTGTTTTCACTGAAGATGCCTATATTGTAATGCTGCAGGAAAACGTGCCTATAGGCACAACAGTAATACAGCTGAATGCCACAGATATGGATGACGGCTCAAATGGCGAGATTGTTTATTCGATAAGTAATAATGTAAACAAAAAATTACGCGAACTTTTTGAAATATCTCCGATCACTGGTGAAATCATTGTGAAGGGAGTTTTAGATTTTGAAATTAAAGACAAATATGAGATTGATATTCAAGCATCCGACAAAGGCTTTATACCAATGACATCAGACAAGACAGTAACTATAAAGATTGTAGATGTAAATGACAATGCGCCAGAGATAGAGGTGACATCATTTTCAAGTGCCATTCCGGAAGATTACAGATCTGGGACTACAGTTGCTTTGATAAGTGTATCTGATTTAGACTCTGGGGTCAACGGAAAAGTTTCTTGTTCAGTACCTGAGGACATGCCTTTCAAGCTTTTTTCATCCTCACATGATAATATTTACTCATTGGTTACATCGTCAACACTTGATAGGGAAATGGCATCTCAGTATGATATTACATTATCTGCAAAAGACGCAGGGAACCCGCCATTATCATCGATGAAGACTATAACTGTACAAGTATCAGATGTAAATGATAATAGTCCAGAGTTTAGTAGTTCCCCATACACGTTTTATATAATGGAAAACAATGCTCCCGGAGCATCTTTATTTTCTGTATTTGCTTTTGATCGAGACTCAGATGAAAACGCAGTAATCAGCTATCAGATATGGAGAGATAATCTCAAAGAGAACAAGTACACATCTTTTATCAATGTAAATTCTGAAAATGGCGCCATATACGCGTTAAAAAGTTTTGACTTTGAGACAGTAAAGACTTTCCAGTTCCACGTGCTCGCTACAGATTCTGGAACTCCGTCACTAAGCAGCAACGTCACAGTGAACGTGTTCATTCTGGATCAGAACGACAACGTTCCAGTGATCTTATATCCTGTCAGCGCTAACGGTTCTGCTGAAGGTGTGGAGGAGATAACCCGCAATGTCAACGCAGGACATTTGGTGACTAAAGTGAGAGCCTATGACGCGGATATAGGATACAACGGCTGGTTATTATTTTCACTGCAGGAAGTGAGTGACCACAGCCTCTTTGGTTTGGACCGCTATACAGGACAGATAAGGACCCATCGCTCATTCACAGAAACAGATGAGGCTGAACATAAACTAGTCATACTGGTCAAAGACAATGGCAACGTTTCACTTTCAGCAACAGCGACTGTAATATTTAAACTTGTTGAACCCATAGAGCCTTTTGCAGCGTCCGATGTTAAAAACACAGTAAAAGACAAGGAAGAAACTAACGTTACATTTTATTTGATCATTACCTTGGGGTCGGTTTCATTTCTTTTCATCATCAGTATTATCGTGCTGATTGTAATGCAGTGCTCCAAATCTACAGACTATTCCTCCAAGTATTTGCCAGACACAAATTACGACGGGACACTGTGTCACAGCATCCAGTACAGATCCGGAGATAAACGCTACATGTTAGTTGGACCCAGAGCAAGTATCGGTTCTACTCTAGTTCCAGGCAGTAATGGAAATACTCTTGTGATACCAGATCGCAGGAGGAGAACTTCTGGTGAGGTAAGAAGACTTACTTACAAAGCCAATTCTTTGGTTTATAGGCGTGCCCTAGTACAATACACCACATCTCCTTTTATAAGGAAATAGACGATGTTAGCTGATACATGGGTTAAAAATTTGATCTTTTTTTTTGTTTTAATTGATTAACATGAACCAATTTCTGCTCCCAAAAACAAAGAAACAAGGGTAGTCTTTCTTAAATAGAAAAACAATAGTGTCTACAAAAATACAATAATGCGGGGTCAAAGGGATTTTAAAATGTGAACATGGAGGTTGCAACACTCAAAGCAGTTAGTCGTGATTGTAAATCTTAAGCTTTGTAGAAGTCACACCTACAAAGAAATGAGCTTGGACATTTTCTTGCAAATTGACTGGCTGATGCAGAATCAGTAAGGGAAAATGCAGGTGGAAGGCACGTGATAAATAAACATACTTAAATGCAGCATCCCATAAAAAAATAATTTGTTAACCCTTTTTTTTGTTCACATATTTTTGTGCAACAGAAAAATATTTGTTCCCCTCATTTTATTTATTTGTGAATCCCGTTTTATTTGATTTGATTTGATTTGATTTGATTTGATTTGATTTGATTTGATTATTTATTGAATCGCTTACTATTTATTTTGGGGTCTCGTTTTAGTTTTGAGGAACTCGTTTTATTTAACATTTTTCCAAATTATGCAGAGACAGTAGATGGCGGAAAACCATCAAGATCTGGAACAACGGAAGTAATCATAAATACCCCAATAGAGGGTGTGGGTAAAGACTTTTAATACACCATAACCAAATCTATATAAACGTCTTAGAAACGTCCACCAGCAGTGAGCAGAGAGATCAGCGAGCAGATTTCGTCCGCTGAGCACACATTCTCTAAAAGGCCTGCGCTAGACTCTTTGGTTCTGGGCAAAGCAATCGCAACATTCAGGGGAAATGTCTGGGGGAAGTTTGTGAATTGTTTACCGTCGCTTTTATTAGCTTTCACACCTAGATAGTACAAAATATGATTAAGTTAGAGAAATATACATATAACATTTGGGGGTTAAAATGAATAAGCTCCAATAGAATGACTCGGATCGCCAACAGAAAAGTACCAAGGGCCACTAGTCGCTGCCCAGGGTACTAGCAATAATCAGCTTATGACTTTGAACTGAGCGTGACATTGTGTTATTTACTGTCTCATATATTTATAGTTAATTTGTTAATAGTTAGGTATTTGGTTAGGTATTTAAAGGCAGTCTGAGAGAAGAGGATGCAGGGGATAGGGCTAGATGGAGGCAGATGATTCGCTGTGGCGACCCCTGAAGGGAACAGCCGAAAGGAAAAGAAGAAGAAGAAGAAGATTTAAAGGCATGTTCTACACAATCCTGTCCAATTGCAAAAGACAAAATCTTTACATCTAAAATGCTTTACCATCAATTTCTTCTTTATAAAAATTCTCAATGTATTACACTTTTAATTCGCGAGGTGTCAGCATACAACTAGAAGAAGGTTGGTGACGTAAATATAAGATGGTTGTTGTGCCCGCCCATTCAGTGGCCTCGAATATTTACTAAATATGAGACGGAATAAAGAGAGACTATGCTTTAGTCTTACAGTACTTCATAGTCTGGTATAGAGGATATTATGGTCAAATCTTCGATTAATACGGATTCATTTGTGGTGATTTTTTGTGGACGTGTTGTAACCGTTCAAAATGGAACAAAGGAGATGCGCTTCATGGCGAAGGATACATGTAAGACTTGCCTTCATGGCTGTATCGTTGTTGTTTGGAAGAGCGGTATGGGCACAGATACGGTATTCTGTCTCTGAAGAGCAGAAGGATGGTACCATGATTGGAAATATTGCAAGGGATCTGGGAATTAATGCAAGAAGCTTAAGAGAGAGAGGATTCCGCATTGTGTCATCCTCAGGGGAGTCACTGTTTAAGGTAAATCAGAATGACGGAGCGTTGTATGTTAGTGGAAACTTAGACAGAGAGACGGTGTGCGAGAAGAGCACATCGTGCACGATCAATCTCAAAATCGCCATGGAAAATCCACTGGAGATTCATTATGTGACTGTAGAGATTATAGACGTGAATGATCATGCTCCTGTTTTTACTGAAAAAGAAACGTTCTTAGAGATATGGGAGTCGGCGTTACCCGGAACCCGTTTTCAGCTTCAGCCAGCACGCGACTCTGACAGCGGATCAAATTCTATTCAAACGTATAAACTCAGCCAGAGCGATCATTTCCGACTCGAAGTCAAAGATCGTGATGAAGACGGCAAAATTCCTATTCTGATATTACAGAAGCAGTTAGACAGAGAAGCTGCGCAGAATATAAAATTGTTATTAACCGCTGTAGATGGCGGAAAACCATCAAGATCTGGAACAACGGAAGTAATCATAAATGTGCTGGATATAAATGATAACGCACCTGTTTTCCCTGAAGATGCCTATACTGTGATGCTGCACGAAAACGCGCCTATAGGCACAACAGTAATACAGTTGAACGCCACAGATTTTGATGACGGCTCAAATGGCGAGATTGTTTATTCCATTGGTAATAATGTCAATAATAAATTACGCGAACTTTTTGAAATATCTCCGACCACTGGTGAAATCATTGTGAAGGCAGCTTTAGATTTTGAGACCAAAGACAAATATGAGATTGATATTCAAGCATCCGACAAAGGGCTTGCACCAATGACATCAGACAAGACAGTAACTATAAAGATTGTAGATGTAAATGACAATGCGCCAGAGATAGAGGTGACATCATTTTCAAATGCCATTCCGGAAGATTCCGGATCTGGGACTACAGTTGCTTTGATAAGTGTATCTGATTTAGACTCTGGGGTCAACGGAAAAGTTTCTTGTTCAGTACCTGAGGACATGCCTTTCAAGCTTTTTTCATCCTCACATGATAATATTTACTCATTGGTTACATCGTCAACACTTGATAGGGAAATGGCATCTCAATATGATATTACATTATCTGCAAAAGACGCAGGGAACCCGCCATTATCATCGATGAAGACGATAACTGTACAAGTATCAGATGTAAATGATAATAGTCCAGAGTTTAGTAGTTCCCCATACACATTTTATGTTATGGAAAACAATGCTGCCGGAGCATCTTTATTTTCTGTATTTGCTTTTGATCGAGACTCAGAAGAAAACGCAGTAATCAGCTATCAGATATGGAGAGAGAATCTAAAAGAGAACAAGTACACATCTTTTATTAATGTAAATTCTGAAAATGGCGCCATATACGCGTTAAAAAGTTTTGACTTTGAGACAGTAAAGACGTTCCAGTTCCACGTGCTTGCTACAGATTCTGGATCTCCGTCACTAAGCAGCAACGTCACAGTGAACGTGTTCATTCTGGATCAGAACGACAACGTTCCAGTGATCTTATATCCTGTCAGCGCTAACGGTTCTGCTGAAGGCGTGGAGGAGATTCCCCACAGTGTAAACGCAGGACATTTGGTGACTAAAGTGAGAGCCTATGACGCGGATATAGGATACAACTGCTGGTTATTATTTTCATTGCAGGAAGTGAGTGACCACAGTCTCTTTGCTTTGGACCGCTATACAGGACAGATAAGGACCCTTCGCTCATTCACAGAAACAGACGAGGCTGAACATAAACTAGTCATACTGGTCAAAGACAATGGAAAAGTTTCACTTTCAGCAACAGCGACACTGATTATCAAAGTTGTAGAGCCCAAAGAGGCTTTTGCAGCTTCTGATGTTAAAAACGCAGTAAAAGACAAGGAAGAAACTAACGTTACATTTTACTTGATCATTACCTTGGGGTCGGTTTCATTTCTTTTTATAATCAGTATCATCGTTCTGATTGCAATGCAGTGCTCCAAATCTACAGACTATTCCTCCAAGTATTTGCAAGACACAAATTACGATGGGACACTTTGTCACAGCATTCAGTACAGATCCGGAGATAAACGCTACATGTTAGTTGGACCCAGAGGAAGTATCGGTTCTACTCTAGTTCCAGGTAGTAATGGAAATACTCTTGTGATACCAGATCACAGGAGGAGAACTTCTGGTGAGGTAAGAAGACTTACTTACAAGGGCAATTCTAGAGTTTAACCATTACATTAAGTTTAACCCAAATGATGAGCAAACAATGAGAAATAAAAAATGCTTCTGCAGCTGAATGCAAAAGGGTACGGTCACTTCTGTGTGAACACGTGCCCCTGTAAATTCATTATATTGTTCTCACAAACATCGTGCATAATTATACCATAAGTCTATAGTGCTTGCAATTTCAGCCATCCTATTCAAACCAGCAGAAAGTTCATCAAATGCCATGAAGAGAGGAAAAATCTCACAGTAACCATAGCATAATATCGCAGTGCTTATAAATCTTATAGATATTGATTGAGTCCATTTTCCATAATTGTTCAAAGGAATGTGGGTGTTATTGAAAGTTTGTTATGCATGCATGTATGTATGTATGTATGTATGTCGTAGTTTTTTTTTAAAATGTAAATTCCATCCCATTTATTTTAACGTATCAGACTCATCTCATGAATGACAGGTCAAGATCTGTTGAGGCAGAATCAGGTGTGTAAGGGCAGGAAAACATGCAGCCACTGGGGCTGCTGACAGAATAGTGCCACGGGGCACTCGTCGCTGTCCAAGGTACTAATTCTGGGCGTGACATTTTTATTACTGTTCTTTACTCTCATATATTTATTTTAATGATTTACCTGTTTGCTTGGTGTTAGGTAATTTAGTTAGGTGGTTATTAGTTCAGTTTGGTATTTTGCTGTGGATTCTACCCAGTCATGTCCAATTCAAAGAAAACAACAGCTGAACGAATGAAAAACTTAATTGCTATGCCTCTACATTATCTTGCATTTAAACACTTTAATTGCAATAAACATTTAATTCGCGAGGTGTCAGCGTAGAACTAGAAGAAGGTTCATGACGTAAAAATAAAATGGTTGTTGTGCCCGCCCTTTCAGTGAACACGGATAAATATCACACAGAATGAAGTGAGAACATGCGCTTTGTAGTCTGGTATAGAGGATATTATGGCTGTATGTAGGATCGATTAGCATTCGTTTGTCGTGATTTTTATGTGGACCTGTTGGAACTGCTCAAAATGGAACAAAGGAGATGCGCTTCATGGCGAAGGATACATGTAAGGCTTGCCTTCATGGCTGTATCGTTGTTGTTTGGAAGAGCGGTATGGGCACAGATACGATATTCTGTCTCTGAAGAGCAGAAGGATGGTACCGTGGTTGGAAATATTGCAAGGGATCTAGGAATTGATGCAAGAAGCTTAAGAGAGAGAGGATTCCGCATCGTGTCATCGTCAGGGGAGTCACTGTTTAAGGTAAATCAGAATGACGGAGCATTGTATATTAGTGGAAACTTAGACAGAGAGACGGTGTGCGAGAAAAGCACACCGTGCACGATCAATCTCAAAATCGCCATGGAAAATCCACTGGAGATTCATTATGTGACTGTAGAGATTATAGACATGAATGATCATGCTCCTGTTTTTACTGAAAAAGAAACGCTCTTGGACATATGGGAGTCTGCGTTACCCGGAACCCGTTTTCAGCTTCAGCCAGCACGCGACTCTGACAGCGGATCAAATTCTATTCAAACGTATAAACTCAGCCAGAGCGATCATTTCCGACTTGAAGTCAAAGATCGTGGAGAAGGTGGTAAAATTCCCGTTCTCGTGTTACAGAAGCCCATAGACAGAGAGGTAATGCAAAGTCTGAAAATGTTATTAACTGCTGTCGACGGTGGAAGACCCTCCAAATCTGGTACAATGGACATAACTGTTCGTGTGTTGGATGTAAATGATAACATGCCAGTTTTTACCAAGGACATTTATTCCGTCCAGCTGAATGAAAATGCACCTATAGGTACCACTGTCATACGAGTGAATGCCACAGATTTAGATGACGGCCAAAATGGAGATGTTATTTATGCGTTTTCTAATAGTGTTCACAGTGAATTGCGCAAAATGTTTGATATAGATTCGATCACCGGAGAAATTGTTGTGAAAGGACACATTGATTTTGAAGCAACTGGTGCTTATGAAATTGATATAACAGCGTCAGACAAAGGTACTGTACCACTGACAACAGATAAAAGTGTGATTATAAAAATAGTCGATATCAATGACAATGCACCGGAAATAGAGTTGACATCACTTTCAAGCTCTGTTTCAGAAGATTCCAGACCAGGTACTACAGTTGCTTTGATAAGCGTGACTGATTTAGACTCTGGAATTAACGGGAAAGTTTTCTGTTCGGTTCCTGAAGATATACCATTTAAATTAATGCCGTCTTCACAGGACAATATTTATTCATTAGTAACTACATCATCCATTGACAGAGAGAAGCAGTACGAGTATGACATTACATTAGTTGCCAAAGATGCAGGAGAACCGTCTTTATCATCAGTGAAAAGTTTAACCATCGTGGTATCAGATATAAACGATAACAATCCAGAGTTTTCTCTCACCCCTTACACATTTTACGTTATGGAAAATAATATTCCAGGTATGTCGTCATTCTGTATTTCGGCTTCTGACAGAGACACAAATGACAACGCAATAGTCACATATGAAATAATGAGAGAAAATGGCGATGATAGTAAACAAATGTTTATGAATATAAATGCGGAAAATGGGTGTATTTACGCGTTAAAATCATTCGACTTTGAAAGTGTAAAAACGTTCCAGTTCCACGTGCTCGCTAAAGATTCTGGAACTCCGTCACTAAGCAGCAATGTCACAGTGAACGTGTTTATTCTGGATCAGAACGACAACGTTCCAGTGATCTTATATCCAGTCAGCGCTAACGGTTCTGCTGAAGGTGTGGAAGAGATTCCCCGCAATGTCAACGCAGGACATTTGGTGACTAAAGTGAGAGCCTATGACGCGGATATAGGATACAACGGCTGGTTATTATTTTCACTGCAGGAAGTGAGTGACCACAGTCTCTTTGCTTTGGACCGCTATACAGGACAGATAAGGACCCTTCGCTCATTCATAGAAACAGATGAGGCTGAACATAAACTGGTCATACTGGTCAAAGATAATGGCAACGTTTCACTTTCAGCAACAGCGACTGTGATCATTAAACTTGTTGAACCCAAAGAGCCTTTTGCTGCGTCCGATGTTAAAAACGTAGTAAAAGAAGAGAAAGAAACTAACGTCACATTTTATTTGAAAATTACCTTGGGATCGGTTTCATTTCTTTTCATTATCAGTATTATAGTATTGATTGTAATGCAGTGCTCCAAATCTACAGACTATTCCTCCAAGTATTTACAAGATGCACATTACGACGGGACACTGTGTCACAGCATCCAGTACAGATCCGGAGATAAACGCTACATGTTAGTTGGACCCAGAACGAGTATCGGTTCTACCCTAGTCCCAGGCAGTAATGCGAATACACTAGTGATACAAGATCGCAGGAGAACTTCTGGTGAGGTAAGCTGTAATAAATTACAACTGTAAATTATTTTTAAACAATTAAAATGGTTGTATTACTATGGCAACTGTGGCCATACTTTCTCACACTATTTTTATAATACTTTTTAAATTTAAACAAGATTTTATTGAAATGAAATAAAGTTTTGCTAGGTATGGAATTCCATTCTTCCCTCGAGATGTTGACATTGGTATTTGTTTCCGGCACTAATCATGACCGTGTGTATTTTTAAAACAATTATTATTATTATTATTATTATTATTATTATTATTATTATTATTATTATTATTATTATTATTATTATTATTATTATTATATAATGCGTAATGATATGGCACAAAATTATTTTTGGTCTGGAGCTAGATATTGGATAGCATGTGTGTATTTTTGGTTTTTAATTGATGTCCACTTTTGGGTTTTGGTGGAAACTTTACCAAATGCATTATGGAAAATTTGTGTTGCTCTGTCCTTAATAGGAACTCAGAAACGTGCATTGAATAGCGCTGCCCACAAACTTTCATTTGCCAAATCATAGACGTACTCAAACCTTTACTTAAATAGGTCCCAAAAGCAGTTTATTGGGAATTGCTTCTCAGTTGTATTAACCAACGAACACCGTTTACGTTGATGATTGAATTGATTCCATCGTTTTCTTGCAGTGAGGTTTGGAATCGCACGGTGTCAGTGTAATCTAAACGAAAGCACCTCATGGGCTTGGCCTCTTAGTTGGTTGTTTGGACCGCCTCATCTGTTGGCAATATTTTTCTAGTATGCCGCACCTCGCGGTCTATGAGGATTATTTTCACACTTTCCATATCTGATCACTGCTGTGGTTCAGCCAGATTTACTTAAGAGCAGCAATATGGGTACACACTCTGTGGATTGTGTCTTTTAACGTGGTCGGAAAGTGCACACATTTTCTTTCAAAATGGAACAAAAGGGATCCGCATCATGGCGACTGGACCTTGTACTTTTTGCACTGTCGCTGCTATTTTGGAGGTTATCACTGGCACAGATAAGATATTCCGTACTAGAAGAGCAGAAAGACGGCGCCATGGCTGGAAATATTGCAAAGGATTTGGGTCTTGATCTCAGAAGTTTAAAGGAGCGAAGATTTCGTGTCGTATCAACTACAGGAGAGTCTTTATTCAATCTAAATCAGGACGATGGCGTCTTGTATACTACAGGGAAACTAGACAGGGAGGAGATATGCGAGAGAAGTAGCTCATGCTTAATTAATCTAAAAATCGCGCTTGAAAATCCTATAGAGATTCATTACGTAGAGGTTGAGATTGTGGACATAAACGATCATGCGCCGATTTTTCCTGAGACAGAAAAGCGTTTGGAGATCTCCGAAAACGCGGTGGCCGGTTCACGCTTTCAGATACAAGCGGCACGCGACCCAGATAGCGGGATGAATTCTGTGCAAATGTATAAAATCAGTCATAACGAACATTTTCGAATCGAGGTTAAAGACAGAGGTTCGGATCGAAAGATGCCCTTTCTAGTTTTACAAAAATCGTTAGACAGGGAAACTAGTCCTAGTCATAAACTCCTCCTCACTGCGCTGGACGGCGGAAAGCCGCCAAAATCGGGGACTATGGAAATAATTATCGATGTCCTAGATGTAAATGACAACATTCCGGTTTTTACAAAAGACTCGTATTCTGTGAAGCTTAGCGAAAACGTTCCCATAGGTACAACGGTAGCGCAGGTAAATGCAACTGACCTAGATGATGGTGTAAATGGTGAAGTGTTTTTCATTTTTGGCCACGATGTAGACAGTGACTTGCGCAAACTTTTTGATCTGGATCCAGTCACAGGCGAAATAGTTGTAAAAGGACAAATCGATTTTGAGCAAAAAGACCTCTATGAAATCGATATTCAAGCGTCGGATAAAGCACTTGCACCACTGACAGCCGATAAAAGCATTTTAATACAAATTGTTGACGTAAATGATAATGCGCCGGAAATTGAAGTGACCTCATTTTCGAGCACAGTACCAGAGGATTGTAAGCTGGGGACCACAGTAGCATTAATCAGCGTGAGTGATTTAGATTCTGGTTTAAATGGAAAAGTGTCCTGCTCTACACTTGAAGAAATACCGTTCAGGTTAATGCAGACCTCACAGCATAACATTTATTCATTGACAACTGCATCATTACTTGACAGAGAGAAAATATCACAGTATGACATTACATTAGTAGCCCAAGATGCAGGTCAGCCAGCATTATCATCTTTTAAATCTATCACTGTCCAACTATCCGATGTAAATGATAATAGCCCAGAGTTTTCCCTCAACCCACACATCTTCTATGTAACTGAAAATAATGTCCCGGGCATGTCCATGTTCTCTGTATCAGCTAGTGACCGTGATTTAGATGAAAATGCCATGATTACTTTCCAGATTTGGAGGGATACTACTGAGCAAAACAAGTATACATCCTTCCTAAACATAAACCCTGAAAATGGAGAGATATACGCACTGAAAAGCTTTGACTTTGAAACAGTTAAAACGTTCCACTTCCTTGTTGTTGCTACAGATTCTGGAAATCCATCATTGAGCAGTAATGTCACAGTGAATGTGTTCATTCTGGACCAGAACGACAACGTTCCTGTGATCTTATATCCAGTCAGTGCTAACAGTTCTACTGAAGGTGTGGAGGAGATTCCCCGCAATGCCAATGCAGGACATTTGGTGACTAAAGTGAGAGCCTATGACGCAGATATAGGATACAACGGCTGGTTATTATTTTCGCTGCAGGAAGTTAGTGACCACAGTCTCTTTGCTTTGGATCGCTATACAGGACAGATAAGGACCCTTCGCCCATTCACAGAAACAGATGAGGCTGAGCATAAACTGGTCATACTGGTCAAAGACAATGGAAATGTTTCACTTGCAGCAACAGCAACAGTGGTTATCAAACTTGTGGAACCCAAAGAGGCTTTTGCTGTGTCTGATGTCAAAAATGCAGTAAATGATGAGGGGGATAATAATATTACACTTTATTTAATTATCACTCTGGGTTCAGTTTCAGTGCTTTTCATCATCAGTATCATTGTGTTAATAGCAATGCAGTGTTCCAAATCTACAGACTATTCCTCCAAATATTTACAAGATACAGCTTACGATGGGACACTGTGTCACAGCATCCAGTATAGATCCGGAGATAAACGGTACACGTTAGTTGGTTCCAGAATGAGTATCGGCTCTACTATAGTTCCAGGCAGCAATGGGAATACTCTTGTGGTACAAGATCGCAGGAGGAGAACTTCTAGAGAGGTAAAGTATTGCTTGTTGTAGGCCTGATGTGGATGTTTGTATTTAGCATAACATATACGATATAGATTCTGGTTATGGACTCATTAAAACATTTAAGCCTTATTTTAAGTAATGATAATGACACTGGATTTAATAAGAATGAAATGAAATGCTTTAAGTTGTAACCTTAACTTTCAGCATTTCTAACTTGCCATAGTTGTGTGAACTCTCGTTTAACCCTTCTATTATCTTTGGGGTCAATTTGACCCCATTCAATGTTTAACATCTCTAAATACATGATTGACATGATTTTTTTGCTTCTTATTTAATGACTTTTCCTAATTTAATGGGGACAACTGGGTAAACATAAAATTAACATGATGATATGTTTTCAATGTCCTGTACACATTTTGTAGCATCAGTGTTCTTTGGGGTCATTTTGACCCCAGGCTGTTTTAGCTGTATAAAACATAAGAAATATCACAATTTTACACACATTTGTTTTGGATGATACTGAGGTCACTATAATATACAATTTTATAATCTTCAAAAAACTTTCCTCTGCTTTAGGGCCCTAACCTAACATAACCATTCCTGTAGTATTGCAAGAACCATTGAGTTCACAGGACAGAAGGGAGGGGAAAACATAATTCCTATGAGAACTTTGATATGTCCCGCACCGTGGGGGACGGGAAAACACAATTCTCCCGAGGACATTGATAGTTCACCCAACATAGGAGAAGAGCAAACATATAAAAGCTTGCACAGCAGCCTTGTTAAACCATTTCTCTTGGTGCTCTGTGGGCTCTCTTTTTATGTTCTGTCTCAATTGAAAATTACTTCTAACAAAGGTTTTCTGTCAATTAAGTTTTGTCACAGTTCTTTGACAGTTAAAATGACATAGATGAGAACATGTCTGAGACAGAGGATAATGTTGAGAAGGACCCTGATAATGAGGCATCCTCCTGTGATGAGAATGAGACTCTTAGTGTTGACCCTCCTGTTGTCTCTCAACCATCAGCAGACACATTACCTTCCAAAAATGGAAAGTTTTCTGGTCCCTCTCCCCACTTGAATGACAGGGTAGACTTAGTGCTGCTAATGTCATCAAAATGGTTCCAGGCCCCACCAGATACACTGTCAGCCATGTCCAAGACATAAAATCAGCATTTGAGCTCTTTGTAACACCATCAATCGATGAGATACTCGAGATGACAAACTTAGAGGGGAGGCACGTGTATGGGGACAATTGGAAAGACTTGGATGTGACCCACCCTCATTTTGGCAGGAGTGTACAAGTCAAAAGGAGAACCAACAGCAAGCCTTTGGAATGCTGACACTGGAAGGGCAATATTTCCAGCCACAATGTCTCTACAGACATTCCAAGTTTTCTCCAGTGTCATATGCTTTGATGACAGAGAAACAAGGCAGGGCAAACGAGAGCATGACTCGCGGTAATATGGGATGTATGGGACAAGTAGGTCCAGCGATTAACCTTTCTTTGTAATCCAGGCCCCCACGTCTCTGTGGATCAATGTCTGGTTGCATTTTGTGGGCGCTGTCCCTTCAGACAATACATACCAAGCAAACCGGCCAAATACAGTATCAAAATATGGGCATTATGTGATGCACAGTCCAGCTCTGCCTGGAAAATTCAGGTGTACACTGGTAAATCCCCTGGGTAAGCACCTGAAAACAATCAGGGCCTGAGGGTGGCACTAGACATGGCTGAAGGACTGAATGGTCATAACATTACATGTGATAATTTTTTCACATTGCATACTGACCCCGAACATAATACGTAACTATCCTTGAGAAGAAATAGTTCTTCTTTCCAAATATTAACATTATAACAAAAATCTGTACTTAGAAATAATAAAAAGCCATTAAAAAACCAAAAAGATGTTTCTTTCCAATTTTAGGAACATTAAGTGAGATTTTATGATGATTTGCATATTTTTCCATAGGCGTGCAAATTGACCCCAAGGATAAAAGATGTTACTAAATTTGAGGATAACAGGAGGGGTATTTGTAGTTGTGAAATTTTGATTGGTTTTTGGTTGAATTTTCTATCACTTTGCTGTGGTCAGTATGTAGTACCGTAGTTCTTTATTAGGGAGTTTTAATCACACTCAGTTAAATGCATTAAAGCACTCACTTTCCCTCATTCTTTCTTTCTTACTCACTCTTTGCATTTAGCCAGTAGGAAAACTGAATGGATATTAGATTACAGTATTTGAAATATTTCAGGCAAGGACTCATGTCTTTTATTATATTTGTGAACTCATTCTCTTTGCTTTATTATAATTTATTTCTCTCATTCCTGGTGTCCCATCTATTAAGCTTTTTTATTCTCGCTTTCTCAGCTCTTTGCTTCCTGATCTTTAATCAGAAAGAAAGACAGTTGCTCAGACAAATAAACAGCATAATAGATGAACAATGTAGTATTAGGAAGGCATATGATTTCATAAAGAATTGTAAGAATTATGCCTTTGCATGAACTGTGCACCCAGAAAATCTTTGCTCAGTTGGGTTTATTTAATACTATTCAGTTACTCAATTAGCATCATCTGACTCAACAGGTTCTAATAGCTGCCTTAACTTTCTCTGTTTAAAAAAAAGTTTATTTATTCTTTTTTATTATTACTTAGAGCTCATGTTACTGTCTGTGCAGAGTTTCACCTTTTCTCCCCATGTTTGGGTGGTTTCCTCTGGATTCTCTGGTTTCCTTTCATTGTCCAAAACATGCAGATAGGTGGGGTGATTATGCTAAATTGCCCTTAAGTGTCAATGAGTGTGTGAGTGAGTGTGTTTTTGGTGCCCTGTGATGGGCAGGTATCTCATCCGAGTCAATTCTCCCTCTTTGCACCTAATGTTACCAGGATTGGCTCCAAATACACCCAACCCTGACGGGTTACTGAAGGTGAATGAAAGAATGCATTTTTAAAGTAAAAGTTAGTATTGATGCTGTATAGGAAAATAATATTGCCATAAAACATTCATAATTTCTGATATAAAAGATGCTATAGAGATATCTATCTCAGGAATAGCAGTACTGAATCTATCTTTTATCTGTGTATAAGAGGTAACATACCTGTCTCTCTCTCTCTCTCTCTCACACACACACACACACACACACACACACACACACACACACACACACACACACACACACACACACACACACACGCACACACACACACATACACACACACACACAAACACACACACATACACATACCCCCCTCCCTCTTTCTCTCTCCCTTTGACTCACTCCCTGCTCAGCCTCACATCTCTATTGTTCTCCTTCCGCCTTGTTTGCAGTTCTCCCTCTTTTGGTATTTTTCACTTAATTTAGTGAATGTATTAATAAAAGGGATGTGTTTGAAAGGAGAATGGTCATGCTGACTGCAATCAAGCAGTGCTGAGAGCTTTATCCAGTGTGTTGCTCAGCAGTACTTGTATTCCTGCTACTGCCATTGTCCATGGTCAGGAAACTACATCCCTGCTGCAGTATCAGAACTCTCACCTCAATAAGGTTATGGTCTGCTGTGTTGAATCAGTTGCTGTGGTAACCAAACATGATGGCCTGTATGCTTTTATATAAAATGAAGAGAGACAAAACATGAATCCACTCTGGGCTGGATTTACAAAGGATTTTTATCCTGTTGTATGGAATATTAAGCTCTATTCTGTTTGGAAGATATTGTACAGTCCATAACATGCAGTTTATACTGTATGTTGTGTACATAACAACACATAAAGTGTGCTTCTTTTTAACATAAACATGCATTTAAGGATCATGGAAAGAATGAGATCTCTGCACTGGAAATAAGGCTGATTATATATTTTCTGGTTGTTTTTTTCTGCTATTGCAGAATCTACTAATAGTATTGCTCTGTATTTGTATGATTAACAAAGAGTATGAAGATAACAGTATTCTATAACAATTAGTGTGTCTGAAATGTAGCAAAAGCTGTCTTCTTGGGCAGTATTCATGAGCAGTAAGTCATTCAGTCATGTTTGTTTATAACACTGCCTACTGAGATAGTTGTGTTGTGGTCTGGACACACAAAATATGTCACTATTTAAATAAATGAAACACAAGCAGGCAATGGATACAAATGCACAAAGGATTTATTAACTCAAAGAAGCATGAGTAAACACACTATGGAAAACAAACATAATGTATTGGCATGCAAGGCAAACAAGCAATGATACTAAAATGACTGAACCACTGAAGATGATACAGAAAGAAAGAAAGAAAGAAAGAAAGAAAGAAAGAAAGAAAGAAAGAAAGAAAGAAAGAAAGAAAGAAAGAAAGAAAGATCCCACAGAGATGCCACTAAATATGCTATTACTATTACACATACAATTACTCTTTTTGATCTGATGCATAGTGGTCACCATAGAAAAAAAAGTCAACATGTACAGTATTTAAAATGTGGTATGACAAAATGTCTGATTACATGATTAAAAAAAAAACACATTATCTGGTATAAAATTATTCCATAAGTCCATAAAATAGTGCTTTCCAAATTGGAATAATAGGGATATTGGGATATTATATTCTAGTATATACAGTATATACAGTATATTGAAAGTTCATCATGTAACAGGGTGGTACATGGGTGCAGATGGTGCCATTGCCACGTAAGGGTTTTTGGGTTAATCCTGGGCTCAGGTTATTGTCTGTGCAGATTTTGTACATGTTCTCTCCATGTCTCTTTGGGTTTATCCAGGTTCTCCTACTACCCCAAAACATTTCAATGTGTTCTCATGACTCTAAATTGCCTCTAGGTGTTAACAACCATGCAGGTGTGTGCACGTGTGTGTGTGTATGCATGTGTGTGTGTGTGCGTGTGTGTGTGTGTGTGTGTGTGTGTGTGTGTGTGTGTGTGTGTGTGTGTGTGTGTGTGTGGTGCCCTGCGAAGGATTGGCATCACATCCAGGTTGTATTCCCACCTCACTAGTCTAGTATTCCCAGGATAAGCTCCCAGGATAAAGAACAAAGTGCTGCCTGAAGATCAGTGAATGGCGGAATGAGTGAATATAAAAGAACTTCAACAGAACTTTAGAGATAAGATGCACTCTGCATGATTTGATGGAGTAAGGCACACCTGAAGAAAGAGTATAGGCTGCTACAATAATGCAGAAGTACATTGGTTAGGAAACACAAGTGTAATAAGTATCGGTCATGGTCGACATGTAAAACATTGTGTAGGCATGGGCTGAAAGTGAGCAGGTGGCCAATGTCCGTGGTGCTGAACTGATGAAAGCATGGATGACCACATTGACATATGTGAGTGGGCTCAGTGATGTACTTGATAAGGCCTTACATCATAATGAGTGTTATGTTAACATAATATTAAAATTTAGAACAGTTGTCAAGACAACAGAACAGATTTATTTTCTGTATTATGATTTAATACTATATTTGTGCAATAGGCATCTGGTAGTGTTACTGCTTCACTGGTCCAGGTCCATTTTGGTCTATGGTTGAGCTTGGATTACTGTCTGTGTGGTTTCTGTGCATGCGCTCCTGTGTCCATGCTGGTGTCTTCCTGGTTGTCTTCTTTCCTTCCACCATGCAAAAAACATGCCACTAAGTAAATTGGCTCTGCTAAATTGCTCCTAGGTGTGAATGTGTGTGTGTGCAAGGTTCCAGGGTTTCTAGGTGAGACTGGTGTCGCATCTAGTGTGTATCCCTGCCTTGCACCCAGCGTTCCCAAGATAGGCTCTAGATCCACAGTGACCCAGATCAGGATAAAGTGGTTACTATGGATTAAGTGACTTAATGACTATGTGTTATGAAAGGAAATCCTCCCTACATTCAATCCCTCTCATATGATATCAATATTTTTAGCACTTTACTATTGAAAATGTGAAGTAAATTCTTATGTTTGTTAGGTTATTTCAGCATCTGGTATAATACAATCATGAATGATTTTGTTCCAATAATAGTTTATCCTGAGTCAGTAGGGTCCATTACAGCTGATCATTGTATCAGGTCTGTGACCTTGATATACTGTAAGCAATTTCATGTTTAAAATGGGACTTGTGGTTTAAGTGTGGCATGGAATTAGTTTTCAGCTTTGATGGGTATCTGACCTGCTGTAGGTCAGGTAGGTGCTCTGGTGGCTCAGGTCTGTAGTGGGTAATATCAGTTCTGTTTTTGTCCCGGTACTTCCTTTATCTGCAACTAATCTCAAGGGTATAGCTGTTTTTACATGATTCTTGAACCCAGACACCCCCCCTCCCCAACCACCCCAGAACGAACACACACACACACATACACACACAAACACACACACACACACACACACACACACACACACGCACACACACACACACACACAGAGTTTAGTCTATCTGTACAGAATTATGAAAGTATGTCTATTTGATTAGGAATGAACTGTCTACATTTCAATTCTTTTTTTCCAAAAAGGATGAAATTACAACCCCAATTCCAAAAAAGTTGGGACGCTGTGTAAAATGTAAATAAAAACAGACTGGAATGATTTGCCAATCTCATAAACCCATATTTTATCCACAATAAAACATAGAAAACATATCAAATGTTTAAACTGAGGAAATGTACCATTTTAAGGAAAAAAGAAGGTAATTTTGAATTTGATGGAATTTGATGGCTTTTTCTCAGAAAAAGTTGGGATAGGGCCATGTTTACCACTGTGTAGCAACCCCTCTTCTTCTAACAACAGTCCGTATACATCTGGGAACTGAGGATACAGGATTCTAGCTGCTGCCATGCGCCAAATGATTTCAATTGGTGAAAGGTCTGGACTGCAGGCAGGCCAGTTCAGCACCCAGACTCTTCTACTATGAAGCCATGATGTTGTAATAAATGCAGTATGCGGTTTAGCATTGTCTTGCTGAAATATGCAAGGCCTTCCCTGAAAAAGATATCGTTTGGATGGAAGCATATGTTGCTCTAAAACCTGTATATACCTTTAAGCATTGGTTTTGCCTTTCCAGATGTGCAAGCTGCCCATTCCATAGGCACTAATGCACCCCATACCATCACAGATGCAGGCTTTTGAACTGAGCGCTGATAACAAGCTGGATGGTCCCTCTCCTCTTTAGTCCAGAGGACGCGGCGTCTATGGTTTCCAAAAAGAATTTCAAATTTCGATTCGACTGACCACAGAACAGTTTTCCCCTTTGCCTCAGCCCATTTTAAATGAGCTTTGGCCCAGAGAAGAAGGTGGCGTTTCTGGATCATGTTCACATATGGCTTCTTCTTTGCATGATAGAGCTTTAACCTGCATTTGTAGATGGCACGGCGAACTGTGTTCACATAGAATGAGTTCTGGAGGTGTTTCTGAGCCCATGCAGTGATTTCCATTACAGAATCATGCCTGTTTTAATGCAGTGCTGCCTGAGGGCCCGAAGACCACGGGCATGCAGTATTGATTTTCACCCTTGTCCCTTATGGACAGAGATTACTCAGAATCTTTTGATGATATCATGTACTGTAGATGATGAGATATTCATAGTCTTCACAATTTTACATTGAGGAACATTATTCTGAAATTCCACAATTTGTAGATGCAGTTTTTCACAGATTGGTGAACATCTGCCCATCTTACTTCTGAGAGACTCTGCCTCTCTAAGATACTCTTTTTATACTTAATTATGTTACTGACCTGTTGCCAATGAACCTAATTAGTTGCAAAATGTTCCTCCAGCTGTTTCTTTTTAGTAACACTTACTTTTCCTACCTTTTGTTGCCCCGTCCCAACTTTTTTGAGACGTGTTGTAGCCATCAAATTCAAAATTACTTAATTTTTTTCTTAAAATGGTACATTTCCTCAGTTTAAACATTTGATATGTTTTGTGTTCTATTTCTATGTTCTATTGTGAATAATATATGGGTTTATGAGATTTGCAAATCATTGCATTCTGTTTTCATTTACATTTTACACAATGTCCCTGTTAGAATCTCCCTCTTGCTACGCAGCTAGCAGAGGCTAGCGAGCAGCGCATTTCCGCATTCCATGCTTCGCGCTACCAAGAAGAGTAGCGCGAGCTTTATTCGCAAAAACCCTCTGGACTTTGCATTTATGGATCCTCGCTTTGTTGGTAGTATCACGTGCTTGTGTTTTGGTTTGCGTCATGTCTCTGCCTCCTTTATGTTTATTGGTTCCCCGGTTGATGTCATGTCTCTGCCCCCGTTCTTTCATTGGTTTTCTGTTTATTGTTTTATTGTTAGTTCCAGGTGTTCTGTGTTTAACGTCGTTTGTCTTTAATTTGTCTGTGTATTAAAACCCCCTTCCATTTCCGCTTCCTTGCGGAGTATTAGATTTAGTTTGACTCAGCATGTGCTGTATGCCGGCTTCCTTCTCGTTTTCTCTCGCCCCCAGGCCATAGTTCTATGTTCCTAGTTCCTAGTCTGTAGCTCATTATTCGTGGTTCCCATACCACAGCCTAGCGTTGTGCGTTTGCTCCTTTTTTGTTTTTGCTTCGTTCATGTGTTTTTCTCCCTTTTGCATTATTACCCTATGGATTACTTCTTTTTGGATTATTGCATTATTCTTGATGGATTATTTCTTTTTGGATTCTTGCCTTACATTTGATGGATTATCTCGTTTCGGATTATTGCATTACGTTTGATGGATTTTGGTTTATTTTATGTTCCATTACTTCTGAATACAAGTGTTCCTAATAAACTGACCTTTCCCCTGCGCATGCATCCTGACTCCCTCCGTCAGTTTACGCAACAGTCCCAACTTTTTTGGAATTGGGTTGTACAAATTAAACATTTCTGCACTGCTTGGCCTGAAATTCTAGGTGGTATAATATGGGGTCACGTATACATGATTTAAAAATGAGGTAAACATATAAATGTGGATTAAATGTGGCTCTCCAGTGGACAGCTAGTTGTTTTAACAGCCATTACCTTTGCCATATAGTTTTATTCCATATTGATAAAACTATTAATCCCTCAAATATCAGAATATCCTTTATTGAGTCAAATGAATTAAGCTGACATACAGTATCTAGTAAAGGACATGCTCCAATTAATTGATAAAATCTCCAGGTTTTTTGTTGTTGTTTGGTTTTGTTGTTGTTTTTAGAATTTGTTGTGCCTGTAAAACAATTACTTATTTGTTTTATTTAAAAAAAAATATTTCAAAGTAAAAAATGTCAAAATAAACATTCTTGAGATGTAATTGTGTAATTCAAGGCATCTGGTGAAAATATTACACCCACCCAGAATTTGCTACACACAAAGACCGACATACTGTATTTACATTTTAAGATACACTTTTTTTTTTGCATTATCAGCTAAATAAAGCTAGATAAATTCTGTCTTTTTGAGTCATATTTTGTTTTTGGAACTCTTCAATAAAAGAAAGAACTAGGTTTAAACTAGGTTTAAATCCCACTATTTCAAATCAGTGTAGCCTCACTGACATAGCAAGAAGCAATAAATAAAAATATAACAGCATATTTTAGAATTTTATAACATGAGACTATGGAAGTAGTAGAGAAACTAAAAGGGAGAATATCAATATGACTTCCAGGACAGCAGACAAAATTAGATTATGTTATAGAAGTGTGAATGTGGTGTGGGATGTCTGTAGCATGCAGAGAGAGAGAGAGGCAGGAAGTCAGTATGTAGACACAGATTGAGTTGGCGGGAAAAGTTGTGACTCATCTGTGTGTAAGCATTTGAATTTGTGTGTGTGTGTGTGTGTGTGTGTGTGTGTGTGTGTGTGTGTGTGTGTGTCTGTGTGTGTCTGTGTGTGTTTGAGAAGCAGGCTGTGTAACTGGAACAGCCTGCAAACCAGCTGGAGGTAGAAGCTATTTTAAACAAAATTTCAAAACCAAACACAAGAGCAGTATTATTCTGACTCTTGCCAATATCTCTCTTTCTCTCTCTCTCTCTCTCTCTCTCTCTCTCTCTCTCTCTCTGTGATGATGTGAAATGCTTGAATAGAAATCTAGAGTCAAAAATACCTCAGAAGTGTATACAATGCATTAAGAAAATTCTGTGCGTAGCACCAGGGTGTGTGGTTAGAGTGGTTGCTTGTACTTGGGAAGAGCAGGGCTTGGTCAGCTGTACCTTGGCAGGAGGCAGTATCTGTCATGAGGGAAATGTGTGAACAAGAGGGAGAGGAGGAGATGGAGGATTATTAGGCATGCGGATGGTTCTCTCTCTCTGCTGGCTTTTTTTTTTTTTTCATGCTGGGGTTCTGCCAGTTATACCTGTGAATCATAAGTGATGTGTATCATAAGTGTATAAGTAATTCTCATTCACTTATGTTTCTTTTTTTTTCATTGTTTGATAGTATAGTCTATTTCAAAATAAATCAAATCTGTACGTTTCATGTAGTTTGAAAATAAAAGCACAAAAACAAAAATATTAAGTATTAAGAAATGTGAATGTTTTTATTGTTTTTTTGTTTTTTCAAAAACAATACTTTTCTCTTTGAAGAATTTTAACTGTCTTTTTCAGTTTCGTGACCTATAGCTTAAAAAAAACTCATACATATAAGACTAACCACAGAATAACCATATTTGTAACACTTGTACAAATTCTACATTTGATTAATAGTTGCTTGTCTAGAATATTTATGAATTATGTGGATGTCAACTGGCCGTGCTTGTATCCATACAACCCCATTTTTCCATAGATAAGTTACTTGTTGATTGGTTAAGGAGAAATCTGATGTGATTGGTTGGAGTAATATTTGTGCATCTCACTTGATTTATTTGTGGATCTTGTTTTATTTTTGTGAAACTCGTGTTATTTATTTGTAAGTTTTGCAACAAATATACCACCATACATACTACAATGAGTTTTACATGTAGGTTTTGTTTAAACATAAGTATGAGATTCACAAAATATGAATTCCTTGTAAATGAAGCATTAAAAAAAAATATATAAATGTTTCTGCAGGAGAGAGAAACTGCAACACTGTCTCCATTAGAAATTTCTAAGAACTTGCCGTACTCAGCTCATCTAAAAAAGAAAATATGAATGGTTAGTTTTAGGGTGAGTTGTAGCATAAAAAATTATCTTGATTTTTAGAATCATGCAGGGCAAAATGTAGAAAAAAATTATTATTAGCTCATAATATTAAACAAATATTAGTACATGGGCAACAGTTTTGTTCTTTTGTGGTATTGTGTATAATTCTGCATTAAGTGACATTTTGCGAAGAAGTTACTACTGAAGAGTACTTTTTTGCTAATACAGTATGTGTATGTATCAAAGCTTGTATAGATTGGGGATTTTCTGTTGTATGTATTCATGGTACTGGAAGTGCATAGTGGGTTGTCAAACATATTGAAGCTTATGATTTGCATTGAGAAGTAATGATGAGTGATACAGTAATATGAGTAATACCCTAATGACGAGTAATGATTTGCATGAACTGAATAAGACAGTCTAATACAGGGTGTTACACCAAAAAATAAACACATAACTATTCATTGAAAATAATAATAATAATAGTAACAACAACAACAACAACAATAATAATAATAATAATAATAATAATAATAATAATAATAATAATAATAATAATAATAATAATTTGACATTTAGTAAATTGAACATTATTAAATGTTGCTTGTCTATTGAATTTAAATATGTTTTTGGTGTAAGTAAGTAATAATAAGCTATTTAAATACTTTAAAATGTGTGTATCTCTAGTCAATGATAAATAATTAAGTCTGCATCACTAAGGTTTTGACTGTACATGTGCATACCCAGTGTGTTCCAGTTTGCCCAGGATTAGAGCATCAATTTTCTTCACCTCAGCATTTTGCTCTAACTATCGGGGAAGGTTCATTTATTCTGATTTGAACCAACCATTTGTTCTGGATGTAAATCTTATGGGGATCTGTGAATTGGTGGGCAGTGGTAGAATGTTAATGAAGGCCCAGCACTATGTTAATAGCACTTAAATGTAGCATTAATTAGGTGAAGTAACATTTGACATGTCAAATCCAAGAGGATTTGCTGTCAGCTATAAGTTTTTATTTGAACAAAAGAAGCGATGAGGAATATTCTGATTAATAACTTGTTTGCCATTTCTTGTTGTGAAATAAGTGCAATATTCCATTCTTGTATGCAATGTCCTTTCACCTGCACTTAGCCACAGGTTTCCAACCCTGGTCCTGGACTACTGTACATTTGAGTGTTTTTCTTGCTCCCAGTGCACCTGATTCAGTTAATAAGATAATTAATGGCCCTTCCTGAGTTAAAGTGGGTGTGATAAACATTAAGATGTACAGGACACAGGGGTGCTCTAGATCCAAGCATTATGGAAGCAGTATTTTCAAAATTTCTTGTTTTGTGCTGGCTTTAAGGCCTAGGGCTATTATGTTATGAAATGTTCTGCAATATCAAGTGTTTCTGAAAAGTTTTCTTAGTTCACTTAGTTCAATCACTTTGTGATTGTCGGTCATTTACAGGTGCATCTCAATAAATTAGAATGTCGTGGAAAAGTTCGTTTATTTCAGTAATTCAACTCAAATTGTGAAACTCGTGTATTAAATAAATTCAATGCACACAGACTGAAGTAGTTTAAGTCTTTGGTTCTTTTAATTGTGATGATTTTGGCTCACATTTAACAAAAACCCACCAATTCACTATCTCAACAAACTAGAATATGGTGACATGCTAATCAGCTAATCAACTCAAAACACCTGCAAAGGTTTCCTGAGCCTTCAAAATGGTCTCTCAATTTGGTTCACTAGGTAAGCCACAAACATTCATTGCCAAAGAAACTGGCTGTTCACAGAGTGCTGTATCCAAGCATGTTAACAGAAAGTTGAGTGGAAGAAAAAGTGTGGAAGAAAAAGATGCACAACCGACCGAGAGAACTGCAGCCTTGTGAGGATTGTCAAGCAAAATCGATTCAAGAATTTGAGTGAACTTCACAAGGAATGGACTGAGGCTGGGGTCAAGGCATCAAGAGACACCACACACAGACGTGCCAAGGAATTTGGCTACAGTTGTCGTATTCCTCTTGTTAAGCCACTCCTGAACCACAGACAACGTCAGAGGCGTCTTACCTGGGCTAAGGAGAAGAAGAACTGGACTGTTGCCCAGTGGTCCAAAGTCCTCTTTTCAGATGAGAGCAAGTTTTGTATTTCATTTGGAAACCAAGGTCCTAGAGTCTGGAGGAAGGGTGGAGAAGCTCATAGCCCAAGTTGCTTGAAGTCCAGTGTTCAGTTTGCACAGTCTGTGATGATTTGGGGTGCAATGTCATCTGCTGGTGTTGGTCCATTGTGTTTTTTGAAAACCAAAGTCACTGCATCCATTTACCAAGAAATTTTGGAGCACTTCATGCTTCCTTCTGCTGACCAGCTTTTTGAAGATGCTGATTTCATTTTCCAGCAGGATTTGGCACCTGCCCACACTGCCAAAAGCACCAAAAGTTGGTTAAATGACCATGGTGTTGGTGTGCTTGACTGGCCAGCAAACTCACCACACCTGAACCCCATAGAGAATCTATGGGGTATTGTCAAGAGGAAAATGAGAAACAGGAGACCAAAAAATGCAGATGAGCTGAAGGCCACTGTCAAAGAAACCTGGGCTTCCATACCACCTCAGCAGAGCCACAAACTGATCACCTCCATGCCACGCCGAATTGAGGCAGTAATTAAAGCAAAAGGAGCCCCTACCAAGTATTGAGTACATGTACAGTAAATGAACATACTTTCCAGAAGGCCAACAATTCACTAAAAATGTTTTTTTATTGGTCTTATGAAGTATTCTAATTTGTTGAGATAGTGAATTGGTGGGTTTTTGTTAAATGTGAGCCAAAATCATCACAATTAAAAGAACCAAAGACTTAAACTACTTCAGTCTGTGTGCATTGAATTTATTTAATACACGAGTTTCAGAATTTGAGTTGAGATACTGAAATAAATGAACTTTTCCACGACATTCTAATTTATTGAGATGCACCTGTATATGGTTTCTTTTTGCATGTAAGTTGGTTAGGTATTTATGTTGGGTTCTGCCAGTTCAGTCTTTATAAAGACTTATGTATGTGCATGCTCTCATTGGAGATCTAATTCTGGTTTGAGCAGCTAAAGGTAATATTCACCCTTTAGCAGTAATAACGATAAATGATTTGCAAAATCAGACATTTCCACATGAGAAGAAAGATGACATTTAGATAATGTGTACTCTTTACAGTGTTTAGATTTGTGTAATCTATTTAAGCTTTCTTGCATAATATAAATAAGTAAAAATTACGCTCCAGAATCAAATCAAAATCCTTGGCAAAATCTTTAAGAAATTGAATTATTTTGTTTTACTGTAATACATCTAGATTAAGTTAACTTTACACATGAAAGTTTATTTGTGACAGCTACATTTATTTAAGTAGAACATCATTAGAAATAGTTGGAATTACTCACTTGAATATGTGGCAATAAACCTGGACCTAGACTTGAATTCTTATTTTGTAAGAGATTGGTGAACCAAGATGCATTTTTTTTCTTTGTTTAGAAAAGCAGTATAAGGAAATTAAACAAAAACTTGCTTTATAGAGATCAGTACAGGATATGTAGGAGTGGGATGTTAAATTTACTCCTATTTGTAAATCTGAAGAATGTGATAATGCTGAAATTGTGAACTCATGACCCTTTTTTTTTACCCTTCTTTGATCAACAAATTAAACTCTAAACAGACAGTGCAAGAGCCACGTTAGCAGCTACGGTATGTCAAGATGCTATTTGACTACATCTCAAACTTCAGGCTTAGTTTTGACAAAGGGAAAAGGGCCAGGGTACCTCAGGGGTATCATACTGACCTCCTCTCTTAGTTGGAGGAAGTTGAGGCGATGTACAGAATTGACATGAATATGAGGTATATGCGGACCTCAGGTAAGGTAATACAGCAGTGATGGCAAGGACTTCTTAGAAATCAGAGTGTAATATGAGGAGGGTATCACGAGTTACCAGTGCTAAAGATGGCCAGTGTTTTGCACTGACAAGTAACACAGGGTGAAACAGCAAAATATATAAATAAATAAACACATAACTGTTTTTTGACCTTTTGGGGAAAGTTATTTCATTCTGTTTTAAATCAGAGACTGTTGACTGTGTGCTGTATTTCTCATGTCCTATATGCACATTTGAATTGCTCAGATTGGGACCAGGTTATTGGAAAAGTACATTTAAAATGGTGTTTGTTTATTTTTATTTGTTTGTTTTTTATTTTAAGTTTGATCAGTGTGAGGTGATACTATTTTACTTGGCAGTGACTGTAAAATTCAGAAGTCTTCCTTCCATCCCTATTTTCCTCTTTATACTCACACTCAGTTGTTCACTTACATGCGTGTTTATCCAAGCACTCTCTTTGAAATGTAGGGCACTTTAAAATTCAGTTAATAATTTAGTTTGCCTACAGACTGCTTTCTATCATTTCACTGAAATATGGCTGAATTTACCACCTCTCTTTCCTGTATCTCTCTTCCATTCTGCATTTCCTTATATGTTAAGCTCACACTTACAGAATCAATATTTTTTGTGGAGTGATCAGTGAATATATAATATCTTTAGCTGACTGGTTTTATAATATTCATAATGTTTTCTGGTCCTGTCATCAGTAATGTATATCCTTAGGTTTACAAAATGTTGGTAACATTTTGTAAACATTTGGATAGTCCAAAGTAGAAACACTACAAACTATCTATAGACTGTCATGAACCAATATACTGTATCAACTGATTGTCAAAAGCATATCAAACAATATTTACCTATTTTTCAATAATATCTCAGAAAACGTATCATTAGTGTCCATGAACTGAAAGTAAAATTGTGATAGGTTCAGGGATGAGTTGACAGCATTTTGCTGGACCTCACAAAGAAAAGTGTGTGTGTGTGTGTGTGTGTGTGTGTGTGTGTGTGTGTGTGTGTGTGTGTGTGTGTGTGTGTGTGTGTGTGTGTGTAGATCTATGTCCTTGTGTTAAAAAAAGAGAAAAATGGTAGCATCTCTGACCAGTTTCCTCCTGGCTCTTTCATCCAGTTTGGAGCGACGTCCTGATCCAGGGAGGGTCTGTGTTGTACCAAATACCTTCCACTTCTTAATAATAGACTTCACTGTGCTTCTAGGCATTGATGAAGGCTTTGAATTTTTTTTGTATCCATCTCCCAACTTGTGCCTGTCCACAACTTTATCCCAGAGATCTTTTGACAGTGCCTTGCCACCCATAGTTGATTGTTTTTTTCAGTTGCACTACAAAATGCTCCAGGAAAGCTCTTTTCATGAAAGTCAAATGGCTTTGTGTGCCATTGACAAGGTGATTAGGTACACCTTACCGAGTTTACAAGTCATTTTCGGAGGGGGTGATCCTTTTTCCAACTTTTTTTTATTTTTTTCATTTTTTCTGACATGTTGGTGTGATATCTTTCACTTGGATGTTATAAGCTACACTGAGTAAATACAGCTGGATAAAACAAAAACTGTGTCTGTCTTCATTTCAGGCTGAAAAGCAACAGAATGTGATTATTTTAAAGGGGGGTGATTCTTTTCTATACCCACTGTACATGTTTTATTGCGGCTTGTTTGGATTGGATGAGGATGCATTTTCATACTTTCATACCATTGATTCACTTAGAATTAAAATGCATTCCTTCAAAGTAATGGTTTTGTTGGTTAATACAACACGCATGAAATCCGTTGACCTTTTTCTGGATTAATTTAAGTGACATTTTCACATTCAATTTGACTGTGTGAACTTTGTTGTCTGCCTCAGGTGTTTTGCTGTTAATCTCATTGTGAATGTGTGCCAGTTATCCCAGTGGTGCTGTTATGTGCAGAATGCTTGGATTAGGCACATCATCATAACTATGGGAGACACTAATCCTGTTCAGAGCTTTCTAATGGGATTAGAGTGTAGAATCATAATTTTTTTTATCAGTGAGGAAAGAAGGGAGAGATTTTTGCTGTTCAGGCACATGGATATACAGATATACACACACAGTGTATCACATAAGGAAATAAAGATAAGGAGTTCCTTTTTTTATAGATCACTGATTTCTAATCTTTCTTTCCTATATTGTTCTCAATTTAAAAAAAAAAATATTTCAACTTTTATTCTCAGTATGATAATGCTTCTCAGATATTTTATCTAATCCATGTTCAATTTCAGACTGGCATACTTTGTGCTGCACTTTTCCTTCTTTCATTATTTTCACTTTTTGATCCACCTTCCACTATGGCTTTACTTTGCACTACCTCCATCTCTTAATCTGGGTAATATTCTCCCACTTGTTTGTCTGGCTAAGAGATAAAAACTGTTAGTTTTCAGATTAGTCCACTTTTTTGACTGAAGGGAATTGTTTGATATAGTGTTTTACTAATATACTAATATATGTTTTTTCTATACTCTAAATTTTTGTGTTTTCTAATACACAGTTCATGCCCTCAGTTATTTATCAGGTACTGTTAATGAGCTGAGCTAACTGTTTTTCACAGAAAAAAGTGCAACACAAGTGTACAGGATTAATACAGTGCTGTGAAAAGTATTTGCTGATTTCTTCTGTTTTTGTGTATATCTCATACTAAATTGAGATATTTCTCATACTAAATACTAAATATCTCAAACAAAATCTAAGATAAAACAAAGGCAACCTGATTAAACACAAAATACAGTTTTAAATGATAATGTTATTTATCCAATACCAACTGGGCCTGCGTAAAAATGTATTTGCCCCCATAGTTACTAATTCCCCAAGTCTATGAAACTGCATTCAAAATGGGGTTCAGCTGGACTAGACACAACCAGGCCTTTACTGCAAACGCTGTTCAATCAAATCAACACTAAAATAGAACATTTTCAACAGCGTGAAGTTAGATAAAATGACTTACCCAGTAATACACTATGCCAAAGTTGAAAGAAATTCCAGAAATGATGGGGTAGAAGGTAAGAAGGTAATTGAAATACATCAGTCTGGGAAGGGCTACAAAGCTATTTCAAAGGCTCTGCGACTCCAAAGGACCACAGTGAGAGCCATTATTTCCAAATGGAAAAAAACTCGGCACAGTAGTGAACCTTACCAGAAGTGGTCGACCTTCCAAAATTTCTCCAAGAGCAACTACATATCCAGCAAGATACAAAAGAGCCAAGGACAACATCAAAGGATCTACAGGCCTCTAGTCCTAGAAGTAAGTGAAAGACTGATCTGCAGTTATCAAGCGTTTGGTTGCAGTTATTGCTGCTAAAGGTGGCACAAACAGATTTTAAGTTTAAGGGGGCAATTAGTTTTTCACATTGGTGATAGGTGTTGGATAATAAAAAATAAAAATAAAAATAAAAACTGTACTGTGTTTACTCAGGTTGCCTTTGTTTTATGTTGTATTTCATTTGAAGATCTAAAACTATTTAGTATGAGCAGAGGTGGGTAGTAACCCGCTACATTTACTTTGTTATGTTTACTTGAGTAACTTTTTTTTTAAGTGCTTTTAAGAGTAGGTTTAACTAGCCATACTTATATTCTTACTCAAGTTAATTTTTAATCACAGAAATGTATTTTTACTTCACTACATTCGGTGACATTCCCCCGTTACGGTTAAATGTTAATAAATACATGTAGTCTAATAATTAGTTTATATCACATATAATAAGGTCGTGAGTCTCGCGATATCCTGCGGTGGTCTGAATGTGTACGCAACAAGCGCTCACTTTTTTAGCGGCTCAGTCTTGGAGAGGGGGAAGAAGCGAATGTGTCGATTGAGACAGGACACACACACACACACACACACACACACACACACACACACACACACACACACACACACACACTCACTCTCTCTCACTTTCTCTTCTGTTCTGCTCCATAGTCTGTACTTTTGTTCTCTGTTCTCTTGTTTAAATACAGATGCTGACAACTTTGTGCTGTTAACATGTAAAAATAAAGACAGTCAACCGTTTGGAAAATGTTTGTTTTTTGGGGTGTGTATAAGATTTTGTGTTGAAAATGACATGTTCTGTGTTATTGTATCCATCACAGGACTGGGATATGCTGCTTCATCTTGAACCCAGGTTTTATATCATATAAACAGAACAGACAGACTGTGTGTGTGACTTACAGTTCTCCATGTAGTCTGAGATTCAGGATTTTCCCTTCATTTTAATCAGATCCAGAGTAACTAGTAACATGCTACTTGAGTAGTTGTCTCATTGGATACTTTATTACTCTTACTCAAGTAATTATTAACATGATTACTTTTACTGTTACTTGAGTAATTATTTTTATAAGTAGTTTTACTTGTATTTTGAGTAAAATTTTTGGCTACTCTACCCAGCTCTGAGTATGAGATATACACAAAAACAGAAGAAATTAGGGTGGGGGCAAATACTTTTTCACAGCACTGTATATTCAAACCAAATGGATACACATTTACAAATGCATATGAAGGCACTGCGTGTGATTTCAAGTTTCAGGTACTGTAGTGGGCATAAGTGAGTTTGCTCTAGTAATTTGGCTCCAATTTTTTTTACTGTTAAATATTAAAATGGTAGGTATTCTAATAAACAAGTCTGATTTCATAGGAATTTATACAAATTAAGTTTTTATACATAAGAGTTAGGACTGCTTATCCCATTCCTCATCTTTCCCTGTATATATAGTATATTTCAGTGTATAGAGTGGTAACAATAACCTTTTCGTTTTTTTCCCTTTTTCCCCTCTATGCATGCACAGAGCACTCTGCAGGTAAGAACATGTCACATTTTTAAGTGGTATAGTTTTCTTTTTGTGTTCCTGTCCAGGTCCTTTTATTGGTATTTCCTCCACAGTACAGTAGACTTGCTTTCATCTCTGAAATTTGAAGCTCTAGAGCTTTTTTTATTCATCCCTCTGTGATTTTTCTTTTATCTAATTCACACATGGCCATGTTTATATGTTTTAATATACTTAAAAAAATATTGATATTGTTGTTCATTCCTAAACTTCCTTCTTTGTACTAACATTTTATTATAAATTTCTAAAATGCCATGTACTGCAAGTGTTTATGCATTATGTGAGGCACAATTGCTTAGAATAGCACTATTAAGATTTGATGTTAAAAGTGCAAAGCTGTGTTTTCTGAGAGCGAGACAGAGAGAGAGAGAGAGAGAGAGAGAGAGAGAGAGAGAGAGAGAGAGAGAGAGAGAGAGAGAGAGAGAGAGAATGAATTAAAGCTTCATGGATCCTTTGTTTCAGTGCCCAGTCATATGGAGACTGGCTTTATGTGATTGATGTGATTTTGTTTTAGTGATTTTGTTTTCCTGCACTTTTCACACTATTTTCATATGTTTTGATTGTGGTTAGTAAGTATATTATCATATTTGTCAGTGTAACTACAGTATGTGTGTATGTAATGGAGCTTTAATTTCTTCATCTTCAGGTTTTGTGATACACTCTATACTTACTCCAGATTTATCCACATATCGCTCTACAAAAAAGGCAGCAATACAAATCACTCCAGTCTTGCAGCCATTATAGTGCCTTCATCTAAGATTTCCCTTATGGGAATGAGATTGACATAAATTTGTTGCAATATCACACTATCCCTCTCTCTCTCCCTCTCTGTGTGTGAATAAGCTCACCAGACAACAGACAACAGTAGAGCCCTCAGTTGCACTTGGCAACACATTAGCCAATCACATAGCTTGGAGCATATGACAGCCGTTAACCAATTAGGGTTTTACTGGTGGTTCCAGTGTTTCTGAGTAGCGAATCAGATTGCTTGGTTAGTTCAGCCATTGCCTTCTCTGCAGATACAGGGGCTGCTTTATTCTTATTACTTAGAAAGCCTTTTATGAGATTAAATAGAGAAAGATTTATTATTAATCCAATCTCATTATATTCTACCACAAGGACACTCACTTGCCTTTCCTTCTCCTGATTTTATCTCTATCCAACACTCGTTAAGAAAAATCTAAACCTTTCATTAGTTTCATTAGCTCTATGCCACAGGATCCTTTAATTTCTAGACAAGAAGGATTAAAAATAAAAAATCTCAGCTTTCTGTCGAGCACACAGTTATTATTCCTCCTCAAAATCTTTGCTTTACAATTAAACTTCATTTCATAAAATGGTAGGTTACATCTTAGGCTTTGGTAACTAATTTGTTTACATTTATTTTGCTTTAACTAGTATTTTGATTTTGTTTTATTGTGTATCAGTGCTTATCAGAGCTTTAATGTGTTTACTTTGTGGCTGGCATAGGACTCTTCACATATGATTAAACCATGCAGAGTGTGTCTCCATCACTTGTGGTCTCCAGAACAGATTTTCAAATGAATGTTTAAACATTTTTGGATTCCAATTCTTTTTGTTCCTCAGTATACAATGCTTGTGCTTATTATGAGTATGTGTTGGTCCTGTTGTCTTCTGTTCTTATTTAACTACTGTCATATGGCACCATTAGGCTTCCTGCAGTTAAAAACACATTAAAGCAATAGGAAAGATATTACAGTCCCCCCCCCCCCCCCCAAACACTAAAGGCACAAAGCAAACAAATATATCAGTAAATAATTCATTAATGTTTTTAAAATATTTCATTTTGAGAAGAGTGTTTATAATATTGGGAAAATGTGTTATGGCATTTCACACTGTTTCCTAAAATGCTAACAAGCTTTGCATGTTCACATGCTCTTAGTGTGGGAAAGATTTGGGTTAAATAAAATAGTGAAATTAGCAACTGATGCAGTGTTTTTACTGCTACAATCTGTCTGCAGTAGTAATAAATCTAGGATGGGTAAAGAGGCAGACAGCTTAGATGTGTTACTCAAATTGTCCTCAAATTAGTTTGGCCTTCTATTATTATATTATTATATATATTATTATTAAAGCAGCTCGCTCAGATAAAGCAGATACATCCAATGTTGTAATAATGGTGGGTTTTTATAGAATATGCATACCATAGTATATAGGTCACTATGGATTAAAGTCTATAGAATGTTAATAATAAGCACAGTTATCCACAGTGACAAGCCACATGCAAAATGCTTAGATTGGAAATGAAAAAAAAAAAAATGAAAAAAAATATTATGCCCCCTTAAGCACATAAATTATAGTAAGCATCATTACAGTATTTCATATTTAAATGCAAATATTTCTCTTTTTGCTTTTGAATTTCTTCTACTGAAAATCAGTGCACTTTGCAGTGCACTCCAATATATTGGAGTAAGTTTGGAAATTTACTCAAGAAAAGTGTGGTAACAATTTCCACCCCAAAAAAATCTTAGTACATTTTAAATAAGCATATTTTAAGTAAAGTTTTTTAAGATTGTTATAAAAGATTTAAGTTAATTTAACTAGTAGTTTTTTTTTTATTAGTAAATTTTACTCAATCTTGAGTTAAATGAAATACACATCTCAACACTCTAAAAACACAACATCATTATTTCTTAATGGTCACTAAGACATTTAATGGTTCCCACCAGAAGTCGTACACCAATGCACTTACATCAGCCTTCATAACTGGTACAACCCAACATGAATATGTAACTTCTGTGCACGCACATACACATCATGCACCTGACTGAGAAACACAAAGAGGGTGAACCAGGAAAACTTTAACAAAACTTGACTTTTCAAAATATTTTATAATACAATACCCTTAAAAACAACATAAAACAAGAAATATCCACGACGCTCAAAATTAAATCAGTTTAAATTATGTGAATGCATATGCAAATCGAGTTCAAAAACCATGGCCCCAATTTAGTATGCAATCAGTTCAGGTGAACATTACTTCTTCTTTTTATAGTATTGTGAGCACTTGCAAAATAATATTCAATTTAACCCAGTAAAATAAGTAACATATTCACTTTGGCCACATTTATTTACATGAATTAATTTAGTACAAAACTAAAAGCAATTAAGTAATTCTAATAATTAGCTTTATCACAGATTTTTTTTGTCAAATTTACTGAACCACTGAATATTTTCAGTTACATATACCTACATACAGTTACATATACCTATCTATTATTGTTATTGGTGTTTATTATTCAGTATCATAATCGTCTCATTTGTAGCTTGACTGCTACTACTGTTTGAAACACTCCTGTGTTCTAGTACCTAATCAAGCTATTATATTTAGTTTTTCACTTATGTACACTTCATTCTGGATAGTTGGTGTAAACTTGGCTCAGAAGCACTTGAATAAATAACAAATGTAAACGCACAAAAAGTTTACAGTTGCAGAATTCACTCATTAACTAAAATGAGGCTAAAGATAAATTGTCTTTTAGTTTGTTTGGCCACAAATCTGAGCATAAATGTTTCATATGAGATAACAGTAGGGCATTATGAAGAGAGAGTTGCTACTTTTGTGAAATTTGGTCAGATACATAGATTTTACAAAGCTATATTTTGTATAATTTTTTGTTAATATACACAGTGATATAAGGTTTACAGTAATTGCTGGATGTCTACGAAAGCCAGGGGACATTTGAATGAGCTGTAGCCCAGATGGGACACATGATGGTTGGATGACTGAGCTAAAAGGACAGGCTCTAAGTGGGGGATGTGATGCAGGTCATAATGACTGTCACTTCCTTTATGCTGCTCTATGAGCTGACCTACTCTCTGGCGTATGTGTGCATCTGTGTTTAAGTGTGTATGTGAGTTGATGGTGCGGGTTATAATTAAACAATACTTAAGACAGCTTTTTTTTTTCTTCTAAAAACAGTAGATGTATGGTGCTCCTTTCCCCCATCTGTCTGTTACTATAGATCTTTGTTTGGGGACATAGATTGAATCTAAGTATTGCAGATCTAGATTTCATCTAAGACCTAGCTCAGTTGTGTAGAGAGCATTCAGAGCCTTACACATTCATATCTGTCTCATTCTGGGAGAATAAACAGGGTCTCCACCACCCCCTCCGACTGCTACCAGTAAGTATCCATGGCAACAGGAAGGCTCTTCCAGGGAGGAGAGAGGGATTCTGATGCCTGCTAACAGTCCCCTTCCCCCCCTTACATACACATGTGCCCCTATTTATCTTAAATGACATCATGCTTTATGTTTTAGCCCACATGCTGTATACACATCTCCAGTATTATACTATAATATTCACTCAGACATACTCATTTTGTGCATATAAGCTAATGCAAAATCACATTAATGATCCTCACACATTCAGACAGTATCAATACTCATGCACATAAAGCACCATATGATTTCTGTAAAGGTATCACCCTACTCTAAATACATAAACACTGTGTATTTTATTACTATTTTTTTTTATTTATTTATTTTTTGGTAAAAACACATTCTTGTCATTTTTATTTCCTTTTAATGTCTCAGCTTGCAGATGATAGATGGAGATGCTTGGGTGCACACACACACACACACACACACACACACACACACACACATATACCCCAACACCCCATCCCATGGACACACCCTTGGTAAAGACATGGAAGCAAACACACCACATACACATGCTATACAAGTACCCCCTCTGGTGTCTGCAGACTTTGTACACTCTTAAGTGCAAATAATAGATATAAAAAAAGAAAGAAAAAAGAAGAAGAAATTTTCACACAGATTTAAGAATCACAAATACCTGAATATATTCTATACTTTTTCCATAGTAAAATAACATTATGTTTTCAGAGAAATTTCTTGGGCTTTATTTATTAACAATGCTGGATTTATAAGCCCTCTGGACTTACAACCTACTTAAAAAAGCTGTATGAATGTTTGCAAATCACTAAAACGCTTTAACACTTTAAAGATTAATACTGGTGGATGGGTGGTAAGTTGTCTGCATGCCTGTGTGTGCAAATGTTCTGCAGTGCCTCGCCCACAGCTAGCAGTAAAAAGATCAATGCTATATCTGTCCTCCAGGGTCTACTGAGCTTCTCCAGAAATGCATAATTATATATATATGTAAGTTTTATGAGTCAACTCATATTTCCCCTGATTGTGTGATGGAGGAAGAGAGAGATGAAAAGAACATAGCTCATGAATGAGCAGTGTGTATTAGATGTGAACTAGTGTAAAGAGCTATGCTGAGTGTGTGCATGTGTGTGTATGCGTAAGATTTGTGATACTAATACAGGAGAAAGACTCACATACATGGTGTCATATTACACCTACAGAGTGTTTACAGATCAATAGCTGCTCTCAGTTAGTGGCACAGTCGCTTCTTTCTGCAGTGCGGAAGTGGGGCGGTCCCATCAGCAGATCTATATTGACTGAGGTGAGAAACCCATACCTCAGTGTTTTTTTTGTTTGTTTTTTCATTTTTTTCCTGCTTTCAAAGAATCATCCTGCTGCATTGAGAGAGAAAGAGAGAGAGAGAGAGAGAGAGAGTTGTGTATTTGTGAATCCTTCACCTATATCAGGACAGGGCTCTAAGATTAGCCATATACTACATTTCTAGAGGCTGTCTCTTGTTCTGAGTGATAAAGTAATTTGATGTTGGCCAGATGCTACCATTTTGCTTACTCGAAGAAGCTCATGTATAATGTATGGTCTAGCAAATAATTTCGTTTATTAAATTAAATAAATTAATGATGTGTTGTACTATTTTTGTCCTTAGCAGAAGGACCACCTTTGATGATCAGATATACTACATATTCATTGAAACAGAACTTAATAGTCACTGTAGTAGTCATAATGCAACAAGGCATAATGTTAGCATGTTCAGTTCAGCATGTCCACAGAGTCCTCTTTGATATTACAGCCTGCACAGTGGGCTGTGGCAATACACTAATGCAGAACAAAAGCGAACCGGCCACACTCTAAAACCACTGGAGTTTATATGTATATTAGTTGTTCTAAATATGATACTCTTTGTGTGCATATTAGGTTTTTTCTTTTGTAATCATATATAAAATAAAATTAATTAGTAGATACTTGAGTGGGAGATTCACATTCACATTCATCTTAGGCCATGCACACTTACCATGCCTAAAAGATACACCCACTTGTCTGTGGCTTTTGCAAAGAATTTATAGTGATTTTTAATATTGTCAGACATGTCACACACACACACACACACACACACACACACACACACACACACACACACACACACACGCACATATATATATATATATATATATATATATATATATATATATATATATATATATATATATATATATATATATATATATATATATATATATAGAGAGAGAGAAAGAGACAGAGAGAGAGAGAGAGAGAGTGTCTAAAAAGCCATAGGCCAAATGTGTCGACTATTTAATCCCTTATTTGACACTCGACTCTTTGACGCTTTGAACTTTGAAGCCCAAAATGAAGAATTAAACATTGCCTTAGTATTTCATAGTTATGTAAAAAAAAAAAAAAAAAAAAAAAAGAGTTGAAAAAAAAAACTTTGACAGTTATAGACAGTAATATGGTTAACAGAACAGGCTGCTGTGACAAAACACCAACACTACTACTACTACTACTACTACTAATAATAATAATAATAATAATAATAATAATAATAATAATAATAATAATAATTATAATAATAATTATCAATCTATCTATCTATCTACCTATCTAGTTGTAGTAGTGTTGGTGTTTTGTCACAGCAGTTTAATTAAGGCCTGGTCTGTTTTACCATATTACTGTCTATAACTATCAAGGTGTTAATGTTATTATGGTTATTATTGAGGTTTCATTTCCTTGTTTTGCCTTTTTTTAATGCATAGTTATGAATTACTTAGGCAGTGTTTAATTCTGTATTTTGTGGCTTCAAAGTGTCCAGTGTCAAAGAAAGGAGTAAATAGTAGACACATTTGTCATAAGGCTTTAGAGACACTGTGTGTCGCTCTTGTTCCACAAGCTCTTAATTTGTACTCAATGGGTAATTGCCCATCCTCTTTGCATGCCCAACCCCTTAGTTCTCTCTTCTCGTTGCCCTCTCGATAAACCATCTCTCCATATCTAACGGCTCGGTAGAGCTACAGTACGATGGATTTACTTTATTTTTTGTCTGTTAGGGATGTTTCTTATGAGCACGATATCTCAGATGACTTTGTTGCCTTAAGAAGCTAGATGGATTACTATGGATGGTGTAAATGGTATATATTGTAGATATTGAGGCTTGGCAGTTACAAAGAAGACAAGCTGCGCTGTTTTCTTTTGTCTCTGGACATTGCTCAAAACCTGTTTCCTGCTCACGTGGAAAAACGTGTCTTACCCTAATGCATTTGGAGGCCGATTTTCCAGGATTATTCCTTATTATAAACCAGCATATACAGCAACCATGACTGCGAAGAGGATTATAGTAGTGGGACTTTTCTCCGTTTTTGCGAGCTATGTCTTGGATACGGTATCGGGGCAGATCGCATATAGTGTGTTGGAGGAGGTGAAAGTTGGCACTACAGTGGGAAATATAACCAAAGATATTAACCTTTCGTTAAAGGAGCTGACCTCTCGTGGATTCCGCCTCATTTCCGGTTCTAAAAAGCAATACATCAGAGTGGATGCAGAAACGGGCGTGCTGCAGGTGAACGAGCGGATTGACAGAGAGGGGCTTTGTGAGTCCACCGTCTCTTGTTCAATTACTTTAGAAGCCTTGGCCAATAGTCCCCTACAGCTTTACCGGGTAAGAATAAATATTGTCGATGTTAACGATAATTCTCCGGTGTTTCCTGTTAGTTTAACCTATCTAAATATTACTGAAGTCACGGCTACTGGTGCGCGCTTCCCTGTGCAGAGCGCTCATGACGCAGACATCGGTGTCAACTCTGTGAAAACATATAAGATCGATTCTAACGAATATTTTACATTAGATTTGCAGACACAGAGCGACAAAACTGTCTCCGCTGAACTGGTGCTTATTAAACAACTGGACAGAGAAAAAACACCTAATGTTGACCTTTTCATTACTGCCGTTGATGGCGGATCGCCTGCTATGACAGGGACTTTAAATATTAAAGTGAACGTTTTAGATGTCAATGACAATGCACCTGTATTTACTAAATCTTTATACAAAGTCTCTATATCCGAAGACATTCCTGTTGGGACCACAATTATCAGGGTACAGGCCAAAGATTTGGATGAAGGCTTAAATGGCGAAATTATATATTCCTTCATGAGTCACACACCTCAAAATATTCTGAATAGGTTTGAGATAGACAGTGAAACCGGAGATTTAAAACTAAAAGGGGATATAGATTATGAAGAAAATAATGCATTTGAGATTCGGGTTCAAGCCACAGATAAAGGTACTGTGGCTATGTCGGGACACACCAAACTGTTAGTAGAGGTCTTAGATATAAATGATAACCCACCGACCGTGACTGTGACGTCACTTCTCAACCCAATCGAGGAGAACGCGGCAAAGGGCACAGTTGTTGCCTTAATAACAATATCAGATACGGACTCCGGTACAAACGGCGCAGTCAAATGTCGACTTGAAGGTCCCAGTCCGTTTAAATTGCATTCAACTTTCCAGAACTATTACTCACTGATCTTGGAGGACGGACTTGATCGGGAAAAGAATACAGAGTATAATATCACAGTTATAGCAGTGGATGAAGGATCCCCGCCTCTTTATAGTACAAAAGTAATAAACGTCAGAGTAGCAGATATTAATGACAACGCGCCACGATTTTCAGATAAGATAGTATATGCTTACTTGAATGAAAACAGTAAAATTGGTTCAGTTATATGCGTACTGACAGCGATAGATCTAGATATCAATGACAATGCACTAATAACGTATTCTCTATCGCAAACCACAATCGACGGTACAGCAGTCTCCTCATTATTTTCAATTAATAGCTTAACAGGTGAGATACAAAACATGCAATCTTTTGACTACGAGGAAACAAAAACATTTCAGTTTAAAGTTCAGGCCACAGACTCTGGTGTTCCTCCACTGAGCAGTAACGTGACTGTGAATATTTTTATCATGGATGAGAATGACAACAGTCCCGGGATTCTCGCTCCCTATTCTGATCATGGATCTGTTCACACTGAGAACATTCCCTATTCTGCTGAAGCAGGCTACTTTGTGGCCAAGATCAGAGCTGTAGACTCAGATTCTGGATATAATGCACTGCTTTCTTATCACATCTCTGAACCTAAAGGAAACAACCTCTTCCGGATCGGAACCAGCAGTGGAGAGATCAGGACTAAGAGGAGAATGAGTGACAATGACTTGAAAACTCACCCGCTGGTCATTTTGATTTCTGATAACGGAGAGCATTCGCTGTCAGCCACTGTGACTATTGATGTTGTGGTTGTTGAGAGTACAGGTGACATAAAGACTCAGTTTAAACATGCACCAATAAAGGAGGATAGTTTCTCGGATATAAACATGTATTTGCTGATCGCCATTGTGTCAGTTTCAGTGATCTTTTTACTGAGTCTGATCAGTTTAATAGCTGTAAAATGCTGCAGGACAGATGGCAGTTTCAGCAGGTACAGTGTTCCAGTGATCACCACTCATCCTGATGGAAGCTGGTCTTACTCCAAATCTACACAGCAGTATGATGTGTGTTTTAACTCGGACACACTGAAGAGTGATGTAGTGGTTTTCCCTGCTCCATTTCCGCCGGCAGATGCTGAATTAATCAGTGTAAATGGAGAACACAGTTTTAATGGAACACAAACACTCCCTAATACAGTGAAGGTAAGAAGTGTGCTTTATTTTGTTGGAGTGATTTAGACTTTTAGTTGTTTTTCACATTGTTGTAGTTGCTGACGGATTTTTGGTCTTTCAGTGCATTTATTAATTATATAAACTGAGATTTTTCTATTGTGGCCTGTCTGAAATTTGACTTGGCTTTGTTCAGCCGTAGTAAATTATCTTTTTTTTTTTTTTTAATAAGGGACGTATTTTGGTAGAGTACTAACCGGGATCTGGCCGTGGTGCTGAAACCCAGACTTAACTCCAACCCAGACTTAGAAAGAAAGAAAAGTTCACCTTCAGTCTTAGGTGCTGCAAATAAGTTAGCTATATGAGTTGTATGTGTATCTTTTTTCTATGATACTGGGCTTTAAACTGGGTTGGAACTCTAAGTAAGCCTAGCAAATCAAACACAAAGTAGAATACTGGTAGCACAAATTACATTAATTACAAATTATGTTTAGGTGTGCCAAAATTTTTTTTAAATAAACAACAAGTTTTTTAAAATGTTCAGTTTAATATTATTACGCCTACATACACTATGCTTTAATGTTATTTGCCATGTTGAATATATTGTCCGTTTTCACTATTTTGATTATTTATTATTTGCAGCTTTTGGTTCGTAAAAATCATAAATGATTCGCAATGTTAAATCGTGTTGAAGGAAGCTGGACATAGCCTTTTTAACAATTGCGTGCACTTGATGTCGCTGTTGACCAGTGAATCAAGATTTTTATTTTATTCTCTTTCTGCCCCTCCCGACTAAGATGGGGAGTGGTTTTCTCTGGGCTTTGTTTAGAATAAAGGCAATACGAATGTTAAGGAATACCCCGTCTTGTGATGTACTGAGAAGGAATGTCGACCGGCACTGTAATATTTAAGTTAAACCCGCTTGGATTATTTGGAATTTATTTTGTGATTATATGCATTACGGTTTGAGAAAACAATGTCTTTATTTAGACGTGGATCTATTGCGGCGTATGTTGTGCTTGTTCTGTTGGACTGCTGCTGGGAAACGGTTACAGGGCAGCAGCTCTCCTACTCCGTGTCAGAAGAGTCGAAAACCGGGACATCTGTCGGAAATATCGCAAAGGATTTAAATCTTAATGCTCAGGAACTTGAGTCGCGAATGTTTCAGATTCTCGCCGGATCAGAGAAAAAATATTTCGAGGTAAATCTAAAGACTGGATTTCTTTACATAAATGAGAAAATTGACAGAGAACTGCTTTGTGATAAAACTATCAAATGTACAGTCAGTGTAGAGGCTGTTATTAACAACCCTTTAAAGCTTTACCGAATTGAAATGAATATTTTGGACGTTAATGATAATGCGCCTACTTTTAGTGAAAAATCACACACGCTCGACATCGCAGAGAGCTCACTTCCTGGTGTCAGGATGCCTCTGCCTCAAGCCACCGACATAGATGTTGGTAAAAATACAGTAAGTACGTACAAACTAAGTTCAAATGAATATTTTACACTAGCGATATCCAAAGGAACAGAGCAGAGCGTATCTACAGAGTTAGTACTGCAGAAAGCTTTAGACCGAGAGAAACAGCCTGTAATTCACCTTACACTAACCGCTGTTGATGGAGGTAGCCCCCCAAAATCCGGAACATCTCAAATCATAGTGAATATTTTAGATGTAAATGATAATGTTCCAGCATTTAGTAAGCCACTTTACAAAACAACTATTTCTGAAAATATCCCTATTGGCACAACGGTTGTCGTATTAAATGCGACAGACATTGATGAAGGAATGAATAGTGAGATGATCTATTCAATAAATAAGAGAGACCAAGACAAAATTTTAGAGATTTTTGACATTGATCCACAATCTGGAGCCATAACAGTGAAGGGCAAAGTAGATTTCGAAAAAAACAATGCTTTTGAAATCCGTGCTCAAGCCAGTGACAGAGGACAGCCTCCACTGACCTCACATTGTAAGGTTCTAATCGAGGTGTTGGATCAAAACGACAATGCACCTGAAATAAGAGTAACGCCTCTACTGCAGACTGTGAAGGAAGACGCTGAAATCGGTACTGCCATTGCACTTGTATCAGTGACTGACAGAGACGGTGGTAAAAATGGTTTAGTGAATTGTATTGTGTCTAACAAAGCGCCATTTAAACTTGAGACTAACTACAAAAATTATTATTCTCTATTAGTAAATGATCCTCTAGACAGAGAAAGTCGGTCTCAGTATAACATAACTCTTACAGCTAGTGATGAAGGGACTCCATCTCTCTCCATCACAACTGTAATTACTGTACAAGTTTCTGATGTGAATGATAATGCACCGCTCTTTCTAGAAGACACCGTTAATGTTTACGTGAAAGAGAACAGTCATGTCGGAGCTGTGATTAAAACTATGTCTGCATTTGATGCTGACATTTATGAAAATTCACAGATTACTTACTCTCTCGTAGAAAACAATAGTAACCGAATACGTTTATCAACGTTGGTGAATATAAATTCAGTTACAGGAGATATCAACACTTTAAAATCTTTTAACTATGAGGAAATTAAGACATTTCAGTTTAAAGTTCAGGCCACAGACTCTGGTGTTCCTCCACTGAGCAGTAATGTGACTGTGAATGTTTTTATCATGGATGAGAATGACAACAGTCCCGGGATTCTCGCTCCCTATTCTGATCATGGATCTGTTCACACTGAGAACATTCCCTATTCTGCTGAAGTGGGCTACTTTGTGGCCAAGATCAGAGCTGTAGACTCAGATTCTGGATATAATGCACTGCTTTCTTATCACATCTCTGAACCTAAAGGAAACAACCTCTTCCGGATTGGAACCAGCAGTGGAGAGATCAGGACTAAGAGGAGAATGAGTGACAATGACCTGAAAACTCACCCGCTGGTCATTTTGGTTTCTGATAACGGAGAGCCCTCGCTGTCAGCCACTGTGTCTATTGATGTTGTGGTTGTTGAGAGCATAGGTGACATAAAGACTCAATTTAAACATGCACCGATAAAGGAGGACAGTTTCTCGGATATAAACATGTATTTGCTGATCGCCATTGTATCAGTTTCAGTGATATTTTTACTGAGTCTGATAGGTTTAATAGCTGTAAAATGCTGCAGGACAGATGGCTATAGCGCCCCAGTGATCACCACACATCCTGATGGAAGCTGGTCGTACTCCAAATCTACACAGCAGTATGACGTATGTTTTAGCTCGGACACACTGAAGAGTGACGTAGTAGTTTTCCCTGCACCATTTCCACCTGCAGACGCGGAATTGATCAGTATAAATGGAGGAGACACGTTTAACAGAACGCAAACACTTCCAAATAAAGAGAAGGTAGGAAATATGCTTTGTAGTTTTTCAATGTCCGACACAATCTCATAGAAAAAAAAGTTCGCATGCAACTTATTTGCTGCACTTTCTATATGTTGAATATCAACGTTCTAGCACACGCATAATTTACATAGTAATGTATCACACTTCCATTTGAATACTCTGTATGGCTCGTGTTTAAAATGCAGAATACTGAACTGTGTATTCTCAGTAGCCTGAAGAATTTGCAGCCTGTCCATATTTTGAAAATATACACATTACTGTACCGCTTTACCACGTGCCTTACAAGCCCGATTGTGTTTGCAGAGAAAGTTTGATACGTTATTGCAACGTCTGCTCATGCCAGAACGTTAATATTCAACTTAAAGAAGGTGCTGAAGATATGTTGCATAAGAACGTTTTATTTATTTTTTTCCTGTGAGACTCATTTCATTTATAGGCTATATATCACAATTTCAAGGCATATGAGTGTTTTCTTTGTAGTGCTACTGACATGATGAAGAATTCTGTCACTGATAGCAATTTTCATCATGGTGATTTATAGTCCTACACTGCATAAAAATTTCTTCTGGTAGTGGTGCAGTAAATAATCGTAGTCTTTAGTGTTTAATCTATAGTCTTGTCAAGTCGAACGAGTCGTGTCGACCGGGTAATAGGTCGGAATAGGACCATTGCTTACATCAGACACGTGGAGTCGCTGTAGACCATACAAAAAAATAAACTGCGTTCGTTTTCCCAAGCTCCTCCTATAATGGGACTAACAGAGAATAACTGGACACCGTGCTTTGTTCGATGGAGCACAAAATGGTGGAGATGCACTGTGGTTTTGTCTCGCGTAAAGTAACGTTGTAAAAATTATTGTGGAAAATATTGAAACCGGATGTTTGGAGAATGCTTGGATGTTTTTCCTGAATCTGCCTTCACTGCAATGGGCCGTCATATGCAAAAAGCGACTGTGTGTATACGGTTTATCGCGCTTTTGTGTTCACTGGCAGTGTGCGCGGGGCAGATATCTTACTCTGTTTCGGAGGAAGTCAATAAAGGAACATTTCTAGGAAATATCGCAAAGGATTTAAATATAAATGGACAAGAACTTGAGTGGAGAGGACTGCGGATTGTATCTGGACATAATAAGAGGTATTTTGATGTAAATTTGAAGACGGGAGTGTTATTTGTGAATGAGAGGCTAGACAGGGAGGACCTTTGTGGAGATTCAGATAAGTGTGTGATTAATATAGAAGCCATGATGTATAATCCTGTTCATATTAATAGAATAGAAATAAATATTTTAGACATGAATGACAATGCACCATTCTTTGTTGAAGAGTCATACTCTGTTAATACCTCTGAATTAGCAGTCATTGGAGAAAGATTTCCGCTACCAGTAGCCAACGATGCAGATTCACGCAGTAATTCTGTTAAAAACTATAAACTGAGCCCGAATGAACACTTCTCTCTTGATGTACAGAGCGGAGGAGAACACAGTGTGTCTGCTGAGTTGGTGCTACAGAAAGCATTAGACCGAGAGAAACAGCCTGTAATACAGCTCACCCTGACGGCAATAGATGGAGGAAAACCAGCCAAATCTGGTACAGTGCGCATAATAGTGAATATAGAGGACGTGAACGATAATATTCCTACATTCAATAAACCGTTTTATAAGGTTAGCGTGGCTGAAAACAGTCCAGTTGGAACTACTATAATCAAACTAGTAGCTACAGATTTAGACGAGGGCGTTAACGGAGAGCTTGTGTATTCGTTATCAGCGGGAGGAAGTTCAAAGGTCTTTGATAAATTTGCCATAAACTCCATAACGGGGGAAATTACTACTAAAGGAAAACTGGATCGTGAGGAAAATTCAGCATACGAAATTCGTGCGCAGGCTCGAGACAGAGGTTCTCCCTCCCGTGGCACACACTGTAAAGTGCTTGTTGAAGTTTTGGACATTAATGACAATGCACCGGAGATCTCGGTGTCTTCTATGATGAATTCTGTAAAAGAAGACTCAGCGTTAGGAACAGTGATAGCATTAGTTACAGTCACTGACAAAGACAGTGAACAAAATGGAGATAGTAAGGTGCAGGTTATAGGTCATGTGCCGTTTAATCTCAAACCATCCTTCAGAAATTACTATTCCTTAATTCTCGATGATTTGTTAGACAGAGAGAGTGTGTCAGAATATAACATCACTTTCAAAGCTACTGATGAAGGGACTCCACCTCTCTCTAGCACCACTGTAATCACTGTACATGTTTCTGATGTGAATGACAACGCGCCACGTTTTCCAGAATCCGTCATTAATGTGTATGTAAAAGAAAACAGTCAGGTTGGAGCTGTTCTTTATACAGCATCTGCTTTTGATCCTGATGTTGGTGATAATGCTAAGGTATCATATTCATTGCGAGAAAGCTCTAAAACAATCCCTGTAACATCTGTAATCAACATAAACTCTGACAGTGGAGATCTTTACAGTCTGCAGTCATTTAATTATGAGGAAATAAAGACATTTCAGTTTAAAGTTCAGGCCACAGACTCTGGTGTTCCTCCACTGAGCAGTAACATGACTGTGAATGTTTTTATCCTGGATGAGAATGACAACAGTCCCGGGATTCTCGCTCCCTATTCTGATCATGGATCTATTCACACTGAGAACATTCCCTATTCTGCTGAAGCGGGCTACTTTGTGGCTAAGATCAGAGCTGTTGACTCAGATTCTGGATATAATGCACTGCTTTCTTATCACATCTCTGAACCTAAAGGAAACAACCTCTTCCGGATCGGAACCAGCAGTGGAGAGATCAGGACTAAGAGGAGAATGAGTGACAATGACTTGAAAACTCACCCGCTGGTCATTTTGGTTTCTGATAACGGAGAGCCCTCTCTGTCAGCCACTGTGTCTATTGATGTTGTGGTTGTTGAGAGCACAGGTGACATTAAGACTCAATTTAAACATGCACCAATAAAGGAGGATAGTTTCTCGGATATAAACATGTATTTGCTGATCGCCATTGTGTCAGTTTCAGTGATCTTTTTACTGAGTCTGATCAGTTTAATAGCTTTAAAATGCTGCAGGACAGATGGCAGTTTCAGCAGATACAGTGCCCCAGTGATCACCACACATCCTGACGGGAGCTGGTCTTACTCCAAATCTACACAGCAGTATGACGTATGTTTTAGCTCGGACACATTGAAGAGTGACGTAGTGGTTTTCCCTGCACCATTTCCGCCTGCAGATGCTGATCTTATTAGTATAAATGAAGGGGAAATTTTTAACCGAACACAGACACTTCCAAGCAAAGAAAAGGTAGGATTAATTTATTTTACTTATTGTTAAACTGACTTTTTTTGTTTTGCGCTCACCTTGGTGCTGAAACAATACTGTGTCCGGAAAAAAAACATAATGCCTACATCTTCAACATGCCTATACATTTCTTAAAACATTGTTGAGCATACTGACTACGTTTTTGTGGTCTTCATCATTTTTACAACCTGACAGTTTTTCTTTTAGTTTAAATCCCGGTTTGTCATTTGTTTTATTTTGACTTTCGTATATTGGCGCCATGATTTCTTCACCGCTTAATTTCTCAAATTTGACATTCAGTCAGAAGGAGAATAAGAAGAAAAAGAAGTAAATTATAATAAAACGATATTAATAAGTGTGATAGCGTGCTCTAATACAGTGGGTATATTGGAATGAAAAAAGCGCCTCTGTAATTGTTTTATATAATTAACTGCCTCTTAATAATACACAATAATTTGTATTAGTATGTTAGGATTGGTTTGCTGAATCATCGATAAAAGTATAGGCTTATCCTAATGAATCAATATTAAAGCCTGAGAGAGAGAGAGAGAGAGAGAGAGAGAGAGAGAGAGAGAGAGAGAGAGAGAGAGAGAGAGAGAGATCACAGCGGTAAGGGTATTTGCAATAACTTGCAATGTTCAACACAATGCGCATACTGATAAAAAGGCGGAACAATTTTCTTCGCATTCAAAAATGGTTCATAGTGCAATGGTAATCAAAAATACCAATGAAAACTCTACTTCACACTGGTTATTTTATTGTGAATATAATAAAACTGGCTCTTGGCGTCGCTATAGACCGTGCAAATAACAACCCGCCTCGCTTATATGGCTCCTCCTATTGAATGGTTAACCGAGAAGCATAAAGGAACAGCGTGCTTTGTTCCTGGAAGCACGAAATGGTGGACTTACAATGCCGAGCTGGATCCCTGCGCGACTCTTAATACATAGAAATTCTACGAGATTATTTGGATGCCTTACTTTCTGGGACTGTCTTCGCTGTAATGGGCTTCCCTGTCCAAAAAGAGAAGGTGTGGGTTTGGATCATCGCGTCATTGTGTTTGTCGGGCTTCTGCGCGGCGCAGATATCTTACTCCGTGTCAGAGGAGGTCGAAAAAGGAACATTTGTTGGAAATATCGCGAAGGATTTAAACGTAAATGTGTTTGAACTGGAGTCGCGGGGACTGCGGATTGTATCGGCACACAATAAGAGGTATTTTGATGTAAATCTGAAGACGGGAGTGCTATTTGTCAGTGAGAGAATAGATAGAGAGGAGCTCTGCAATAATGTACCAAAATGTGTAGTAAATATAGAAGCCATCTTAAATGATCCTCTGCATCTCCACAGAATAGAGGTGATCATTCTAGACATAAATGACAATGCACCGTTTTTCCATAAAATGTCGTTCGATATTAATATCACTGAGTTAGCATATACTGGGGAAAGATTCCCATTACCAGTGGCCAAAGATGCAGATATCGAGACCAACTCAGTGAAAAGTTACAAACTGAGCCAGAATGAACATTTCTCCTTGGATGTACAGAGTGGACAGCAGACTGTGTCTGCTGAGTTAGTGCTACAGAAAGCTTTAGACAGAGAAAAACAGCCTGTGATCCGGTTAACTCTAACGGCTATAGACGGAGGAAAACCTCCCCGATCTGGAACGGCGATCGTTGTCATCAATGTCGTGGATGTGAATGATAACACTCCTACATTTAGCAAACAACTTTATAAGGTTCGTGTTTCAGAAAATACTCCAACTGGGATGACACTGATAAAACTTGCGGCTACAGATCTAGATGAGGGTGTAAATGGTGAAATTGTGTATTCTTTGATAGAGCGAGATAGTTCAACATTATCTGGTTTATTCACAATAGACAAAGACAGTGGTGAAATTACAGTCCAGGGCAATTTAGATTATGAAGAAAATCACGCGTTTGAAATCCGTGCTCAAGCCAGTGATCGCGGCCATTCCCCACGTAGCACGCACTGTAAAGTCCTAGTGGAGGTCATTGACGTTAATGATAATACACCAGTAATTTCATTAACATCTCTTATGAATACAGTAAGAGAGGATTCTGCTTCAGGATCAGCAATTGCTTTAGTGACTGTTACAGATCTAGACAACGGGGAAAACGGTGTTGCTAAAGTACATATATCGGATTCTAAAAAGTTTAAGCTAAAATCTTCATATAAAAATTATTATTCCTTAGTTGTCGATGGTTCGTTAGACAGGGAAAGTGTGTCACAGTATAATATCACTATAACAGCTATTGATGAAGGGACTCCACCTCTGTCCAGCACCACTGTCATTACTGTACACGTCTCTGATGTGAATGACAACGCGCCACATTTTCCAGACTCCGTCATTAATGTTTATGTAAAAGAGAACAGTCAAATTGGATCTGTTATTTATACAGTGTCTGCTTTTGATCCTGATGTTGGTGATAATGCTAGAATATCTTATTCATTACTAGAAAACTCTAAAAACGGTTATGTATCATCCACGATCAACATAAACTCGGACAGTGGAGATATTCACAGTTTGCAGTCATTTAATTATGAAGAATTGAAAACATTCCAGTTTAAAGTTCAGGCCACAGACTCTGGTGTTCCTCCACTGAGCAGTAACGTGACTGTGAATGTTTTTATCCTGGATGAGAATGACAACAGTCCCGGGATTCTGGCTCCTTATTCTGATCACGGCTCTGTTCACACTGAGAACATTCCCTATTCTGCTGAAGCGGGCTACTTTGTGGCCAAGATCAGAGCTGTAGACTTAGATTCTGGATATAATGCACTGCTTTCTTACCACATCTCTGAACCTAAAGGAAACAACCTCTTCCGGATCGGAACCAGCAGTGGAGAGATCAGGACTAAGAGGAGAATGAGTGACAATGACCTGAAAACTCACCCGCTGGTCATTTTGGTTTCTGATAACGGAGAGCCCTCGCTGTCAGCCACTGTGTCTATTGATGTTGTGGTTGTTGAGAGCACAGGTGACATAAAGACTCAATTTAAACATGCACCGACAAAGGAGGATAGTTTCTCGCATTTAAACATATATTTGCTGATCGCCATTGTGTCAGTTTCAATGATATTTTTGCTGAGTTTGATCAGTTTAATAGCTGTAAAATGCTGCAGGACAGACGGCAGTTTCAGCAGATACAGCGCCCCAGTGATCACCACACATCCTGATGGGAGCTGGTCTTACTCCAAATCTACACAGCAGTATGATGTGTGTTTTAGTTCTGATACACTAAAGAGTGACGTAATGGTTTTCCCTGCATCATTTCCGGCTGCAGATACGAAACTGATAAGTATAAATGAAGGTGACATCTTAAACAGAACGCAGACACTTCCTAATAAAAATAAGGTAAGGCTAATATTTTACTTCAACGCGGTCAATATCTTTTGGTCTATGTGTTGCTTATTTATGACTGCAATATTTGCAAGTAGTTGCATGCCTTTGGTTTGTATGTTTCCACAAAAACGCCTTTATTATTCATGTTTTGTAATAGCCTAGTTAATCAGCATTAGTTGTCTGATTCTCGATGAGGAAATTTTAATAATTATCTTAATTTTTTTCCCTATAAGAATGTTATCCATTAAGAATATATAGTAAATTAAATAAAATGCATATTCCTTATAATCAATAATCAATAAAAGACATTCATATACCTTCGATTTCTGTGTCTTGACAGGACTTTGTAAACTTAGCATTAAAAAAAATTATAAAAGATAGAGACTTTTCGTGGGGTAAAAAATAGCAGAATGTTAATTCGACACTGGCAGAGTGTGCTACTCGTGGGCTCAAAATGTACTCCTCTAATACGGGGAAAGGGGTGATGGGGTGATTTCAAAGTGTACATATAATACAAGTTATTTTTATTGGCTTTTTTTGGGTAGTCGAATAATAATCGCACCCAGTAGCTTCATGCAGTCTCCACTATTGGCTGATTGTAGACGCGTTTCTCGGTCCTGTATTTCCTTGTTTTATTTTATTAATTGATAGTATCTGTTGTCATTTTGCAAATATTACTCATGCCTGTTTCTAACGTGTTCCGTGATGTCCACATGGTGTCACTCTCAGCCTGTTCTCAGCATTTTTTTCTGTTTGACGAGTCTCCTCTTCGTCAGGAGGAAGGGCGTACCGGCTCGCGTACGGCTATTGTTGGAAGACATAATAACAGCTTGTTTTTTCCTCTGTTGGACGGTGGATTAAATCACACAACCGTAGGCTCGGATTTTAATGTTGTCTGGAAAAGGTACTGATAGTGGGACATGGCTGAAATTGTCGAGCAGGGATATTTATTGTGGATAATTTTCACTTGGCTTTGTTTCAACATTGCGAATGGGCAGATTGCATATTCCGTGATGGAAGAGAGAAGTCCGGGGACTACAGTTGGGAATTTAGCAAAAGACTTGAATCTCAATGGGCAAGAATTGGAGCACCGTGGGTTTCAGATTATTTCCGGACCAAATACAAGGTATTTTGATTTAAATGTGAAGACTGGAGTCCTCCATGTTAAAGAAAGAATAGACCGCGAGGAGCTATGCGGACGCAGTACGAAATGCACGTTAGAATTGGAGACTGTTGTTCATTCGCCATTAAATATGTACAGGTTTGAGATTAATGTATTAGACGCAAATGATCACGCACCTACATTTCGCTCTGTAAAAAGTGAAATGAACATTTCCGAGTCAGCGTTCCCTGGTGATAGGTTTGCTTTACCAAGTGCTTTTGACTCAGACGTGGGCAGTAACTCGATAAAAAGCTACAGGCTTAGCCAGAACGAACATTTCTCCATTGATGTACACAGCGGGGAAAAAAGTATATCTGCTGAATTAGTGCTACAGAAAGCTTTAGATAGAGAGAAGCAGCCTGTGATCCAGCTTATACTGACTGCTGTAGACGGAGGAAAACCTCCCAGATCCGGCACATTAAATTTAAACGTAAATGTAATTGATGTGAATGATAACAACCCTATTTGTGGAAAAACACTATATAAAGCTCAAATAACAGAAGATTCACCATTAAGTACATCTGTTCTTACAGTTTTTGCAAATGATGCAGATGACGGACTGAATGGAGAAATCGTGTATTCATTCGTAAATCATGACAATGAAAGAACTATTGATTCATTCGCCATCAATTCTGATAGCGGTGAAATAACAGTGAAGGGACAGCTGGATCACGAGCAAAATAGTGCAGTTGAAATTCGAGTCCAGGCAAGAGACAAAGGAACAAATCCGAGGTCAGCGTTTTGTAAAATACTAGTTGAAATACTCGATGTCAATGACAATGCTCCGGAAATATCTGTAACGTCACTAATTAATGTTCTTAAAGAAGATTCGCCAGATGGGACAATGGTTGGTTTAATAGCGATAAAAGATAAGGATTCCGGTAAAAACGGTGCCGCGTCTCTACATTTGCAAGGTTTTCTACCATTTGTTCTGCAGAACACGTATAAAAACAGATATTCCTTAACTGTGAAAGGACATCTAGACAGAGAGAGTGTTTCAGAATATAACATAACTCTCACCGCTACTGATGAAGGGACTCCACCTCTCTCCAGCACCACTGTCATTACTGTACACATTTCTGATGTGAATGATAACGCACCACGTTTTTCAGACACAGTCATTAATGTGTATGTAAAAGAGAACAGTCAAATTGGGTCTGTTATTTATACAGTGTCTGCTTTTGATCCTGATGTTGGTGATAATGCTAGAATATCTTATTCATTACTAGAAAACTCTAAAAACGGTTATGTATCATCCACGATCAACATAAACTCGGACAGTGGAGATATTCACAGTTTGCAGTCATTTAATTATGAAGAATTGAAAACATTCCAGTTTAAAGTTCAGGCCACAGACTCTGGTGTTCCTCCACTGAGCAGTAACGTGACTGTGAATGTTTTTATCCTGGATGAGAATGACAACAGTCCCGGGATTCTGGCTCCTTATTCTGATCACGGATCTGTTCACACTGAGAATATTCCCTATTCTGCTGAAGCGGGCTACTTTGTGGCCAAGATCAGAGCTGTAGACTTAGATTCTGGATATAATGCACTGCTTTCTTACCACATCTCTGAACCTAAAGGAAACAACCTCTTCCGGATCGGAACCAGCAGTGGAGAGATCAGGACTAAGAGGAGAATGAGTGACAATGACCTGAAAACTCACCCGCTGGTCATTTTGGTTTCTGATAATGGAGAGCCCTCGCTGTCAGCCACTGTGTCTATTGATGTTGTGGTTGTTGAGAGCACAGGTGACATAAAGACTCAATTTAAACATGCACCGACAAAGGAGGATAGTTTCTCGCATTTAAACATGTATTTGCTGATCGCCATTGTGTCAGTTTCAATGATATTTTTGCTGAGTTTGATCAGTTTAATAGCTGTAAAATGCTGCAGGACAGACGGCAGTTTCAGCAGATACAGCGCCCCAGTGATCACCACACATCCTGATGGGAGCTGGTCTTACTCCAAATCTACACAGCAGTATGATGTGTGTTTTAGTTCTGATACACTGAAGAGTGACGTAGTGGTTTTCCCTGCACAATTTCCCCCTGCAGATGTTGAATTGATCAGTATAAATGGAGGAGACACTTTAAACCGAACACAAACACTCCCTAATAAAGAGAAGGTAAGATCTGTAATGATAAATCTGTTGTAGTATATTTTTCTTGCTTTGTTTATGACTAAACATTACCAATTCCCCTTCACTTCTCTTACATTTAGTTTAGATTTAGTTTTACATTTAGTTTTCTGTCGGTCTTGCTGTCCATGGTTCTGAAAAGCATGATTTCAGTTTCCAAACTTCTCCTGAATGTTTTTTTTTGTTTTGTTTTTTTTTGTCTTCCTTAGTTGGTGCAAGCGACCTCTACAATCTTAATGTGCTATACTATATTGTACCCAAAGAGTTGATATTATTTATTTAGAATAATTTCTAAATTTACCTTGGCTATTTGGCTTGTTGGGTAAGGAGCCAGTGTACTTAAAAACAGCTATATATACAAACAGTGTATCTAAGGGTGTCAAAAACATTGCTAACTAAGTATGCAATGAATGTTATGCTTTATTTAAGTTGTTTATGCCTAATCAATTCAGTTTGTATCCACAATGCACCTAATAATCCACATTGCAATTAATAATGCGGATAATTAAAGTGAGAACTCATTTCCCACTGTAACATTTAAAATTCCTTATAGATAATGTAGAGAGAACAACAGAGTTATTAAGAACTCTTAAAATATTTAATTACAAAAATATAATAGGTTTTAATAATCTATAAAGGTTTGCTCTTTTTATACTGTATAAAAACTAGAAATGTTAAAATTTCACCATGTGAACGGTTCCCCTGCTACGACCTATCCACCATATGTGTGACTCCTCCTGTAGATTTATTTTTTAAAACTTTATTATTGTTTGTTTGTTTGTTTTGTTTATTTTTTTTGCAGTACAATCGTTGGATTTGTTTTTATCAGTGTATTGTGTATTGATGACAATAGCACCAGTTCTCCATGTGGTGTCTCTAGCCACCTGCAGTTAGACGGTAATAATTGTTTTTTTTTTTTTTTTTTGGTGGCTCCTCCCTTAAGGCTAGTTCCCTCCTCCACACCGAGGGCTTTGTTCCCGAGATGCGAGGAACCTGGGACTATAGTTTCACCCTTAGTAATTTATATTTCGTCACATTGCAGACCGTTGTCTCTTATGTTTTCCAAAGATATCTGTGACACTTCGGATTATGGCCGCATTGAAGGGGAGTTGTGTCATTCTGTGGATGTTTGGCGTTTCATTGTGTTGTAGCTGGAGTATAGTGGACGGGCAGATTGCTTACGTTGTTTTGGAGGAAGCTAGCCCAGGAACAGAAATCGGAAATCTAGCAAAGGATTTAAATCTAAATGTGCAAGACCTTGGACATCGAGGATTTGAAATCGTTCCGGGACCAAATAAGAGGTATTTTGGAGTTAATTTAAAAACTGGGATTTTACACGTTAAAGAAAGAATAGACCGAGAGGAGCTCTGCAAGCGAGACGCAAAATGTTCACTGGAATTAGAGGCGATTGTTAACTCGCCATTAAATATGTATCGGTTTGAAGTTAACGTCGTAGATATTAACGACAATACGCCAACGTTTCCAATGTCTAAAATAGGACTGAATATTTCAGAATTAGCATTACCAGGGGAGAGGTTTCTATTAGTTTCAAGTGCGTTTGATACAGATGTGGGCAGTCACGCTGTAAAGAGTTACAAGTTAAGCCAAAATGAACACTTTTCTGTAGATGTCCAGAGCAATGGAGAGCAAAGTGTGTCTGCTGAATTAGTTCTACAGAAAGCTTTAGACCGAGAGAAACAGCCTGTGATTCAGCTCATACTGACTGCTGTAGATGGAGGAAAACCTCCCAGATCCGGCACTTTGCAGATAGTCATATGTGTTGAGGATGTAAATGATAATGTTCCAGTCTTTAGTAAGGCTCTTTACAAAGCCCGTGTCACCGAAAACTCTCCACGTGGTACATCCGTTATTTCGGTTCATGCTACTGATATCGACGAGGGAAAAAACGGCGAGGTCGTTTATTCTTTTGTCAACCAAAATAACGATAAGCATGTTCAAGCATTTTTGATTGACCCTGAAACTGGGCTGGTTACAGTACAGGGTGTTGTCGATTTTGAGACACAAAATGCAGTTGAAATTCGTGTTCAGGCTAAAGATAAAGGATATAAACCACGAGCGGCATTATGTAAAGTTTTAGTGGAAATCGTTGACATTAACGACAATATTCCAGAGATCTCCGTTAATTCTCTGGTTAATATGATTAAAGAGGACGCTACCGCTGGGACAATGGTTGGCTTGATAACAGTAAAAGATAGCGATGCTGGTAAAAATGGTGCTGTAAATCTGAAAATTCACAATTCGGTACCGTTTAAAACACAGCACACTTACAAAAATAAATATTCTATAGTAATCGATGGTCCACTTGATAGAGAGAGCAAGTCTCAATATAACATAACTCTCACAGCTACTGATGAAGGAACTCCACCTCTGTCCAGCACCACTGTAATTACTGTACATATTTCTGATGTAAATGACAACGCGCCATGTTTTCAAGACACCATAATTAATGTGTATTTGAGAGAGAACAGTCAGGTTGGGGCTGTTATTTATACAGTGTCTGCTTTTGATCCTGATGTTGGTGATAATGCTAGAATATCATATTCATTACTAGAAAACTATAAAAACGGTTATGTTACACACATGGTAAACATAAACTCGGACAGTGGAGATATTCACAGTTTGCAGTCGTTTAATTATGAATATTTAAAAACATTTCAGTTTAAAGTTCAGGCCACAGACTCTGGTGTTCCTCCACTGAGCAGTAATGTGACTGTGAATGTTTTTATCCTGGATGAGAATGACAACATTCCCGGGATTCTCGCTCCCTATTCTGATCATGGATCTGTTCACACTGAGAACATTCCCTATTCTGCTGAAGCGGGCTACTTTGTGGCCAAGATCAGAGCTGTAGACTCAGATTCTGGATATAATGCACTGCTTTCTTATCACATCTCTGAACCTAAAGGAAACAACCTCTTCCGGATCGGAACCAGCAGTGGAGAGATCAGGACTAAGAGGAGAATGAGTGACAGTGACCTGAAAACTCACCCGCTGGTCATTTTGGTTTCTGATAACGGAGAGCATTCGCTGTCAGCCACTGTGTCTATTGATGTTGTGGTTGTTGAGAGCACAGGTGACATAAAGACTCAGATTAAACATGCACCGATAAAGGACGACAATTTCTCGGATATAAACATGTATTTGTTGATCGCCATTGTGTCAGTTTCAGTGATCTTTTTACTGAGTCTGATCAGTTTAATAGCTGTAAAATGCTGCAGGACAGACGGCAGTTTCAGCAGGTACAGTGTTCCAGTGATCACCACACATCCTGATGGGAGCTGGTCTTACTCCAAATCTACACAGCAGTATGACGTATGTTTTAGCTCGGACACACTGAAGAGTGACGTAGTGGTTTTCCCTGCACAATTTCCCCCTACAGATGCTGAATTGATCAGTATAAATGAAGGAGACACTTTTAGTAGAACACAGATTCTTCCTAGCAAAGAAAAGGTAAGAATTACGAGAACCTTACTGTTAGCCCAGCAAAGTCTCATTATTACTGTTGATTAGTAGTTTACACATGCAAATAGCTTGTTTCTTTTGTGGAGTTTACAATCAGATTATATTATGGTATGGTTTCTTTGTGGTAAGTAATTTATTTATATTTATTACATTTACTAAATACATTGACCAAGCACAGATATTTCATTTTTCATTTCTTGCATCACCATGTGTTCAGTGTTTATGCCTCTCCACAAAATATAACGAATCTGCTCAACGAATCAGTCGTTCATTGGACATACACTATATTAGCTTTCTTCAGTATTATACATTTATTAATAACAATTTGTTGAGAGTACATTAGTGGTGCTGCGTATTTCTTCCAGTGTTAGTTCTAAAAGCTATTCTGGACCACTTACTGTTTGTGATGTAGACGCAGTTCAACAAGTGCAGGTATACGGCTTTGTTATAGATTACATATTCTTTCTTTCTTTCTTTCTTTCTTTCTTTCTTTCTTTATTTATTTATTTATTTATTTATTTATTTATTTGATGTTTTCTATTTTGCCTTCTTTCTATCTTGCTTACGCTACGTAGGCACTTACCTACTTAACCTACCGATTCAGTCCATTTTTTATTTTTTATTTGTTTATTTATATTTTTTTTTACGATTTATAATTGTATGGTTTGTACTTCTCCACACCATGACGCTATCTTTCCACTCTGCATAACTTACTTCGAGGCTTTCCGAAGCACCTCCTTCTTACGTAAACAGGGATGTGTTCTGTCTGGCAGAGGGCTTTGTTCTGGATACGCCATTATACACAGATTCAGTTTAAGGATCGTTCAGTTGGATGCTTGCTTTCAGCTACATGGATTTTTTTTCGTCAGTCCTCGGTGTTTATGTAAAATGGCCTCAACTGTGGCAGACAGATTTTTTACATGGTTGTGGTTTTCACTGCTTCTCTACTGCTGGAGCATCGCGGAGGGGCAAATCGTGTATTCCTTGTCAGAGGAGGCGAAGGCTGGTACTGTAATCGGAAATGTATCAAAGGATTTAAATATTAATATACAGGACTTTGAACGACATGGACTACAGCTCGTTTCGACAGACATTAAAAAGTATTTTGATTTGAATATGAAGACGGGTGTTCTTCAAGTTAAAGATAGAATAGACAGAGAAGCTCTATGTGAACAGAGAACGAAATGTTCTTTACCCTTGGAAATTATTGTCAATTCGCCGTTGAACATTTACCGATTTGAAGTGAATGTATTAGATATTAACGACAATCTGCCAACATTTCGATTGCCAGTGATGGAGTTAAATATTGTCGAGTCAGCGTTTCCAGGAGAGAGATTCCCGTTACCAAATGCGTTTGACGCAGACATAGGCAGTAACTCGATAAAAAGCTACAAGCTAAATCAAAATGACCACTTCTCCCTGGATGTGCAGAGCAGCGGAGAACAAAGTGTGTCTGCTGAATTAATGCTACAAAAGTCATTAGACCGAGAAAAACAGTCCGTGATCCAGCTAACTTTAACTGCTATAGATGGAGGAAAACCTCCTCAGTCCGGGTTGTTAAATATTATTGTGAATGTTGAAGATGTTAATGATAATATTCCGGTTTTTAGTAAGTCTCTGTATAAAGCTCGTGTACATGAGAATGCACCTGCGGGTTCAGTCGTAGTTACAGTACACGCAAGTGACTTGGATGAGGGTCTTAATGGTGAGATCGTTTATGCGTTTTATAAACAGGACAACGACCAAGATATCAGTGTATTTTCTATAAATCCAGAAACGGGAGAAATCATAATAAAAGGTGAGCTTGACTATGAAAGAAAAAGCGCTGTTGAAATCTGGGTCCAGGCTAAAGACAAAGGACAGAAACCAAGAGCTGCACACTGCAAAGTATTAGTCGAAGTTATTGATGTTAATGACAATATACCGGAAATATCTGTTACGTCTTTAGCAAGCAAGGTAAAAGAGGATGCTCAACTTGATACAACTGTCGGCATGATAACGGTAATAGATAATGATAGTGGTAAAAACGGTCAAGTAAACTTGAAAATCACCACATCTGTTCCATTTAGGGTACAGAATTCCTATAATAATTATTACATATTAGTTGTAGGTGGTCCTTTAGACAGAGAGACCACATCCCAGTATAATATCACTATTACAGCTACTGATGAAGGTACTCCACCTCTCTCTAGCACCACTGTTATTACTGTACACGTCTCTGATGTGAATGATAACGCACCACGTTTTCCAGAGCCCTTAATCAATATATATTTGAAAGAAAACAGTCAGGTTGGAGCTGTTATTTATACAGTATCTGCTTTTGACAGTGATGTTGCAGACAATGCTAGAATATCATATTCATTGGTGGAAGGCTTTAGAAATGTTCCTGTATCGTCCATGGTAAACATAAACCCTGACAGCGGAGATATTTACAGTCTGCAGTCATTTAACTATGAGGTAATGAAAACATTTCAGTTTAAAGTTCAGGCCACAGACTCTGGTGGTCCTCCACTGAGCAGTAACGTGACTGTGAATGTTTTTATCCTGGATGAGAATGACAACAGTCCCGGGATTCTCGCGCCCTATTCTGATCATGGATCTGTTCACACTGAGAACATTCCCTATTCTGCTGAAGCGGGCTACTTTGTAGCCAAGATCAGAGCTGTAGACTCAGATTCTGGATATAATGCACTGCTTTCTTATCACATCTCTGAGCCTAAAGGAAACAACCTCTTCCGGATTGGAACCAGCAGTGGAGAGATCAGGACTAAGAGGAGAATGAGTGACAATGACCTAAAAACTCACCCGCTGGTCATTTTGGTTTCTGATAACGGAGAGCCCTCGCTGTCAGCCACTGTGTCTATTGATGTTGTGGTTGTTGAGAGCACAGGTGACATAAAGACTCAATTTAAACATGCACCGATAAAGGACGACAATTTCTCGGATTTAAACACGTACTTGCTGATTGCCATTGTGTCAGTTTCAGTGATATTTTTACTGAGTCTGATCATTTTAATAGCTATAAAATGCTGCAGGACAGATGGCAGTTTCAGCAGATACAGAACCCCAGTGATCACTACACATCCTGATGGGAGCTGGTCTTATTCCAAATCTACACAGCAGTATGATGTGTGTTTTAGCTCGGACACACTGAAGAGTGATGTAGTGGTTTTCCCTGCACAATTTCCACCTGCAAATGCAGAGCTGATAAGCATAAATGAAGGGGATACTTTTAACAGAACACAGACACTCCCTACAAATGGAAAGGTAAGAATGAATTAGAGTGGAATTGTTTTGCACAAATATGCACCACATATATTTCATCACAGCAAACTTCATGCAAATGAGTGTGACCACTACATTGCATTCAGACAACCAGGTAAAGGCTACATTAAGAGGAAAACTTTTCATTTGCTATTACCAAAATAATGTCATAGAAACACTCAACAAAGGTTAGCAGAGAAATGCTTCTCTCCACTTGTACATTTTATAGCCACTGCCCTCTGCATCTAGAGATTTGTATATATTAAGTGAAAACAGTAGCAATGCTTTTTTTTCTTTTCTTTTTTTTTTTGGGGGGGGGGTCCTTCATCAGCTGTGCAAGCAAAGTCATTTGACGATGTAGGAGGTTGATTGCTGCTTAAAATGCTTGATGATACATTACTGTAAAATGAATGATGATGTATTGATTGGTCTCAAAACATGATATTCATTTAATGAGTTTCCAAAGTCAAGAATGTGGATGAGATATTTTTCCTCACTTAATTGCTCTTATAGCAACAACTAGCAATCCAAAATGACGTGTCATTAATGTACACTGCTGTTTAAGTGCCTTGCCACTGGAAAGGAGAAATCTTTATAAAAATACAAGGGTGTTCGACAATATGGGCAACTGTCTTCTCTTGGTTTCCCCAGTATACATCAGATTCCATCTCTTGCAGGAAAGACAATAAATAACTCCTGCAGTGATGCATGAGGACTGGGGAGTGACAAGAACTGATCCTTTTAGGCTTTTGATTTGGCTCTAGAATTGCAGAATTAATTGTAGAACATCTGGAACATGTGGAATTGTTTTGTGCAGAAGTACCACATTTATTATTAAACTGAGAATTTATTTCTCTCCTCCACTTGTCTTTTCTGTAGGAGTACAGGAAAGGAGCAGCAGTCTCAGGATCATCCTGAAGTACAATTTTTAGTATAATTTGAACCACTGTTACATTAGTGGGATTATAAGTGAGCAACAAAAATATTCTCTCTATTTTAGCAGTTTAACATTTATAGGCCAGTACACTTGTTCTCTCAGTAGTCATAATATCACAGGCCAGGTCATACTGTTATAAAATTCACTGTTCATTTTCAAATAAAAATACCCAAGGAAAAGTAAGCACGTCTAGTGAATTGTTAAAAAAAATCCTTCTCAACAAATCCAGTGAAGAAGTTTGCATATTTAGTACCACACTGATACCTATGATGAGATAGTAAAGCCTAGAACTAAAGCTGAAGGAGTTTAGTGTTAAGACGAGTTTTGATACTGTTAAGAGAATATCAGTGGGTTGATTATTTTCCAGTAGTGCATCAAGAAAATGTCTTTCAGTCCTCAGTCCAGCTTCATTACGTAGAACTCTGTAGACTTTTGATTTCTATAGAAAAAGAGTAGAGGGCTGTTACGCATGGACTTTTCTTTGAAGCATACAAAGATTTAAGAAATTTAGGAAAAGACTGAACAGTGGGTTGAAAAGTTTGGAATCTGTAATTTGGAAACTGCAGTCCTAATTTATTTATATATTTTTATTATATATATATAAAACACACGTATAATGTTATGGGCTGTAGTTGTCCACATGATGTCAGTAGCCTTCCACTCTACGTTATTGCGTGTCTTTACTATGCTCCGCCTTTCTCGAGGCAGGGCAATCTCTCTGCTGGCCAGGCGGCTTTGTTTAGAATACGCCATTGTGCTTAGCAGCTGTTTAAACGCGGACAAGATACATTTTCGCAACTACGGGAATGGATTTGTATATTTTTCTTGACAGAGCTATTGTATTGAAGTAAAATGGCTGCATCTGCAGGTCAAAGATTTCAATCGTGGATATGTTACTCTCTACTGATTAATTTCTGGAGACTTGTGAATGGACAGATTGTGTATCACATATCGGAAGAAGCAACCCCAGGCACACCAGTCGGAAATTTGGCAAAGGAATTAAATCTAAACGTTCAGGACCTTGAGAGTCGAGGATTCCATATTGCTACCGAAGCTTATAGCAGGTATTTTGATCTTAATCGGAAGACCGGTATTCTCAGTGTTAAAGAAATACTTAATAGAGAAGAGCTTTGTGAACACAACACGCACTGTTCTATAGCCCTAGAAGCTGTCGTTAAGTCACCGCTGAATATTTATAGGTTTGAAGTGAACGTTTTAGATATTAACGACAATTCACCAGTATTTCGACAGACAGATTGGATGTTAAATATTTCAGAGTTAGCTTCTCCAGGGGAGAGATTTGCATTACCGAGAGCGTATGATGCAGACGTGGGAAGTAATTCTGTAAAGAGCTACAAGCTGAGCCAAAATGAACACTTTTCTCTGGATGTACATAGCGGAGAGCAGAGTGTATCAGCTGAATTAGTTCTGCAGAAAGCTTTAGACAGAGAGAAACAGCTTGCGATCCACCTCACACTGACCGCTGTGGATGCAGGAAAACCTCCCAGATCTGGAACGATTCCTGTTATTATACATGTGGTGGATGTTAATGATAATGTTCCGGTTTTCAGTAGATCACTGTATAAAGCTCGAGTTAACGAGAATGCCTCACCAGGTACACCCGTAATTACTGTGCATGCCAGTGATTTGGATGAAGGCGTTAACGGAGAAATTACGTATACCTTTGTAAACCACGACGATAAAAATCTTAATGCATTCTCAATACATCCGGACACAGGCGAAATTGTAGTGACGGGTGATGTAGATTATGAAAAGAAAAATGTGCTTGAACTTCGGGTGCAGGCAAAGGACAAAGGTAATAATCCAAGAGCGGCAATGTGCAAAATTCTAGTAGAAATCGTTGATATTAACGATAACGTTCCGGAGATATCTGTGACCTCATTAGTTGACATTATTAAGGAGGATACACCGGTTGACACAATGGTGGGAATGATAACTGTCATCGATAACGATGCTGGTGAAAACGGTCAGGTAACACTCAAAATTCTTGGATCTGTCCCATTTAAGATTCAAAAGTCATATAAAAATTATTATACATTAGTTTTAAATGGACCTCTCGACAGAGAAAGTGCGTCTCAGTATAACATCACTATCACAGCTACTGATGAAGGGACTCCACCTCTCTCCAGCACCACTGTCATTACTGTACACGTCACTGATGTGAATGATAATGCGCCACGTTTTACTGAGCCCATTATTAATGTGTATGTAAAAGAGAACAGTCAGGTTGGATCTGTTATTTATACAGTATCTGCTTTTGACAGTGATGTTGCAGACAATGCTAGAATATCATATTCATTGGTGGAAGGCTTTAGAAATGTTCCTGTATCGTCCATGGTAAACATAAACCCTGACAGCGGAGATATTTACGGTCTGCAGTCATTTAACTATGAGGTAATGAAAACATTTCAGTTTAAAGTTCAGGCCACAGACTCTGGTGGTCCTCCACTGAGCAGTAACGTGACTGTGAATGTTTTTATCATGGATGAGAATGACAACAGTCCCGGGATTCTCGCGCCCTATTCTGATCATGGATCTGTTCACACTGAGAACATTCCCTATTCTGCTGAAGTGGGCTACTTTGTAGCCAAGATCAGAGCTGTAGACTCAGATTCTGGATATAATGCACTACTTTCTTATCACATCTCTGAGCCTAAAGGAAACAACCTCTTCCGGATCGAAACCAGCAGTGGAGAGATCAGGACTAAGAGGAGAATGAGTGACAATGACCTAAAAACTCACCCGCTGGTCATTTTGGTTTCTGATAACGGAGAGCCCTCGCTGTCAGCCACTGTGTCTATTGACGTTGTGGTTGTTGAGAGCACAGGTGACATTAAGACTCAATTTAAACATGCACCGATAAAGGACGACAGTTTCTCGGATATAAACATGTATTTGCTGATCGCCACTGTGTCAGTTTCAGTGATATTTTTACTGAGTCTGATAGGTTTAATATCTGTAAAATGCTGCAGGACAGACGGCAGTTTCAGCAGATACAGCGCCCCAGTGATCACTACACATCCTGATGGGAGCTGGTCTTACTCCAAATCTACACAGCAGTATGATGTGTGTTTTAGTTCTGATACACTGAAAAGTGATGTAGTGGTTTTCCCTGCACCATTTCCACCTGCAGATGCTGAATTGATCAGTATAAATGAAGGAGACAACTTTAACCGAACACAAACACTTCCAAATAAAGAGAAGGTAAGATCCTGTGGATCTCAGGTCTCATAATTTCTCCTAAGTTCTAGTTTACTGTGAGAGCTGAATATAGCTGAATAGAGTTTGCTGTGAGTGGGTTGTCTCATGTTTACTGCTACATGGCTTTATTTTACCTCTGATCATGGACTCCTTGTGCATAAGCTAAACATATTGTTTTGTCTTTGTATCAGTTTATTTAGTGTATATTTAATGTTGCTTAGCGTTAGAAAACAACACAACAAAAACAACAACAATTATTAAACAAACAACTACAATAATAATTAATATAGTTAGTTTATTTGTTTTTAATGACAGTTATGATTATAAGATTTTTTTCCTTGTTTGATTGTAAAATCTTTGTTGCTCACGAAATACGTCAACATCTTGCAGGTAATTATTTTTGGTAATTATTAATTATATATATATATATATATATATATATATATATATATATATATATATATATATATATATATATATATATATATATATATATATATAATTTGACAACAAGCACCTCTTGGTGTCGCTATAGAATTGTTGCACTATCATTTTTGGCGCCTCCTCATCTTTAAGTGATGCACTGCTCATGCGCTTTGTTCCTCATTCGTGATGAAAATGGATCCAACGAGAAGATCTTTCACATGGGCAATGCTAAAGGAATTTGTTTAAGTAACATTTTAATCATTTGTTTGTTTGTTTGTTTGGTCGCTGGTTCACACAATATTATGCACAATGGATAACCGGACGGAACTCTACTTCATTCTTATTGTTGTGATTTTAATAACAATCGCGAACCTTGCTGTTGCTCAAATCGCTTATTCGGTATCAGAGGAGGTGAATACGGGGACGTTTGTTGGAAATATAGCAAAGGATCTAGGCCTAAACATTCAAGAATTGGAATCACGCATGTTTCACATCGTTTCCACGTCTGGGAAGAAGTATTTTGAGGTTAATTTGAAAACAGGGGCATTGTTCGTCAACGAGAGACTGGACAGAGAGGCGCTTTGCCCTGCCTCCCTACGGTGTTCCGTGCATTTGGAAGCTGTTGTTAATAATCCACTGAATTTGTTTCGCATCGAGGTGAAAATATTGGACGTAAATGACAATGCGCCTTTGTTTCGTGTTAAGTCAAAGCATTTTAATATATCAGAGCTTGCTCTTGTTGGGGACAGATTTCAGCTGCCGAGAGCTTCAGACCCTGATGTGGGTAGTAACTCGGTAAAAAGCTACAAGCTGAGCCAAAGTGAGCATTTTTCTCTGGATGTACAGACTAGTGGAGAGCAGAGTGTATCTGCTGAATTAGTATTACAGAAAGCTTTAGACCGAGAGAAACAGCCTGTAATCCATCTCATACTGACCGCTGTTGATGGAGGAAAACATCCGAAAACGGGTACACTGCAGATAGTGGTAAATGTGCAAGATGTTAATGACAACGCACCGGTGTTTTACAAATCTCTTTACAAGATGCGTGTTATGGAAAATGCTCCTATTGGAACAATTGTGATTAATCTGAACGCGACAGACGCAGACGAGGGAGTAAATGGTCAAATAGTCTATTCTTTGGTTAACCAGGATAGCGACGAGAAAAACAGTGGCATTTTCAGCATTCACTCCGTTTCGGGGGAGATTACTGTACAGGGCACGGTCGACTTTGAAACACAAAATGCGTATGAAATCCACGCACAGGCTAAGGACAAGGGACTGACTCCTCGATCCGCACATTGTAAAGTATTAATTGAGGTTGTAGATGTAAACGATAATGCTCCTGAAATCTCGTTGACATCCCAGATAAATGTTGTCACGGAAAATGCTAAAAAAGGTACCGCCGTTGCTTTAATAACAATATCTGATAAAGATTCCGGGAAGAATGGTAATGCGCATGGAAAAATACTCGGCGAAGTTCCGTTCAAGCTGCAGTCTTCTTACAAGCACTATTATTCTATTGTGGTGGACGGGCCTTTAGACAGAGAACGTGAAGCTCAGTATAATGTTACTATTATAGCGATAGACGACGGAACCCCATCTCTTTCTTGTACTCGAGTTTTTACAATTCAGGTGTCAGATGTAAATGACAATGCGCCACACTTTTCAGATCACATAGTCAATGTGTATGTAAAAGAAAATGGCCCAAAGGGGGAGATTATTCACACTCTCTCAGCTACTGATCCAGATTTGAATGAGAATTCTAAAATAACTTATGAATTAATAGACTTCCAAAGTTTATCCCATGTGTTTTCTGCAGTCACAATAAATGCTGATAATGGAGAGATACACACCTTAAATTCTTTTAACTATGAGGAAACAAAAACATTTCAGTTTAAAGTTCAGGCCACAGACTCTGGTGTTCCTCCACTGAGCAGTAACGTGACTGTGAATGTTTTTATCATGGATGAGAATGACAACAATCCCGGGATTCTCGCGCCCTATTCTGATCATGGATCTGTTCACACTGAGAACATTCCCTATTCTGCTGAAGCGGGCTACTTTGTGACCAAGATCAGAGCTGTAGACTCAGATTCTGGATATAATGCACTGCTTTCTTATCACATCTCTGAACCTAAAGGAAACAACCTCTTCTGGATCGGAACCAGCAGTGGAGAGATCAGGACTAAGAGGAGAATGAGTGACAATGACCTGAAAACTCACCCGCTGGTCATTTTGGTTTCTGATAACGGAGAGCCCTCGCTGTCAGCCACTGTGTCTATTGATGTTGTGGTTGTTGAAAACACAGGTGTAATGAAGATTCAACCCAAATATGCACCGATAAAGGAAGACAGTTTCTCGGATTTAAACATGTATTTGTTGATCGCCATTGTGTCAGTTTCAGTGATATTTTTACTGAGTCTGATCAGTTTAATAGCTGTAAAATGCTGCAGGACAGACGGCAGTTTCAGCAGATACAGCGCCCCAGTGATCACCACACATCCTGATGGGAGCTGGTCTTACTCCAAATCTACACAGCAGTATGATGTGTGTTTTAGTTCTGATACACTGAAAAGTGATGTAGTGGTTTTCCCTGCACCATTTCCACCTGTAGATGCTGAACTGATAAGTATAAATGATGGGGACACATTTAACCGAACACACACCCTCCCTAATAATGAAAAGGTAAGAGCCTTATCCAAAAAGGATTATTTAAGGATTTTTGATAGTTCTATGTTCTTAGCTTTCAATCAGGCTAGTTCTTTAACCACTCTCTGACAGAGAAACACTCTGAAGAACTCTTACAGGTAGCAGATATAATTTTTTTTCTGAGTGTACATTCTTTGTAGTGTGTTTATTTACGGTCACTAAATACTTCACATACCAATGCCCGTTCTTCTCAGTTTTAGTTTCCTTGGCTAATACTGACAGTGTGTTACTGCTGGTTGGTTTTGCTGTCCATGGTTCTGAAAACTGTAGCGTCCACTGCTATCCAGTTCTCTGGCTCCGAATGTTCTACTAACTTGATTCAAACAACCTGTGCTTTGAATATATTCATTTCTGCATAATTCTGTGAGATGTTTTGTAGAAACATTATACACTGATATAGCACAGAATCCATGTTGGTTGAATTGAATTTTTTTTTCTAATGGCTTTGTGATTTCACTAATTACGCAAGGTCTGTCCCACTCTGTGTAAAATTTTGCCTATTTTCTTACATTTTGCTTCGTCTTTCCCTTTGACATTGCTTTTTTGTTCCATTCTCTCTGTCTTCCCAATGTCTTTTCCTTCCTTCCTTTATCTCTGTCTCCCTAGCTCTCTCTGCCTCGCCCCACCCCCAACTTTCTTTCTTCATTAGGTGTTCTCTCCCCTGATGAAAGTATAATATTATTTCATACTGTAAGCATTTCAGCAGATTGTTGTCTGCACTGAAAAATAGAAAAATATTTTTAAGTCAGACTTACTTTTGCTGTGGCAATCAGTTCTCAGGGAGATTGAGGCCACACACACAGAGAGAGAGAGAGAAAGCGAGAGAGAGAGAGAGAAAGAGAGAGAGAGAGAGAGAGAGAGAGAGAGAGAGAGAGAGAGAGAGCTTTGTTAGATTACGTGTATTATAATGCTTCACTATAACAATGAACAGAATAATAGAGAAAACCTAAACATAAATCTGAAATGGGTGGATATATAACATATAGAACATTTGGTCATTGCAGAGTGCGCTTGATGGTTTTTAATGTAATTGATTTAGTCAATGAAATATTACAGGAAATATTTTAATATTTTGCAAACATTTAGACTGTGAACATGACATTCTTAGTCTATTGTCGTCTATTGCATTGTGCACACTCCAGGGTTTATTTATATAGCTCATATCACTGTTGCACAGCTTAAATCACACATGTTTTCAAAGGTCACTGTGTGTTTCAGTAAATTCTTTGTGAAAGGAAGGTTGTGAAAGGAAGGTAAATCTCACAGTTATTCTCTTTATTAAGAGAGATTTAGGTATCCACAGAGCTGATGGAATTTATGGTGTGGCAGCAAACCAGTTTGTATTGTGTTTAATTGTATACACTCTATATATATATAGCTCCTTGTAGTGCAATGGCCAGCTGATTTTGTATTGCCAATTATTGTTATAGTGTCAGTTAACACATGGCTTTATTTGTATGTGTGGGGGAAGGAAAAACGATGGTGGATTGAAGAGAGGTAAATCAAAAACTTTGAAGGAGGCAGAATAGAGAGAGACATGCAGAAATAAGAGAATGAGATGGGGTGAGAGATGGAGTAAGGTAGATAGAGAGAGGGAGAAAGAGAGGTTGGGGGAAGGGCCGGTAATTTTCCTTACAGCTCTGCAACAGCAGGGGTTCTTGGCAAGCAAGCTGAGCTCACAGCTCTGATGTCATCATTTTCAACCACACCTAAACACTGCCTTCTATTCCAAAACATTAGAGGGCACATATAATGTATTATAATCCATGTATTGTCTACCTCTTTTATTATGCTACTACATACAATTAAATAGACATAAAGTTGCACATTGTTGTGTAAAACTGTACATGTTAGCTGTCTGTGTTGTTCAAGTCTCCTTCCAGATTCTTCCCAGCTTATCTGTGCTGCATTGGGAGTGTTAAATTATTGATTTCAGAAACACATTATGCAGAGTAAGTAAGCATGCCTAAGGTAACCTCAGGATACATCTAACCTGCAGTGGAATGGCCTGATCCATAGACAAACAAAAAAAAATAGAATAGTAACAAGAAAACATACTAGTGACCAAATGGAATAGAAACTAGTACACTCTCATTCTCCACACAGCAAATACAATGAGAAAAAAATGAAATAAAAAATGTTAAAATGTTTAATTAAATTGACCTCCTGAATTTCGTCAGGACTCTCAGAAACAGTGTGATAATACAATATATCACTTCCCATTCTGTCACCTTGAGGTTGTCATGGCAACTTGGCTCTGTTTCTTTCCAGCAAGCTAGTGCCGCATTTTGCCCACACCCATTGAGAGAGGGGGAGAGAGAGAGAGAGAGAGAGAGAGAGAGAGAGAGAGAGAGAGAGAGAGAGAGAGAGAGAGAGAGAAGAGGTGGGGGGGGGGCAAGAGGGTTGGGCAAGGAGACAGAATAATGAAAATTAAGTATAGACCCTAAGTTGTGAGGAAAATAAGAGAAGACAAGAGCAAACAGAAGATATTCAGGGAATATTATATCAGAGAGCAGGGAGAAGGGGAATTATTGAATAAAACTGTGAAGAAGGGTAATGGACTTACTGGGAAAGGAGAACAGGAGGGAAGTAAAAAGAGAGAGTATGAGTGAGGGGCTGGCTGCTGCTAGAAGCTACTGCTTTGCATCTTTGGTTTTGTGGCTTTGACAAAGAAATACAGCCATTTACAACAAAGGAGGGATCTTGCATTGCATGTATAACATGGGTGAAGGATCCCTGATCTTCCTGATAACTTGTGTGTCCCTAGACACCTCATTTAGAGTCCAGCATTTAAAGGTCAGCCCATGCTGATTCAGTCCTGTTTTCTTTTTTCAACACTTGTTTTGTGCTTCATAGACCTATTCTGCTCTCCTTACCTTGTTTGTTATTGTGCAATGTCACTGTAATGACTTTTACTGTCACCAGACAAGCATTTAACCATTTAAACTATTGTTTTATTATTTCATTATTAATCTTAAATCACATTATTCAGAAACAAATATGAATTATTTTTGTAAGTACATTTATTTACTCCACATTCATATTTATATATTCTTCCTTTTATTATCTTGCAACATTTCAATTGATATGCTATTCATAAGTCCTAGGAATTTCATAAGGGTAGGCTTTCACTGCAAAAACAATGATATCAGGTAAATAAAAAATCCAGAATATGTGCAATAACAACTAATATTTTTTCTGTATTACATTGCTTTTACACAAATATAAGATATTAAGCCTAACTGTACAGGGTGTCTGAAAAGTCAGGAACCAGTGGGAATACGTTGAGCAAAAATGTTAATGAGTAAATACGTTGAGAAAAATCCACAAAAACATAACACAGCAGCTGAGAAAATGTGGAGAGCGTAAGTACAAACATAGATCACTGAGTGCCCACAGTTTAAGCGCAAGCGCCACTCTTCAGCACAATGGTAACCACAAAATTCAAAAACATTACAGAAACTCCTTCAAATGTCCAACATAACTGAACATTAAACACTAACATGTCTCTCCCTTCACTGAAAAACACATAAAATAACACTTAATCCCTAAATTTACTCTCCTAATGCAGTCCCTTGCAAAGCATGCTGGGAACTACAGATTCACTGCCCATTTAAAATTTAAGTAAACTTCAGTTTTAAATATATTAGGTGGACTGAACACAGTGAAATTAAGTTGTGACAAAATGTTCAAAAATCATGTTACTTTAGCTCAATCTAATTAATTAAACTGAACAAGAGGCAAAAAAAAATTGAGTGTTCACTTGTGTTTTACATATGATATTTTTTTTTATTATTATTTATTTTTATGTTTTTTGCAGTGGTGGAATGTTTCTTTTAGAAAAAGTTAGCATCTAAGTTAGAAAAAAATCTTAATTTATAATGTTCGGACTCTTGTCACTGTGGTGCAGAGGTAGTGTTGTTGTCTCACAGCTCTTGATCTCCTGTTACTGTCAGTGTGGAGTTTTGCATGTTGTTTCCATGTCTGTGTGGGTTTTCTCCAGGTACTCAGCTTTCCTATTACCTTTCAAAAACATGCCACTAGGTAGATTGTCCACTCTAAATTGCATCTAGATGTGTATAGGTTGTGTTCCTAAACACTAAAGTCTGTTCCTGAAGTTGTATGAATGGATGTATTTTAGACTCAATAGGACAGGAGTGTAATCTTATCTCTAACTTGAATAAAGGTTTTTCATTTCAGCCAAATAGGAGCCACACCTGTTGATAAACTGATCTATCAGGTGAAATAAGGTAGTGTTGGTGCCTTTTAGCTCAGAGTTTGATCCTGAGCTGCAGAAACCTGTGTCCATGTAGGTTTCTTCTTACCCATGCTGATATAAAATCCCAGAGATGGACATGATCTTGCCTTTTAATTATGGCCTTGGTGAGACTGAGAAATGTATAGATTATACTATTTGTTCAGAGGTCTATTCTGTTCTCTTTAGTCTGTTTATTTTTATACAGTATAATTTAACTTGAGCATCTTGTAAAGGCATGGGAGTGTCTTTTCATCTTAAAACACCCTGTTTTTATTTAATTCTTTGAGATTACACCAAACATTAAGATAGCAAGAGAAACAAACGATTATCAAAGTTTAAAAAGGATTTAACGTTAAGGGTATAAAAATCTGATTAATTTGGTTTATCTAGGCTGGTAAATATGAAAAAGAAAGAAAGAAAGAAAGAAAGAAAGAAAGAAAGAAAGAAAGAAAGAAAGAAAGAAAGAAAGAAAGAAAGAAAGAAAGAAAGATCACCTTTTCCACTAACCATATAGATAATGCAGAAAACAGAAAATCTTAATTGAACATACAACTGGACAGTAGCGGCTGGCGTATGTAGCATGTACACTGAGTGTTTTCTACACCTGGACTCTTTTCACCCCTCTCTCTGCCTCACTCTGAGTCAGGTTGTAATGTACTTCCTGTCATGTGCATTCTCTTGTGCTTTACTTTTTGCTGTAGTACCATGCTGTACCCACAGAGGGCTGCCTATAACCGTCTTGCTTTCAGTCCTTCATCAGCTGTGAAAAGCGCTGCTGAGGTTGCAGGAAGTGAAACCGGTCAACTGTTATGTCTCCTGTGTCTATATGGCTGACAGTCCTCTATCTAATTGATCTGAGCTGGATTCATTGAACTGGATTCACCACCTACAATCTCAGACACACTACGCTTGCACAGCTAATGAGGGACTTTTTTTTCCAAAATGCAAAATGTCTTGTTTCTCTGAAAAGTCTGGATACTACACTTTTTCCACACACACACACACACACACACACACACACACACACACACACACACACACACACACACACACACACACACACACTGTACTGAACTGAACTGAACTGAAATGTTGCTTTGCTGATACCAAGACGGTTATACTCAGCCCTCTGTGGGTACAGTTTGGTACTACAGGAGAAAGGACTGAGCAAGAGAGTGCACGACGGGGAGCACTTTAAATCCTAAGAAAGAGAGCGAGGGATAGCGTATGGTAGTAAGGGTCCACCTGACATATAAACCGATTACTGAAGATGAACGAATGAATGTATAAATGAATAAATACATATGAATAGTATAATAGTATAAATGAATGAATTAATTTATGAATGAATGCAAGTTCAGCTTTCTGTCTTTGTTTGGCTTCATTTAACACTCCTTACACTGTTTTTTGTAGTAGATTTATGGTGATGTCATCACCCTCAGTCCCTGGATGTGAATGATGAATGCGGTGAGGTCATCTCTCATAGCCAGCAGTAATATGATAAAGGGAAATCTGGTTCAGTCAATTACAGTCTAGTGGACAGACACCAAAATGACTCACAGAGACACAATGTGGGCTAACTTACAAACCTTTACCCTAATGAATGATTTTTAAAGAGAACCAATTAAGGCGCAGTAATGAGGTGTGTTAATATTTCAAAGTTATGTATTATAAATGATGAGAGTCAGCTATTCATACCAAGTTGCTGCACTTAAAACATGACACTGAACTCTATCTATCTATCTATCTATCTATCTATCTATCTATCTATCTATCTATCTATCTATCTATCTATCTATCTATCTATCTATCTATCTATCCATCCATCCATCCATCCATCCACCCATCCCCTGGCACATGTTTTCACCCTTTCCTGTGTAAGGATGGTGGTTGATGTGAAAAAGGTTGGTAGGCATTACAAGGCATCTTATGCTGTTAGGATCCAGGACTTCTTACAAGTGCATGGAATTGAGGTCATGCAAGGTGACAGGCCAATTCTGCATCTGCTCATTAGCATTCCTCAGGGTGTTTTTGACAATATTAAGCCTCTCGCCTCACATTGTACAGCTATAAGGTCAGATAATTTTGCCACAGATAGAGAATGAAGATTTGCTGCATGGTCCCACTTAGCTCCCATTTAGCTTGCCTTCAGTGCAGAGGAGCTAAGTCCTGAGTTTATGGTGTGTGCCAGCCCACATCATTAAATCTATTCTACTTTAGGCATCTAATTTCCTCCAAATTCTGGGAATGGGAAACATGACTCCCTGAATCCTGTGGATCACCAAAGAAAACCTGATGCCACATCTTACTGGTGCACATTGCAACTTCTGCCTGGCCTAGGCCAGGTAGATGTGTGTACCAATTGCATCTTTCGTAAATGAACTTGAATTTTACCTGCAGAGACAAATTCAGGATTTCAGATTATACTTTGTAATTACATGTGCATATCATAAAACTTTGTAAAGATGTACATAGTATAGTAGTAGCCTGTCAGTAAATAGTATCATATCTAATCTATCTGCAAAAAATACAAACAAACAAACAAATGGTGTTTTCAAAGAATGGCATGAACATATTTAATTGTTTATTTCTAAGACAGAAAGAAACACTTAGGCATGAAATCCTTAGGCAGAAGCATGAGAATACCATATGTCCACGTTGCTGATAGGCGTCTGTCTAAGTGGAGACTAACTGAGATAAATTAATCTGAAAATTCATAAGTAAAAACAACTAGATGTGAAAACAGACGAGACTGATTCTAGAGGTATAGAAAGAAAGATATGATCATCTTCAATAGAAAGTCCCCAATACCACAATACATTGTTTGTGTGTGTGTGTGTGTGTGTGTGTGTGTGTGTGTGTGTGTGTGTGTGCCCACATCCACATGTCTGTGTGTGCATGTGTGCGTATTTATGTGGTGATAGATACAGAAACACTAAAAAGCTTATCCTGTGATGTGTGTAATTGATGAGATTACAAGTGCGTATTTTTCATTTTCCATCTCAAATTGGTGTAAATAAATGACACATCCTGCTGGGAGAATCTGCTAAATGTCAAATGCAGTGTGGCTTTGAATGGATGCTGTTTCTTCTTTTGCTTTGCTGTCTTGGTTTTCTAAAAATACAAATAAATAATCAATCTACCTTTCAGTCCAAATAGAAGGCATAACATTATTATTTTCTTCCTTATGGAAATAGCATCTGATATACCCATGATCCTGCACTGTTTTGACTATGCCAGTATGCTTCATGTTAGTCTGTACCAACTAACTGAACAGCCCACTCCTTACCTGCGTTACAGCACTGAAATGCAGCTCCAAGGTGAACTTTTGTTCTCTCTTCCACCCCCTTACTCTGCATGATAGGTAATCACTGCAGCTAACAGAGTTTGGCATTTTTGGAGTTTTGGTCATCATACCTGAGGACCAACCAACTGGAAGATAGATAGATAGATGGATGGATGGATGGATGGATGGATGGATGGATGGATGGATGGATGGATGGAGGCAGATTCACACTTTCACTTATAATGACAGTTTAATACGTTTTCATGGGTGCATTAATAGTCAGAGTACATATTTTACTGCCTGGCCCTATGACATTCCAAGGCACTGTGCCAAGACCAAATACAGTACACTTGGCTGCTTGGATGTTCGGATAGATGTACAATTGTAGCATATAATGTGCAAATCTTTAACTGTACTTTATACTATTCAATAACTTAAAGACAAAATCTCATACATACATAATGGAATAATCTATGCTTGCATTTTCTATTTGGTAATAGTGCTTACTGTTACTTCATTACTTCATAGGCATCCACAACTTTTTTTCTGGAGGCCTTATAGAGCTCTTTAGATCTTGGCATGATGACACCACACACCTCAATAGGAAAGGGAACAGCAGACAGTAGATGCGAGAGGTTTAAATAAGACAGGTTCCACCTGCACTCCCTAAGCAGGTTCTAATCACCCAATCTTGAACTCCTGATTCTAATTTATGGATTTGAAAAGGTGATAAATGTAGGGGTGTACTTACTTTTTCTGTGTGACTGATCTTTTTTTTTGTTGTTGTTGTTTTGTTAATTTAAATTGTGAAAATTACTACAAAATTTGATTTTATGTGTCATTTGTATCACCTTTATTAATAGGAACTGTTTCAAAGAGGATCAAATGTTTGCTTGTTCAAATATGTCAAAAAAAATTTCCATGGGTGTACTTATTTTTTTACATGATTGTATATGCTCCACCAAGATTCCCCATCAAATTAATTGAGCAGTTGCAGGTTGGCTGGGTGACTCTTAGTAGTCTGTTTTGACAGTCATGGCAAGGAAGGCAAATGGAGGGCATCTTGCTGGTGACCTGGTTTGCAGCAGAAAGCGGGTGAATGAGGACACAAGTTCTGTTTACTGCTGGAATAAGGGAGGAATGGGATAGAGCGTGATTTCAGAGATGCTGTGATCATAATGTTTTGTTATTCGAGCTGTCAGTCTGTGAGCCAGGGACAATAGTGAAAAGCAATCAGAGATTTTGTGCTGATGTTTGGATCATAAAAAAGGGGCACAAAATGATGCCAAAATGTGTACTATTGTTAAAAAAATAATAATTTTTTTTTTTTTAATAATAAAAAGATATTACTTTTGTGGCAAAATTTCTAATTTCTAATTTCTCTATTCTTTAGCATATTGTATCAGAAATGTTGTTTTAAGGAAATAATATTGTGTTAAGATTTAATAGAAAATAAAAATAATAGCAGTGTAGGCGAGATAGAGCCAAGCGTCTCAGCTATATGCACAGAGGACACACAATGGAAAAAGGGCGGCGGCACTCTCCGTGTGATTGAATTCATCGATGTTTGCGATAGGTATTTATGAAAGCAATATAAAATGCAAACATTTTAGCAGACGTCGATACAAATAGATTATTTCTTGTTTATTTCGCAAGTGGAAATATGTAGGGCGCATTTTGTCTTTAAGCTATTTGTCGCTGTTTTTTTTTTTTTTTTTTGTGTGTGTGTGTGTGTGTGTGTGTGTGTGTGTGTGTGTGTGTGTGTGTGTGTGTGTTTGATGGAGAGGGTGCAGCTCCCCCTCCCCCGCCTGTAGAGTGCAGCGAGCGCAAAGGAGGAGAGAGAAAGAAAGACAGGGGAGAGGCTGCGGCCAACTGAGGAGAAACAATAACCAGCCTCGCTGAATATTGGGGAAAAATATAGGGTGAGCACAAAGAAGGGACCATGGACGAAGCAGGAAAATGTCCGTTTAACGTGGAAGCGGAGAGGAGATTCTGGTCGTCCTGCACATAGTCGAGGTAGAACCGACGGCTCTCTCTGATTTTTGATGCCGTGGCAGAAGCAAGCACACGCCAAGCTCGAAAGGCGGAAAACAGTTTTTAATCCGTCTGCAGATGCTGTGCCAGCTTGAGATGGCTGTTGCGGGGCGATGCAGGAGCATAAATGATAGTGTACTTCTTTGTTTTTATTTCGTCGTCGTTTTTGTACTGAGTGGCCTTACAAATGCACAAATTCGCTATAGCATTCCCGAGGAGTTGGAGTCTGGCGCAGTCGTCGGAGATCTCGTTCGAGATTTGGGATTGGATCTTGGAAAGCTCTCGGCTCGCCGGATCAGAATAAACTCGGACAACGCGCGGCGCTACTTCAACATTAACCACAAAACCGGTAAGCTTGCCGTCAGTGACAGGATCGACCGCGAGACTCTGTGTGAGTTCAGCGGCAGCTGCCTTCTTAGCCTCGAAGTGGTCTTAGAAAACCCATCCGAGACGCACAACGTGGAGGTCGAAATTTTGGATGCAAATGACAATGCGCCGCTTTTCCCCAGAGACGAGTATCAGTTGGAGATCTCGGAGGCAGCTCAGCCTGGCGCAAAGTTTCCTATCGAAGGCGCCCAGGACGCTGACGACGCCTCAAATTCCGTTCGCCATTATCGCCTCTCGCCAAACGAGCACCTTGCTCTGGAATCAAACAAACCACCTGCCAGTGGAAAGCACATAGAGCTCATTCTGAAAAAACCGTTTGACAGGGAGATGGTGCCATCTCATCAGCTGCTTCTCACTGCTACTGACGGAGGCTCTCCCCCGCGCTCTGGCACGGCGAAAATCAACGTGCGCGTTTTGGACACCAATGACAACGTGCCAAAGTTCGACAGCTCTGTGTACAAAGTAAAATTGCGGGAGAATTCGCCCCTTGGTGCTCTGGTGATCAAACTGAATGCTACAGACCGGGATGAAGGCACAAATGGGGAAGTTTTTTATTCTTTTAGTTCATACACACCTGAAAGGGTTCGGCAGATGTTCAGCATGGATTCCGAGACTGGAGAGATTCGTGTCAGGAGTAACGTGGACTATGAGGAGACCAACAGTTATGAAATGTACATTCAGGCTATGGATAGGGGGCATGGGGCAGTAGCAGTGCACTGCAAAGTAGTTGTGGAGGTGCTGGATGTAAATGATAACCCACCTGAGATTGTACTCTCTACTCTATCCAGTCCAGTGAGGGAGGATGCTCGAGCAGACACTGCGGTGGCCCTGATTAGTGTTAATGACCGTGACTCTGGACAAAACAAACATGTCACACTAGACATTATTCCTCCTGACCTCCCATTTAAAATAAAATCATTTCGGAACCACTACACCATAGTCACAGCTGCCTTCCTGGATAGAGAGACAATATCATCATACAATGTCACAATTACAGCAGTTGATGGTGGTACCCCACCACTCTCCTCTTCAATGACTGTTCGTGTAGATGTGGCAGACGTTAATGACAACCCACCTCGTTTTGAGCAGACATCATACACTGTGTATGTCACTGAGAATAATGCTCCTAGTGCTCCTTTGTGTGTTGTAAAGGCCACAGATCCTGATGCAAATGAGAATGCACGCATCACATACACCGTCCTCAATGACAACAACCATGGGATCTCTGTGGGGTCATACGTGTCCGTCAAACCTGCCACAGGTGAGGTCTATGCCTTGCGCTCGTTTGACTTTGAGAAGCTGCGGGAGTTTCATTTCCAGGTCAAAGCCCAGGACAATGGTGTGCCACCTCTGAGCCGAGTAGCAACAGTTTATGTTTATGTCATGGACTCCAATGACCACACACCATGGTTTGTCCACCCAGCAGCAAATGTTACTCACATGGCTGAAACTATCCTCCGTAATGCAGAGGCAGGTGTGCTAGTGACTCGTGTGTTGGCATGGGATGGCGATGCAGGGGAGAATGCTTGGCTACTCTACACACTTGAACACCCCTCTGAACTTGACCTGTTCAAGATGCATGAGCACACAGGTGAGATCCGAACAACACGTCGTGTTGTTGAGGACAACTCCACAGTCTTCAGCCTCACAGTGCATGTGAAAGATCATGGACAGCCACCACGCTCTGCCTCTGCAACCATTAATGTGGCTATCATGGAACTCCCTCCAAAAGTGGCATCTGACCCTAAACGCATCATTAGACCCCATGGAACTCTAATTTTCTCCAGTGTTACACTATACCTCATTGTTGCCCTCACTGCCACCACCTTTGTCTTTTTGGTCACCGTTTTTGTCCTCGCCATTGTGCGTTGCCATGCCTACTGCAGCCAGCCTGATGCATGCTCCTGCTCACCCTGCTGTGGTGGATCTAAGAAGAAGGCACCCAAAGAGGGTGGAGGAAATGGTGGAGGGAGTGGTGGTGGCAGTGGTGGAGCATCAGGTGGAGGTGGTGGAGGTGGAGGTGGAGGTGGAGGCGGAAACCAGCAGCAACAATCTGTGGCTCTACGAAGGGACCTTAAAGTAGAGCCGCACTATATTGAGGTTCGTGGAAATGGATCTCTGACCAAAACCTACTGCTACAAGACCTGCCTAACAGCCACTTCAGGAAGTGACACATTCATGTTTTATAACATGGGACGACCTGTGAGTGGAACCTGGGGCTCAGGGGCTGAGCGATTCTTCACCAGTCAGAGCGGGCAGTTTGTGCGCAGGCTTAGTATGCCAGATGCCACCGCCATACAGGTGTGTGCCACACCCACATTTGTCTGAGAGGAATTGTTTTCCCTGGTCTGTGTGGTATTTGTTTAATGATGTTGTCATTGTCCCTCATGTCATGTGGACTGTAATTGCATCTAACTTAATTTAAGTATTAAATTTTTTAATAGAATGAGACAAAGGTTACATATAATATACATGGATGTGTGAATGCTTTTGCTATTGTTGAATGTTCTGAAACTATTTGTGCCATTGTCTGATTGAGATAGCATGTATGAATATTCTTTAAAGGTTTTCAGCATCCATGAATCATTTGTACTCTGTATTCAAGAAGAAGCACTCTCAACCTTCTCATGCTTGTGCTTGCTTTCCTCCCTCCCTTACTTGCTCTCGTTCTCTCTTGCTCTCTCTTTTTGCACTGCAGTGCAGTCTTCAGTAGCAGTACAGCTGGGTGTGTTATATTTAGAGGTGAGAAATGCAAGCAACACCCCAGATTCTCTGTTCTCACTCTTAACACTTCAAGTAGCACTGTTCCAGTCACTGTTCTGGTCTATCTTCATAAAGAGAATGTGTGATTGAGTTATGATTAGTCCTTTAACATGGGCTGTAATCTTATGATGTGATTACAAATGGGTTGATTGATTGTTGATGATTAACATAAGCTGGTATCATTGTGATAAAATACTTTGTGGTATTTTATTCTGCCATCCTCCATAGTATCAATAATTATGCCAACACAATGCAGCATCAAGGTTCATGGTTACTGTACAACTGAGCAATATGTTGTGGCATAAAGGTAGTGTTTCAATTCTCAGTAACACAGTAACAGTAACACAGTCAGTAATCGAAAGGTTCATATCATTTTAACTGTCCTGTTGCGTCTGTTATTCTTTATTGATTTGGTATCTGCCTGTAAAAAAAAGCCATAACATGAAAGTTGTAGTTGGTAAGAAGAAGTAATTGTTGGTTGATGCCTGTCTCTCTCATTAAATGCCAGTCATGTTTGTTCTCTCTGTGTAATTTAGTGCTGATGATGCGTGTTGCAACCAGCTGATTGGGTCTTTTGCTTTGGAAAAAGCATGGAGAAGTGATGTGATTGGATGGTGCAGGGGTATGAGCGCTGTATCTAGGCGAGGTGTGTCCACTTGGCAGAGAGAAAGCATTAGCAGGGGAGAGAAAGAGAACAAGGGAGTGAGGGCAAGAAAGATCAGACTGAACCTGAGATCCCATTTTTTTCCCCTCTCTCCTCACACCCATCATTCTAAGATATGAGCTACATATTTGTTTTTCCCTACTTGGGTAAAAATTGGCAGCATGAGATGAGATAGAATATAGAGATGATAAATATTGATATAATTGTATAATTTATACCCTCTGGTCATGTGCACATGTGAAAATCTGATATGAAATCTAAAAGCTGAAACTGAACTTCATAATAACAAATTTCCTAATAAGGGATATAAGGTAGCACCTATTTTGGGAGAGAGCGTGTACACTGTGGATGGGTGTTATATCAACATCCATTTGCTAAGGGTGCACTTTAGACAAACTTAAATGAATACATTATACTACTGCTTCTGGCATTGTTTTGCAGTGTGTTGGTTTTGAAAGAGAAATGGTTTAATAATGGCTGCTACAAAATTTGTTTGCTTCATGAAACACAACAACACAGAAACCAACATCACATATACAGGGAATCTGAGCTGAGTTGATGCGACAGGCTTATAAATGCAACGAGTTCTGTATACACATTGTTATGATAGATGTGTAAATAATGTTGAAGAGGATAAATAGGCCCTTCCTGTTACAACATGGTTTGGAGTTTTTCTCCATGTGTGTTAGAGACAGAAAGTCTGGACTACTGAAGCACAGATTCAATTCTCATTTCCAGATTCTTACCGTCTCTAGCTGCTCTTATCATGATTATCAACATTTTGCTATCTATCTCTTCATGTATTTGTATTTTTATCTTTTGCAAAGAAATCCTTAATGCTGATATAACTGATGTTTTTGAGGTGTTTCAAAAAATAACACATGCTAGGTTTTATTGTTGTGTTTTTTCTTTCAGTGCAAACTCAGGCTTTATTAAATTGATTGGTTCTTACTATATTTTGTTTCTTTCAAGAGTCTATTACCTTGACATGAATTTGTGCATGTGTGTGTTTGTATGTGGGTGTTTACGCACTAACCCTGTCCTCTGCAGGAAAAGAATGAAGAATGAAGATTTCACTGCAAATATAATTTATAATCTCTGTTATTTAATGTTGCCTTTGTAGCTAACCATCATTAACCATTTCTTCTCCTTCTTCTTCTTCTTCTTCTTCTTCTTCTTCTTCTTCTTCTTCTTCTCCTTCTTCTTCTTCTTCTTCTATCTGGATTTTCTCTGTTCTCCTTTACTTTCCCTATATATCTGCTTCAGCCCAAGCCTCCCAATGCAGACTGGAGATATTCAGCTTCTCTCAGAGCAGGAATGCAAAGGTATGACTATGAAAACATTCTTTATTTTGCACACAGCATGTTAACAAACCTTTATACACCTTTAGACACCTTTGGTTCTCAGTAGCACTAGCCATAACCCCTTTCCCCAACACCCCACCTTTCCATATGTTTCAATATTTAAAAATAAATGCCCTTGTCTACCTTAAAATACCTTAAAAAAAAAAAAAAGAATGTGGAGATCAACAATTTTTAAAACAGACCTTGACAGTCCCATCTATGATCTTACCAATTAATGAATGTGATGTCACATGCAAAGTGGCTTGACAATGTTTTAATCTGTAGAGCCTTAGGCGAACCCACCTATATAATCTTCAATCTACTGAATAAAGATAAAAAGGTGGGTAAATAAATAATGAAATGCAGTTCACCACAAAATAGTCCATTCTAGTATCCCAAGGAAAAATCAGTCTATCAAATTACCCACAAGCCACTCTGCAATGCGATAATGTGGATCACTCAAGCTGAATGAAGGTCACTGTAATAAGCGTGGGGTTATTATGATAAACTGCATTTATCTTAACAAGCACAAAGTGTACTGGGATTGCATGTTCACTCAGAAGTGAACAGTACTATGTTGAGCAAAGTATAGCTAGAAAACCCGGTCTACACTGCACGTCGGTTTCTTTTTCTTTATCAGAAAAAAAATGGTCAGAGGCACTGATAGAAGCCAGCAGTACTGTTGCCATTGCTGTGACAATAAAGGACACTGGAGACAAAAAAATGGATAAAACTCACCCAGCTACTAGCACTCTGTACAAACAGGGGCTATTGTGTGGTCAAGTGTATAAGATCATGCATGTCTCTTGGTGTTTTATATGATAGTATGGATACCTTTGTGGCTGTGATGCATTTTGTGTGAATATACACATGTATGTTTCATGTCTGGTCTAGTATCTGGCATTAGTATATGAAGAACACTGACTCCAAATTAACTACATTAGGGTTAATTGGATAATAAGGTAGAGAAGTAAATCAGTGTACTCAATCAAATCAGCTTGATTATTACTGTTCATATGACGCAGACAGAACACAGCCTTTAATATATCATCCTTATTTCTACACTCCACTCTGGCTTAATTATATATTTTCTATATTCATCCTGTAGCTCACTTATAGAGCATTTAGTCAGATTTGGGAGGATTTGTTCTGTTAGTATTTGATCATTGTGAGAGGATTTGCCTGTGTCCTTACAAAATTAAAATTGAAATATATTTTTATGCAAAGATTAAATTTCAGAAATCCTAAAGGTGTCATTCAAAGAAATGACAGAGAAAATAGAGTGTAAAAAGGAGAGGGAGATTAGACAAATAAAGGATAAGTGGAAAGCATTAAGAAGTAGACAAGGTTCATGTTTTTAAGTCAGTTCCTCCTCATTAATAATGGATAAGTCCATCTCAGTGACTCATGTTTTAGAGATCTTAAAATGGCTTCCACTAAGGCAATCTAAATAACAGTAGATTTTAAAAGTAAATCATACACTCTGCATGAACAAGCATATGGTAAAATTTATTATTATTATTATTATTATTTTTAAATCAATGTTGATTATGAGAAAGACATTTGAAAGAGAGATAGGGAGAAACAGTGAGATGTGGGGGTGTTAGGTAGCAACCATAATGGCCTAACTCATATTTATCAGAAATTGAGAAAGAGAGAAAGCACAACTAAAATGGAGGCCATCTAGTACCCTCCCTTCTCTTTGCAGTCAGATACCCATACCTCACTCTTTTGTATGTACAGTATATCTCCTCACTTGCACCTATGACTTTTTTGTTTCTTATTTTATATTTCATATGCTTGAACCAACATGCTCCCACAATTGAGAATTCATAAGAATCTACACAAGCTCCAAATTGTTAGCGTTAAGGCGCAAGGTTAGCAGATTTATCTTTTCTTAGAATTCCATTCTTATCCAGTGAAATACCTCCTGCTTGTTTGAATTTGGTTGGAATATCAGCGCAGTCCACGTGATTTATGGGTATGTCTATTTTTAAATTCTCACATTTTTAAAGTGCATCCTGATTTTTCCCTGTGCTATGCTGCAGCCCTTGATTTTAGGGGAACAAATCTCAACTGAGAACTGACTCACTTGTTTGACAAACTTATCAAACCTCAGTGTTTTTCCCAAAAATGTAGCTTGGCAGAGGAAGACAGGTTTGCAATATTACAAGGGACAAACAGGCATTTTAAGCTAGTGTTTCAAGCAATATTAAAATAGCCTAGCATTGAGCATCTGGGTTACCATCATTATTTTTTCTGACTGAAATGAGGCTCTGTATGGCTCTACTCCATCACTGTGAACGCGAACTCACAGAGATAATCCGTCTTTAGCACACTTCTGTCTTTTCACAGAGACATGCCATATTACTTCTCTCTGGATTACACAGCCATGAAAATGAAAGCATTTTATTTCCTTCTGAAAAATTAAAGAGTTTACTGTTAGTCACTGTTAATGATCTTTGTATTCATAAACCTTTTACTAAGTATGGATTATGTAATTGGTTTTATTAATCAGAAAAATATACTCACAATTTTGTTCTCCTACTCAATTTATGCATTATAACTTTTCTAATTGATTTCCTGGGTGGTTATAAGTCCTGGTTCACCAAGCTGTGTGAAAAATGTGTACTGTGTACTACTCCTCAAATCTAACCTCTCTTCCAAACATGTGGATTCAGGGTGTGTGTGTGTGTATATAGTAAATGAAACAAAGACAATATTTCGTGTGACAAAAAATAAAAATAAAATTAAAAATAGTATTCTCCGGTACAATTTGTGCAGTTTTATAAGGAAATGAGCTGGCAAGTTTTATTGAGCATCTTGCAGAACCAGCCACAGTTCTTCTGGAGACTTTGACTTTCGCACTTGCTTCTTATTTTTGCAGCAAAACCCAGCAGCCTTCATTGTGTTTTTTGTCTGAAAAGTGGTCTCTTACGTAATATGCTGCTTTCTTTAATGACATACAAACATTTTTCTGTAACGTTAAATTTTGTGCTAGAAAACTAATGTTTGGGAATCTAAAATGTTTTTTGTACTGACTTGATAATGAGGAAGTCATAAAATAAACAATCTATAACAAAGTTTGTACTAAAAAAAATAGGGTGCCTAAAACTTTTGCACAGTACTGACAGTATATATAAAGCTACAATCTACTTAATGCATGTATTTCTATTAGAGCTCCAGACAGTCACTCAGACACATATACACTCCTTTTAGCCTTGCTTTAATTTCAGTAATGTTCTCTACACCCAGACAGCATGCAGTGAGAAAAGACTAAGCAGGCATAAGGTGCAGTTTGGTTTCTATAAACAATCCCTACCAAATCTAGTCTTGAGGCAGCAACATTTTTTTCTGGATAAGTTTAAAGAAAAACTTTCAGTACTGCAATAATGTGCATAAATAAATCATTTTGAGATCATGTTTTCCAATGGCTTTTACATTAAAACAACTGTAACTACAAATGTAATTTATTCATTGTCTCATTAACTTGAATAACACTATTCTAATCTAATTATGCTGGTTAATTATTTTGATGCAGCGTTTCACATCACATTTTCTCCTGTGTGTGTGTGTGTGTGTGTGTGTGTGTGTGTGTGTGTGTGTGTGTGTGTGTGTGTGTGTGTGTGTGTGTGTGTGTTTACATTTACAGCTCAGTCCATATGGAGGAGTCATCTGTGATGCAGGGGGCTCAGGGCGTTCTGGTCCAGAATTGGCCCAATGTCTCCAGTGCTCCTGGTAAGACACCAGCCTGTCTGAACCCAGAACCAAATTTATGTTTAATGAGAATCTTATCTGGTGTAACTGCAAGTACAGAGAATGTAAGAAAACCTTAGTTGTTTGCCCTGTTACTTAGTAATACTTTTTAGTTTTACCCTCAGAATTATTACTTTCTGTATATCTTTTCTATCTTGTCTATCCCGCACTGACTTTTGGTGCTCCCACATATCTTCCCTTCCCTTAAAATACCCAAAATAGCTTTCTCTCATATTTCCCTGCAGTTGTTTCTGAATTAATGAAATAGCTCTAAATTGCAGCTGAAAATCACTCTAAGGCCAGGAGCTAGAATGATGATGCATCCTAAATGACAGTTGCTTAGAAAACTGAAATGAATACCTTAAAGTATAATGCAAATGTACTTGCATTATACTTAATACAGAATACAGAACTGATTATCCTCTCCCTTCTTCAGAGTTAGAGAAAGGTTGGTTAGCTAAAGACCTTATTTAGTTAAAAGTATGGTTAATGACTTCACAGAGATGTGAGGATTTGTTTAGTGGGTAGCTAAATAAGCAATCATCAATCTTGCCAGTTCATAGCCAATACCTAGCTCTCCCCTACCACACAACAGCTACAAAAAGGGGAGATTGAAGGTTAACATGTACTTCCTCTTAAACACATAAAAGCAGCCACCGGATCACACACACTCAGAGGAAAGTACTATATGCCCTCTTCCACATACATGAACTCACAGATGCCTGTGATGCCTGTTAGGGACAGAGAAGAGAGTAATGCTATCCCTCAGACCCAATTTTGCTCTCTTGGGCTCCTGGCCACAGATAGCTGTGGCATCGTAAGCATTTAAATGTGAAATCTCCAGTAGGGCAAACGCCACTTGGGAGCTCATGGATTTTTATTAAAGAGAGAAAAAGAGACATGTAACTGGAAAAACATATCTAATTTTAATTATATAAAAGTACATTTTGCCTTTTCAAGTTTCAAGAGTGAAATGTACCCTCCATCAAAACTACTCTTAAAATACAATTTAGTTAATAAGTTGCTATAAATAATAACAGAGGGCATAGAATATTACTACCCTCTGTTGATATATGGCAAATTTATAAAGATTAACACTGATTACTCCAGTTCTGAACAAATAAAACAGAATGCCTGCTTATCACCTAAGACAAGTTATGACATGACCTGATGAAGGTGGTGATGGTTATCTCTGTGAAAGGAAAACAAAGCAGAGAATAAACAAGATAAAAGCTGACAATGGCTTACAGTGGAGAGGTTATTAAGATAGACATGTTTACAGTGCTCAGCACAGGCTTGTCGACACACACACATGAATACACAAGCACACACAAACAAACTTTGATTATTAATCACATAGCCAGTCACAAAGAGATTTCCAACAATAAATTAAACAAAACACCAGCACCTATCATGAGAGAACAGAATATGTAAGATATGTAAGATATGTAGCATTTAAATGTTAACATTCTGCACACAGTGTTAAAACAACAGGAACTCTCTCCCTCTCACAGTCAGACATCTTCTCTCCTTCATAATCATCTTGTCTAATTTTTGAGAACACTGTAGGTTACAATTGTCATAGGGTCAGTTTGGAGTATGTCTGCATAATTAATGTATATTTAATTACACAATTAGCAGAACAAGAGAACTATTAATGTACTGTCATGCTCACTCTGCAGTATGAAGTGATGCGATTTAGAGAAGTGGTGATCAGTTAACATAGATATATAACCAGAGAGAGAAAGACAAAAAACAAAAAGACTATTTAAATTCACCAGATACAATAAAATATAATACAGTTATATAACTGTTGAAAGAGGACAGGATGGAGAGGGAGGAGAAAATGAGATGAGGGGTATAAAAGACAGGCAGACCAAGTGGGAAAGGGAGGGGAAGACAGTGCAATTACTTGGGTTATGAAAGATCAGTTTGTTCTAATTAAGTCTGTGCTGATGACTGAGAGAGCAAAGAAGTAGCTCTCTCTCTCTCTCTCTCTCTCTCTCTCTCTCTCTCTCTCTCTCTCTCTCTCTCTCTCTCTCACGCACACACACACACACACCACACACACTCTCTCTCTCTCTCGTTCTCTTTTCTCTTTGGCATGGTCATTGATTACCTGTTGAGTCTGAGAAGTTACAGCACAGTTCTGATAGGAGAGAAAATGTGAAAAGGATTTCACTACATAGGTACTGTAGGGTGAGCGATGTGTCAGACAAATAACAGTGCCCGCTGATTTATTTCCCACAGAATATAAGTGAGTCAGCATGTTTGACCGTTTATCTGTGCATAATCTTGGTTTGCAGATAGTGACCAAAGATAAGTTAACGTGTCATTTAAGATAATGATAAAAACCAGTAGTGCTACCACTGCCTGTCACATATGTGTGTCTTTGTTTCCTGTTTAAACAGATGGAGAGAGCAGCCAACACCCAGATTAAGAGAATTACATTAAGAGAAACACACGTTTTTTCTCCAAGGACTTTCTCCTGTTGTGTATAACATGTTTTTGAGCAGCTATGTACCCAATTTAGATAGAAAGGGGGAAAAAAAGTGAGTTTAATTCAGAGAGCATTGAGGTGGCACGTAGGAAGAGTGAGTGAGTTAAGAAGGAAGGGTCTGCAACGGCTGCTGTTACTAGGGGAAGGAAGAGAGGAAGAGAGAGAGAGAGAGAGAGAGAGAGAGAGAGAGAGAGAGAGATACAGTGGAAGCAGTAAGACAATAATGCTTAAAGCATTATTCTCCATCAGTGTCTTTGCCTTAGCCACTGGATGAGGCAGTTTCCACAGCAACCATTCCAGAGAGAGAGAGAGAGAGAGAGAGAGAGATAGAGAGAGAGAGAGAGAGAGAGAGAGAGAGAGAGAGAGAGAGAGGTGTGGTGCTGTGGTATTGAATCACCTAAACAAAGGCCAGGCAGGTGGAATGTGAAAGACAAGACAGAAGAATATATTAAAGTAGACATGACAAAGGATCATCCTTTGATCAAAATTATTTAAATTAAATTATGGTGAAGGAAAGGAAGACATGCAGTATATACTCAACATACACTTTATTAAGAACACCTGTACACCTGCACATTCATGCAGTTATCTAATTAGCCAATCATGTGGCAGCAGCACAATGCAAAAAATCATGCACATACAGGTCAAGAGCTCCAGTTAATGTTCACATCAAACATCAGAATGGGGGAAAATGTGAACTCTGTGACTTTGATTGTGGCTGATAATCTGAGGCTATCATGGGCACAGACTCATCCACACTGGACAGTTGAAGATTAATAAAAAAATCAACTGTCAACAGTTTCAGTGAGTTTGTGCTCATGATAGCCTCAGATTTTTGTTCTTGGCTGACAGGAGTGGAACCTGATGTGGTCTTCTGCTGTGGTAGGTAATCCATCTCAAGGTTTGATGTGTTGTGCATTCTGAGATGCTTTTCTGCTCACCACAATTGTAAAGAGTGCTTTTTTGAGTTACTATAGACTTCCTGTCAGCTCAAAACAGTCTGATCATTCTCCTCTGATCTCTCTCATCAATAAGGCATTTCAGCCTGCAGACCCTCTGCGCACAAGATGTTTTTTTTTTCTCATCATTCTGTGTAAATTCTATAGACTGCTTTGTGTGAAAATCCCAGGAGATCAGCAGTTTCTGAAATACTCAAACCAACCCATCTGGCACCAACAACCATGCCATGGTTAAATTCACAGAAATCAAATTTTTCCCCAGTCTGATGGTTGATGTAAACATTAACTGAAGTTCTTGACCTGTATCTGCATGATTTTATGCATTGTGCTGCTGCCACATGATTGGCTGATTGGATAACTTCATAAATGAGCAGGTGTTCCTAATAAAAGTGGATATATACACGATATGGCCAAAAGTAAGGACACCTAAACAATCACACCCACATGTGCACTCATATGTCCCCCTTTGCTGTTATAACAGCCTCCACTCCTCAGAAAAGGCTTTCCACTAGATTTTGGAACATGGCTTTGGGGATTTGCCCATTCAGCCACAAGAGCATTAGTGAGGTCAGGCACTGATGTTGGGCAAGGAGGCTTGGCACACTGTCAGCATTACAATTCATCCCAAAGATGTTCAGTGGGATTGAGGTCAGGGCTCTGTGCAGGCCACTTCATTTTTTCCACTCCAACCTTGGCAAACTATGTCTTTATGCAGTTCTCGTTTTGTTCACAGGGACACTGTCATACTGGAATAGGTTTGGGCTAGCCCCCTTACTTGCAATAAAGGGACATGTTAAAGCTACAACATACAAAGACATACTAACAGTATGGGGAAGGCCCTCATATAACTGTAGTAGTCAGCTGTCCACAAACATTTTTTGCTATACAGTGTATTTTGAAAGACTGACGAACAAAATATTTAGAAAAAGTAAGATTGGAAAAAACAGTATAAAGAAATTAATTATTTCTTCATCAGTTAACAAGAGCCAAATAGATAATACCTGCAAAAACAGGAAAGGAGACATGCTGAGGAGAGGAAGAAAGGCAGAGAGAGGGGTGAGGTGGAAGAAAGGTGGATGGCCATGATCTTTTCCATTTTGGCAATTTAAAGTTCTGTAGGTGTGCCAACCTGTGCTGTCCTATGACTCAGAACTCACTCATGATGCCATATGCCCACACATGGGCAAACACACACAGTAATTCTCTTGTGCTTCAGAACTCTGGTGCAAGAGCCTGCTCTGAAATCCACCAGAATTATATGAACATCAGTTTATGAACACTATGCAAAGCATATTCTTTTTTTTGAAAAGTGCAAAGATTCAGAACACAAAGGTATTTATACATATTATCGAGTTATGTTTTTTTAGAGCCATCAAATAGAAATTTTAAATATTTTGTATTTTAAACATCTATTTCAAATACATCTATCAGAAACACACACACACACACACACACACACACACACACACACACACAAATGGGTTTCTTGGCTGCATGAACACAAAGCCTGTCTGTGCCATCTGCTGTGTTTTATCAGGATTGCTGAAGCCAGGCAGACCTAGGTGTGGCATATCTTCTCATACAGACATTCACACACAATGTATTGACTATATATTAGCTGCAATTAATACTGGATTATACATAAGCATGCTTGTCTTTAAACATTTTTTTTTTAAATGTATAAAATCTTAATGTGCATGTATTGTGCACTATTTCAAATAAAGCTACATGCAATGCAAAAGGCATTAAAGTAGTAGCTTTCATGTTAAATCCTGTATCATAAGGTTTATTAGTAAAAACTCCATAAAAAGCACACAAAAATGTCAAAATGTAGCATTTGGGTTGTTGTTGTTTTTTCCTTATGGGTGTGGCCTAAAAGCTTGTGGCCAGCTTTTGCAAAATTGCACACCTTCAGGAATGTAGTACATATGAATGTATGTGGGATGTAGGGGTATGTAGGAATGTATGTGAACATAGAACATAGGAGGATTACATTTCAGTGAGAGATTATTTGGTTTGCTCCTCATTATCTTTTCTATTAGGCGATTGAGCCACTCACCGTAATAATTTTTCATAGCAGTTATATTGCTTATTAAACCTATGTCAGTAATCTCAGGACATAGTATCTCCTCGTGCTACATTAAACACAAGGTCAAGTAAAGGGGGCTTTAGGGATATTTTTTTGTATTCTTTCCATATCCAAGCAGTGATGATGGTTGTTATTCTGGCAGAGTGGAGAACATGTCCTTTTTTAACCTAATAGCAAATAAAGGGGAGAGATGCAGTGTCAGATAGTCACAGAAATACAAAATGAAATAGAATTTTTTTTTTTAAAATGTGGATAAATAAGGTGTGTAAAGCACAGTCAGAGAGAAAGGGGGAGGGAAATGGAGTGTTTTTGTGCATAATTGTTGGCTAAGGGAGTCAGGCAGGACCCTCGAGACCCATAATAGAATCTATCTATCTATTCACTCTCTCCCCCTCTCTCTCTCTCTCTCTCTCTCTCTCTCTCTCTCTCTCTCTCTCTCTCTCTCTCTCTCTCTCTCTCTCAAAATTAGATTATATGCATCCTATCTTTCTGTGTATTCATGTGGGATCTAGGCAAATAAAAGGCTAATACACACTCTTGGACAGATGTTTTTATTTTCATCATTGACAATAGGTATTCAATCAAGTTTTGCATCTTTGTTTGTATGAAACCTTGGACACATATTCTTCTTGGCAATTTACTGATATAGACCAGTGTGTTATTTTAATTAATTAGTCATACTGTATGTACAAAACCACATTCAAAAAATACTGATGTATAGTATACTGTATAGTTCGAAATATTGTGTATATACAGTACTGTGCAAAAGTTTTAGGCACATGCATATAAATGCTGTAGAGCAAAGATGCCTTCAAAATAATGAAATGAAATGTTTCTACATTTAAAAAATACAGTAAAAGCAGTAAACTATTGTAAATGAAACAAAGTCAATATTTGGTGTGACAAAATAAATAAATAAATGTCTCCGGTACAATTTGTGCAGTTTTATCAGGAAATTAGCTGGTAAGTTTTATTGAGCATCTTGCAGTACCAGCCAATCTAAAATGTTTTTTGTACTGACTTGTTAATGTAGAAGTCATAAAATAAAAAAAATATATAACAAATTTTGTACTAAAAAAAATAGGGTGCCTAAAACTTTTACACAGTACTCTATATTAACAGTATTTATGCAGACAGCAGATCTTTAATTTAATACAAAATTGCCAGAGCAAGTTGAATGATTTATTTTTCTTTGATGGGGAAGAAGAGTGTTTTATTTCTGCAGTCGAATGTGAGAGGTGTTCTCCATCACTGTTGTACATTCTGCTGTAGTAAGCATATTCTGAAGAGCAAGACGCTATAAGGAGACATTTGAAAAAGAACAGCTCCTGCTTGCAGACATGGTCATTCACACACCACTGCATACACACTCTCAAACACCACTAGTAGTACATGATAAGCCTAAAATAGGAATAGAGAAAGGAAGAGTGGGAGCTCCTTTGGCTGTGCCAAAAAAGAAGTTTACAAAGTAGGTCACAGTTGTGTTGATTAATCTTGACTGGTATGTGTCGCTAGTGGTAGGGTAGTGCATGAGTATGTGAATGTAGAATCTGAAGGACTCTGATGTGACAAGTGACAGTCATTTTGGCACTCTACCCTAAGAATATTATGAATATAGCCTACTGTCATATAATACCTGACAGCAGTCATTTCTAGCTGTAGTCTCACAGACCCGTGACATTTGGGAGATCACATGACAGTCTTATGTCAATGTTTTTTGAAAGTTTTCTCTTATCCACGCTACAACATGAAAACTGCATTTTCAGATTTAACCACTTTGAAGAGCAGAGGTGAAAAGTTGCATTTTGATCAAAAGCACAGTTTTAGTGTGGGTGGAAATGTAAAAAAGCTAAAAGCATTTTGAAAACATTTCTTGTGTTAGTGTGGACTAGGTAGCTAAAGAGGACTAGGTAGTTATGTAAAAATAAACATTATACAGTATAATGAGAGCAGAGATTATTTTCACTAACCAGCATTTAGCCTAATGTTAATGTTGGATACATCACCAACACTTGTTCATGCTAGCTAAATTATCAAATGTTAGATAATTACCAATAGGTAATTTGGTTATTATTACTTAGCTAGCTACTTGTAGTTAACACTTTGATTACTAACTGTACATAATGTAAATAATATAATTTATAACAGATGTTATATGATATAGAGTGATTTCCTTCCCTTCTTCTGACTTCAGACTTCAACTCTTCTGAGTTTTCCCACACTGTTAACAATAACAATAGCACTCTGTTGAAAAATCTCATGGTGGCTTCTGTAAGGTGGCGTTTTCCTCTAGCACTCTACTGAGACAGCAGTAATTTATAGCGCACACATACACACACACACACACCCACATACACACACACACACACACACACACACACACACACACACACACACACACACACACACACACACACACACACACACACAGCAGACCAGCAGACCAGCATGGTGACTCATGTTAACCCGCAGACAGCCTGTGCAGGATCGGAATTAGCCTCCTTCACACTTGCCTGTGCACACATACACTTCTGCTTCCTAGCTAACGCTAGTGTTGTTTTATTAAAACTACACATTTATACTTACACACATATCCTTGCCTTCTCAAGAATTCTAAAGCCACATTTTATCTTTAAAAGAGGTTAAACTCAGTTGTGTCTGAAGTTGTGTGTGTGCTACTCTTTGCCTTCCTGTCTGTGTGTGTTTACCTCTGTTAAAATGTCAGCCTTTCTTCTCTGACCTTTCTGTCTTCCTGCTCTAATGGGTCGGACCTGACATTTAATCCTGGGCTGTTGGATCCTGATCCATTCTTCCTTGGCTGTCTAATACTGAATGCTTATCAATGCTTGCATACAAGACATTCTTTGAAATGTGTACAGAATGCTGTATTTATGACATGACAATAAATGTTTGTTTCATGTTTATTGATAGCCATGTAGGTTGGCTGAAGTGAACTGAAGTGTCTATAACATTAACAGTAATATATTTTTTTTCTGTCTCTCTCTCTCTGTTTGTGGTAGATAATGAGGGTGGCGAGGTGTCTCCTCCTGTAGGCGCTGGTGTGGACAGTAACAGTTGGCATTTTCGGTATGGTCCAGGCCCTGGCATGCCTCCTCAGCATCTGAAGCCAGGCGAGGTCCCTCCTGAAGCCTTCATCATCCCTGGCTCTCCTGCCATCATTTCTATCAGACAGGGGCAGGATGGTGATGATAAGAGCGACTTTATCACTTTTGGCAAGAAAGAGGAAGCCAAGAAGAAGAAAAAGAAGAAGAAGGAAAAGGAAAAGAAAGACAAGAAGGAGAAAGGGAAAGATGATGATGACTAGAAATAGAAATCCTAAGTTTATATATATATATATATATATATATATATATATATATATATATATATATATATATATATATATATATATATATATATATATATATATATATATATATATAAGACAGAGATCTCAACGGGGGTCATGATAGAACTGATTAATAAGGTTATGGGTGAGGAATATTAGATCTTTTTTGTTTGTTTGTTTATTTTCCTCGTTTTGAACGAAAACAAATATTTTATGCTGAGTCATGATGTCTGACTCAACATGAAGTCTTTAATTAAGATCTTTGTAATAATTCCTTGTTTGATGCTATCAAAATTGGCCTTACATAACTCAATTCACTTTGATGATATTATTGATTTGTTTTCCTCCATGCTCACAGTGCCTGACCACCCAATTTTCTCAAATGACAACAGTTAGAAATAAATAGATTGCTGTTGACACCTCTGTCTTATTTATCATTTGGGTTCAGTTTTCTGATCTCAGAAAGGAAGACAAAATCAGATTTAAGAAGGTTAAGAGCAGTACACCACTTCTGATTACCAAGAGACTTGTCAAAAAAAAAAAAAAAAAAATATATATATATATATATATATATATATATATATATATATATATATATATATATATATATATATATATATATATATAAATAGGAAAAGGGGGAAAAGATGAACAAGTTTGAGGAGAAAAGGATAAGCTTTGAGAGTGGAGGTGGGGTGTGTGCTGGTGTAAGTATGGTGCCAACAGATAGGTTGTGTGCCATGTTGTAAAGTAAAACTGGTTTACTATAAAGAGACAATGTTAAACTAATGCTTCTGCTTGCTCTGCTCTATGTCTGTGTCTACACTGTGGAGAAGTATCTCAAATCAATAAGGAACATGTGGACACACTCACCTGACACTCAGCAGCAAAATAAAAAAAGAAAGATAAAACAGTGGTGAATTGTAAGAAGCAAGCACATTATGTTTACCAGCACTCTCTCCCAGTCATTATAAGCGCATTTTCTGAAAATCTAAAATTTAACACTCACGCACATGCTTGTACAGGGTCAAAGGTTAACACTCCACTAATGATAGCTCCGCTTTCATTGTGCCTATTTTTATTTTTTGTTTTTGTTTTCAAAGATACAGCTTTGCCACAAAAAGTTAAGTATGTGATTAAACACAGGGCAAACATTGAGGAACTATTGTCTGGCAAAAGCTGAAAACTGAACAGCAACAGAGACTGGGTGCATGTAGTCGTGACTGAGCTACATAAACAGCAAAGAATGATTACTGAATAAAGGAAAACTATAGGTAGTGTTGCTTAGATGGGTAGCTGATATAGTTGTACAGTACATGTAAAAAGAAAAAAAACAGTGTTAGTGCTAATGTACAAAACATGCAACCATCCCCTGAAAACTTTCAGTGATCTGAAGCGTATGCTTTGAATGTTTGGTATTGCTGCCCTTGAGCTTGTTTTCTATTAAACCTTAAACTCTGACCTTTAACCCTATTTTTGTGCCTGCTTTCTCATCTAATATGAGGATGTGGTGTATGGATTTTGTCCTGTACAAAATACCCTTGTCTTTCTGCTTGGAAGGCTAAGACATGTTCAGCTAACTTAGATAACAAATTAGGCTGATTCTTGAGTGTTGTTTTAGCAACAAAAAAAAAATGTTTTTTAAGATCTGTTTTTATAAGCTTTAATTGATCTATATTGCATTTGTACAGTACATATTTTGCTCTCTCTATGATTCTTTCTACCCTGGCTTTATGCTCTGTTCTGTTTTGAATGTTGAATAGGCCAGCTCTAGTCATTGTACTGCACCCACTACACTGAACATCACTCTTCTCTGTGTGTAAGTGTGTGACACCAGTGAACAGTAAAATGGCTGCTGGTCCTTGTATTTCACTGCTTGTATTTGTCGAGGGTAGAATGAAGAAAACAGAAGGGAGAGTCAAGGCATGGTCAGGGGGTGGAGTTTAACTAGAGCATGACATGATGTGAATTGGCCAAAGTACTGAATTGCCAGTTTTACCTATTTGAAATTCAGTTTTCCCTGTTGCTTTTTGCATTGGAAATTGGACTGAGAAGGTTACTGAATAATTGCAGTACAATGTCTAGGAATAGACAGACTCCATCCCAGACTCCAATCATCACAGTGGACAGTGGAGTCATCAGACTCCACTGAAAGCTTCATGCTTCTGCTCCATTGGATCCCGCTCCCTGTCTGTTTACACTGTACAATCATGACTTAAACCAGTGTCGCAATGGCTCAGCTGTGACTGCTGCATGACCTAACCAGAAGGAAACTCTTACTATATAGATATATATGAATATAGATATAGATTGCTATAATTTTGCTATTTTTGTTTATGATTTGTATCCATTACATGCACAAGAGATTTGCGTATGTATGTCGTCTCTGCCAAGCCTTTGCATAATGATATTTTTCCCACCCACTCAGAGTATACATCTACCATGTTACTAAACCTTCTACTTATTTGTAACTGCTTTATAGTGTGATGCCCTAAAGCTCCTGCTCAATCTTTACTGTTCTTTTGGTTTTATTTTTGAGAAACTAAAGTGAAGAAAAAAAAACATTTGTGTATGGCTTTGACATACTGATCTAACACTTTATTATTGTAACTAAATTACTATGTATGACAACACTATCTCTTTTCCTTCACCTTTCCCTTTGAATGATAAAAAGCTTAATGAAAATGTCAAAAAAAAAAAAACTGATGTAAAATACAGTATATGTATTGTATGCTTGTACTTAGTGAGCGTTCATACCATCATTATTTCTCAGTGTCTGGTAGTGGTCAGTAGGTGGTAAAGCACTGTCCAAATGGGCAAGGCTCATCTGTTGTATCTTTTGTACACCTGCTCATCAAACTGTGACAGTGAAGTAGTAAAATCCATTTCTTTCTTTCTCTTTTTTATTTCATTTTGATGAACAAGGTGGTACTGTGTTTTGTTTAATAAATCACCGAAAAAATAAATAAAGTTTTCTTTCTTAATAATGTGACAAATGATCAACACCTCATCTCTTTCTGTGAAAAGACATACATCAAGTTTTTTAGGATTCTTACAGCTCATCATGCAAAATGTTGACCACAAACTGTACAGAAACCAGAGACACGAAAACAAAACCTTAACAAGATTTAATATACCTTCAGCTATTAACTAATCCTGCAACAGTTTAAAATTAACCATGAACTTATACTTATTGTATTCAAGCTGTAATTATCTTCTACAGTAATGAATTAGTAGTGTAATTTGATTATCATTTATTCTCATATAGGGTTTTATTGTTTTTTATATTGCATATCCTTATTGCTAAATAAAATATCATCAGTGGTCACTTTATAATACTAAAATCAGATACCCCCAAAAGTGACATAAATGTAATAAACAGAAATGCAAATTTCAAATTTAAATTTTCAAAGCTCCAGTTGCAATTAATCTGAAACACAGACTTCAAATTTGTTTAAAATCTAAATTCAAACATATGTAACAATATTGTCATTTGGCAAACATGATACTTTTTAACCTTTAATTAGGTTAAAAAGGCTTATGCTCATCCCACTTGGCATAATCGTGTCGTTATATTGTAGATGCCTGAAAAAATGTTTCTTACTTTATTTGTCAAGTAATCAAAATAATTTCTAAACAAAAGAATTTTTTTCAACAAACTTTTCTCTAAAATATTTATCTTGAGAGTATTTTCAGAGTGAAATAAATATTGTAATTCTAACAACATCAAAATATGCAGATGCATGCATATTGTAACGCCTCAGCACAAGCAGCATCATACAATTCACACAATTATAACCAGAAGAAATAAAACAATGGGCCTTCTCAGCCAGAGAACCCACAAGAAACTCTGGACCAAAATGTCTCCACTCAGGGAGCCATAAAACAAGGAATTCACACCCAGACACCAAGGAGCCACTTAAATCCAGCGCGTACATCTGCCTTATCTCAACCAACACGGCAAGCGTTAAAGGCCTCCCTGACCCAGGGCTGAACCCTCTTGACCACAGAAACTGCTCTCAAATGCAGTGATTTAGGCCTTTTGGGCCAGACCAAAAGTCCAAAGTTCCATACCATTAAGGCTAATAAATTCTGGAAGAAAGGAGAGACCTTTTCACCAAGATTACACATTCCACAATTCCACAAGTCTACACGAGGACTCACACATTCCATAATCGGCGCCTACCAGGAGCAACGACTGTGGGAATTAATACATCTTTGAACAACTGCAATCACCTATTTCCTACCATGTGTTGTTCTATTTTCTTCATGTGTATCACCATTAAGTTGCCACTAATTGTTCGATTTTGCATGCATTTTTGTAGTGGCCCTAGGAGGATCATTGTGGTTTAGATATTAGTAATGTACTTTAAGTATAGTCAAAAATGTCTTGTTTGGTATGTATGTGTTCACTGAGTGATTTCCTAAATCATAAGAGTAAGGAAATTTGTGTAGATTTTTCTGATATGTACATGCAAAGTTTCAGGACAAAGTTTAATAATCCACTCATCATTGAAGAGTGTGGACCCACTCATCCGCAGGGACAATGGGCTGATTATCATAATAGGTGGAGAATCTGGCTAACACCCAGCCCAAAGACAATATTGTTTGGAGGAAGCACTCTGGGCTTGACTAGCCCAGGAAGTGTTAAAATCCTAAGAACACAAGAGTTTGCATCATCGCTTGCTTCTCTCTCTCTCGTATCTCTTGCTTCTTGGCACGCTTCAAAGGACGGGGTCGGCGGAGGGTCTCCAGAGCCAATCAACATTGGGGAGATCAGATCATGTTTACCTCGGCCTGGGGACCCAGCAAGAGCCGCCGCCTGCTTTTCAAGCCTCCCGCCTTCATTCCACTCAGCATTCCGATTGGTTGTCCGAGACGCCTCTCACTGACCAGACCGCTGACGACACCACGACGTAACGAGGAAATCCCTTCAACACAGCTAAGGCAAGCGCAATACCCCAGAATCTAGCTAATCTGGTGTCTATAATAAGTTGAGCCCTTCTAAAGGAAGTGAAGATAACTTAATAAGTTGATGGTTCGTTCAGATCATGGTCTGTGAAATAGCATGCAACGCTAGAGACTCGGAACTTCATTCACTCTTCATTATCACCCGTTTATGTATGCGTGTGTGTGTGTGTGTGTGTGCACGTGTGCGTGCATGTGTTTATATGTTAGATTAGTTTCTATGTCACAGAGTAGCTCAATAAAGTCTTGTCTGTTCATAAATATACGTGTTCTTATTGCTTACAAGTGTCTATTGCCTTTAATTACGATTCTGCTACATGCTCTTAAAATAATATTTTACTATGTTTAGGATATTATTGCCGGTGGCCACGGAGGTAATATCTAATGCATAATTAATGAATACACTAGTTTCAACTTATCGCTGGACGAATAGTTGATCAGTAATACTAAATTAGTCAAATTTCCCTTTTTGAGCTGATCTGTTAATCTCTCCGACATCTTTGGAGGAGAATAAAGACAGCTCAATTTAACAACTAATTTTTACTTACGTAAAATGGTGGAGAATATATCAAATTAACCCAAACAGCTAATTTTCACTACATATTTTGGTGGAGAGATGCGCGCAATTCAATCTACATATTTTGGTGGAGAGATGCGGGTAATTTTCACTACAATATTTATCAATGGTTGAGCTTTAATGTAGAAAAATGGAACCAAGATAAATCCTTTCTAACTTTATTGGGAAATTTTAACCTATTAAGTAAAGTGAAAAACAATAAGAAACATTTTAGGGGGAAAAAATGAAAAATAAAAAAATGTACAATAACCTGGTTGCATAAGTGTGCACACCCCTAAACTATGGGGTGGGATGGTGTGACTTTATGGGATGGTGTTCTTTTGGTGATGTGCTGTGTTTTTTTTGTGCCAAAAAAGTTAAGTTTTGGTCTCATCAGACCATAACACATTATTCCACATGGTTTTGGGAGATTGACTGTATTTTTTATTTATTTTTTTATTAAAAAAGGCTTCCGTCTTGCCACCCTACCCCATGGCCCAGAGATATGAAGAATTCGAGAGATTGTTGTCACATGTAGGGAGCAACCAGTACTTGCCAGAAATTGCTGCAATTCTTTAAATGTTGCTGTAGGCCTCTTGGCAGCCTCCCTGACCAGTTTTCTCCTAATCTTCTCATAAGTTTTAGAGGGACGTCTTGTCATTAGTAGTGTCACTGTTGTGCCATATTTTCTCCACTTTACAGTGTTCCATGGTATATCCAATGCCTTGGACATTTTTTTTAACCCTCTCTTGATTCCTATTTTTCAACAATGAGATCCTGTACCTGCTTTGTAAGCTCTTTGCAGCCCATGGCTTTTCCAGTTAGATGTTACCAAGAAGATGTCAGGAAAATCCTATAGGAACAGCTGTACTTTATTTGGGGTTAATCAGTCACTTTAAATGATGGCAGGTCTACTAATACTAATTAGTATTTAACATCAGTTTGAATGTGGTTGATTCTTAACACTGCCACATTCCCAATTATAAAAGGGTGTTCACACTTATGCAGGCTGGGTATTTTAAGTTTTTTGTTTTTCTTTTTTCCCCAAAACATTTCTAGTGTCTGTCACTTGATAGTTATATGTTGTAATTTCACAATAAAGGTGAAAAAGGTTCTGACATGATTTACAGTGGGTATAGAAAAGAATCACCCCCCTTTAAAATAATCACATTTTGTTGCTTTTCAGCCTGAAATGAAGACGGACACAGTTTTTGTTTTATCCAGCTGTATTTACTCAATGCAACTTATAACATCCAAGTGAAAGATATAACACCAACATCTCAGAAAAAAATTAAACAATTAAAAACAAAATCACTGAGTTGGAAAAAGGATCATCCCCTTGCTTTAATTTGTGTTAATTTTTTAATTACAGCCTTTATTCTATTGGGATATGTCTCTACTAACTTTGCACATCTAGATGTTGCAATATTTGCCCACTCTTCTTTGCAGAACTGCTCAAGTTCAGTTAAATTTGATGGTGACCGTTTGTGGACTGCAGTCTTCAAGTCATTCCACAGATTTTCAGTGGGGTTTAAGTCTGGGCTCTGACTAGGCCATGCAAGGACATTCACCTTTTTCTCCTTCAACCACTGTGTGGTCAGTTTTGCTGTGTGCTTTGGGTCATTGTCATGTTGGAAGGCAAACCTTCTTCCCATTCACAACTTTCTGGCAGAGGGCAGCAGATTTTCCTCAAGAATTTGATAGTATTTTGCACCATCCATTTTCCTTATATCTTGACAAGTGCCTTATGGCCAACAGTCCCTGCTGCAGAGAAACACCCCCATAACAGGATATTACCACCTCCCTGTTTTACTGTAGGAATGATGTTATTTGGATGGTGAGCTGTATTGGATTTCCGCCAGACACACTTATTGGTGTTGAGGCCAAATAATTCATCTGACCATAACACCTTTTTCCATGTGGCCTGAGAATCTTCATGGTGTGTTTTGGCAAAGCTCAGTCGTGGGTGGCTTTTTTCTTGCAACCCTCCCATACAAGCCACATTTGTGGAGAATTTGTGATATTGTTGTCACATGCACACAATGACCACTCTTTGTCATAAATTCCTGCAACTGCTTCAGAGTTGCTGTAGGCCTCTTGGTAGCCTCTCTGACCAGTTTCCTCCTGGCTCTTTCATCCAGTTTGGACCAAATACCTTCCACTTCTTAATAATAGACTTCACTGTGCTTCTAAGCATTGATAAAGCCTTTGAAATTTTTTGTATCCATCTCCTGACTTGTGCCTGTCCACAACTTTATCCTGGAGATCTTTTGACAGTGCCTTGCCACCCATAGTTGATTGTTTGCTTCAGTTGCACTACAAAATGCTCCAGGAAAGCTCTTTTCGTGTTGAGCTAATCAAAATGACCACAGCTGATCACAGGTGAAAGTCAAATGGCTTTGTGTGCCATTGAGAAGGTGATTAACTACACCTTATTGAGTTTACAAGTCATTTCTAGGAGGGGGGTGATCCTTTTTCCAACTCAGTGATTCTGTTTTTTTATTTTTATTTTTTTCTGACATGTTGGTGTTGTCAATTATAGTGGCAATTATAGAAAAGGTATAAATGTGTTAAATAAGGGAATATCATAAGTTCTGCAGTACTGTGGCCCTGCAAGACTGGAATGTCTGACACACCTGGTTTAAGATATAAATATTCTCTGAAATATATTAACTGTCATTCAACAAAACATTTTGCATTTGCTACTTCGCTCTTGCTCAAACACAGAAGCTGAAACTCAGGGCCAAACTAACAGACCATTGCCTTGTGCTTCTGATGCTTGAACATGGCATTATTTCCGCATCTGGTATGGTCAACTTAATGCATCTGTAAGCTATGTTTCCAAACACAGAGATTTAATTAATGGTAACCTTGTTTTTGAGCTTCTATCTCTTTAATTATTGATCTATTAATAGATAATCCTTAGCTACCAAACCTTACATCAGTTCTGGCATGCATTCAGAGCAGCTCATTGCAGCAGCAGCATGATGGATGTATCTCTGAGGCTCCCACCTTTTCTGTCCTAATAAAGGTATCTGTGCTACTGTGTCCTTGTATAACTGTCTGGTCTCTTGCATCCAACATCCATGGATGTATAAGCATGTGTAAGAGAGAGAAGGAGGTTCAAGGACTCATATGCTAATTTTGTATGTCAAAAAAAATCTAACACCCTAACACCTTGTTTTGTGTGTGTGTGTGTGTGTGTGTGTGTGTGTGTGTGTGTGTGTGTGTGTGTGTGTGTGTGTGTGAGTGTGTGTGTGAGATCCAACTGACAGTTTCTATGGTTACTACAGGGATAGAGCAGATCTCTATAGCAACAATCTCCTTAAGCTGCTCAACAAGAGTGGAAGTGAAAGTGGGAGGAATGGGAGGGAAGCTGTCCTATAATATCTGACAAATACATAGAGCTTACTGAAGTTCTCTCTTTATCTTTCTCTCTCTGTCTCACACTGACTGACTCTCTCTCTCTCTCTCTCTCTCTCTCTCTCTCTCTCTCTCTCTCTCTCTCTCTCCTTGTATCTTTCTCTCTCTCTTACACACACACACACACACACACACACACACACACACACACACACACACACACACGCACACACACACACACACACACACACACACACACACACACACACACACACATTATCATAATACAATGATGCAAACCTTAACCTCAGTAACCAAAGGGAAATTATGGCCAAATTAAAAGATAAACAGATACACACATGCTTCCTTAGCTTGCAGCTAATTTTTGTTATTAGTTTCTCATCAAGTGTAATAAATAAACCATTGTGAATCTTGGAACCACATCTTTGTGCTTCAAATGTAATCTGCCCTCCTTACAAGTGCAATAAAATAACCATATTCGACTAATAGCCTGTCTATTTAAACTGGAAACATGTTGCACATTTGTATTAATTTAAGGGTTATATTAAACTCTGTTATGAAAATAAACTAAGCTTTGAAGTTACATAATTCAGTATTTTAAAAGTTGTAGAAATTTGTAGTGCAATGTGCTTGCTCTAACAAAACTTTTATAAACATATAGCATACATCACAATACTGACCTGATTCTTTATTCTGGAATAAATTGCTATTTAGCTTACCCTATAATAAAATGGATGAACTGATGATATTATTCCACATTTCCCAGCAAAAAAAAATAGGTAAAGGTTTCATTAAAGAACTAAAAAGGAACAGACCTTCATGGCTTACTGCTGAACTTAAAATCAGCACAAACACATTGACTGTAGTAATACTGTTTAAAATCTTCCATACATAGTACATACCCAGTATTACTAGCCTGTATTATAAAAAAAAAAAATCTAATGTTTTTTTGTTTATGAAACAAAAGTCTTGCAATTCCTCAAGGTCTTGAATTCAGCTCAGGACATGACATTTGGAGCCTTGCTTAGATGAAGGGGTCCTGAAGAGCCTGGGTGAGTGCAGCTATTCTGCATTTCAGCCCCAGTGACTCAGCACATGCATCCCACTGAGGCAGAAGAGATACACTGAGTGTAAAAATTAATGGCTGCCATAAATCAGGATCGATGTGGCCATATCACAATTTACCAGGTTCCACAACTAGAGTATGAAACCCCAGGTTAGAGATTTTACACAGACACACTTCAATCAGCACAGAGGACATATAAAACATTGGAATTGTGGTTCTATTTGACTCCTAACCACCAGGATTGTTGAAAATCACTTGGACATCCTCTTGTGTATGTGTGTATGTATGCCGAGACCTTCCAGTAAATTCACTAAGTGACCATATGACACAGCATTTGAAATAAATACCACAGTCATATTGACATATTTCACTTTCCTCATCTCGACTTGTATACATGTCAGACCACATGTATATCATATGAAGCTTAACAGCTTGTAACTAAAGTTGGAGCTAGAGGTACCTGTCTTCCAAAGCTGGCGATGTCCTATCTTCTCTTCAGCTGTTGTGAGAAGAGTTTTTTCTTACATTCTAACACCTTTTTCTGAAGAATGGAATAGTAACCTATGTCCCTCACTAGTACTGAACAGGTTTTATTCATTAGCAGTGCTATGTTTATTAGCTTCACTCCACTATTTGCAAGTTAGCTCTGTCTTTGCTCTGTAGTGGCAGTCAACTCTCATTCTTCCACTGGGGCTGGTTCTCTCTTGGTACCATCTACCTCCAAGTATTCACATTCCTAGCTATCTAGCCAACCAGTGGGCCTGTGCATTGTTGTTGTTGTTGTTGTTGTTGTTTTGCATGTGTTTTCTGATTTTGCATAAAAATTAAATAAAGAAAGAAAAAGTGGTCCAATAATTGCAAAGTTGATTGCTCGATCATTTTTAATTGTCCTTTTTTTTTTTTTTTTTGAGTGATTACCTCTATGTTTTGGCATTGCAAAAACACCAGGCTTTTTTTCATTTAGTTTAAGATCAGTTTTTGTTCAAAGGAGCTAGGCCCATCCTGACCCAAGGTATTGAGGTTTCTGCAAACAGCTGTATAACCAAAATTTGTGGTATGCCATGACAACGGAAAACTAGAAAGCAACCTACATTGGACCACTTGAGATAGAATGACCCTTTAGAGATTTAAAGACCCTTTAAAAATTGTTTTCCTTATCAACAGGAGCAATGTTTAAAATATTGTGACCAGAGAGGCAGATGTTTGCCAAAGGCACATAGACTGGCTAATAACCACAAACACTTCACATTCTATAGGTTATGTGCTGTTTTCAATATATACTAAAGGGGTGTTCATTATTAGTGATTCCTAATACTTCTGTGTCTTCACTTTTTAATTCATTTTATCTGGATAAACATGATCCGAGATATGATTATGATTACATGAAAAGAGACTGTAGGCTACTGTAAGGATGTGTACATTATTACCACATAATTTAATAAATATTACATATCATAATGTAGAGAAGGGGACAAGAAACGACATGTGGGCATTTTTTTTTTGCTAGATATGTGCTTTAAAGTATACAGATCTAGACCATTCTGAAATGTTAAAAAAAAAAAAAAAAAAAAAAAAAAGGTTAGTTTCTTGTTTGTTTGTTTGTTTTTTTGTTTGTTTTTTTGTGAATGTAGTGAACTGCTAAAATCACAATATTATTCACCACGACGGAGTGTCAGAATAAAAAAGAAACAACATGAATGCCAGTGGAGCGTCCAACCAATCAGGACTAAGCTCTGTCATCATCAAGTTGACTCTCGTGCTGTTGTCGGTTGTCGGTGGAGAGCAGCTTCAGCCTGTTGCTTACTGGAAATTATCATGGCCTATGTCATCAACGTGTGTAGGTGGCGAAAACTCGTTGGACAAAAAAAATCTAATTCATGTACTGTGGTAAAACAGGTGGCGATTGAACTGCATAGGCTTGTGTATAGTTGAACAAACCTTACTTCTAAGAGACTTTCCTGTGTGTGTTTGTAATTGTATTTTGTACACTAGTCAACGATAGCACAGACGCAGTGTTCAAAAACAAGTTTCAATTCCAAATCGGCTGCTGGTGTTTGTGATGATGGGGAGAGGAGCGGTCAGAAAGCAGGTATTTAAAGTTGCCTAGTATAGCTAAGTTAGCTAAATAAGGCAAGGGAATGAAAGGCCTAGGTTTTCTTTTTATGTCAGCCATTTATCATTGTGTCTCAGAAAAGCTGCTTGAAGGGAAAAATGGCTTACAAGCGATGACTATAATTAATAGTTTTCTGAAATGGGAGCACCAGTGCAGTGCATTTTCAACTAAATTATTGACATATAGGGGGGCATGGTGGCTTAGTGGTTATCACATTTGCCTCAGTTCGAATTCCGCCTATGCCCTGTGTGTGCAGAGTTTACATGTTCTCCTCATGCTTTGGGGATTTCCTCTGGGTACTCCGGTTTTCTCCCCGAGTTCAAAGACAGGCATTGTAGGCTGATTGGCATTTCCAAATTGTTTGTAGTGTGTGAATGTGTGCAATTATGCCCTGCGATGGGTTGGCACATGGTCCAGGGTGTCCCCCACCTTCTTCCCCGAGTTTCTTGGGATAGGCTCCAGCTCTCCCGTGACCCTGTGTAGGATAAGCGGTATGTAAAATGACTGAATATTTACGTATACAAAATGAACGGAGTAATCTATTTGACCTTTAGCATGTTGCTTATTTGATTGCTGTTGCGGTGATGCTTAAATCAGCCAAATGGAGAAAGCAAGTGAGAAACTGTACAGTAGTGCCAGCCTATGTTGTAATAGTAGTTGATACATTTTGGTTTGTTATTTTTGGCTATTTGAACACAACTGAACACAATTTCTTGGGCTAGTTTTTGTTCACAGTCTGCCCCTGCCCACAGCCTTTTAAATACTAGTAAAACAAGACAAAATTATGAAATTGTAAATAAATAATGTATTATTAATCATTTTTACTTTGCTTTACAGAACATATCTGTATAACAATATATAGATAACAATGCCTATATTCTGTATACCAATTGAACCTGACTTCCAGCTACTTCTTAGCCTTCATGCCATTATTGGAAATGTTATAATTGTAGCAATGAAAAAGCAACCTCCAAAAAATGACTATTATGGATTATTATAGATTTAATATAGATTATAAGCATAACTATATGGTTAAAATGATGTAGTTAAAAGGCTTTCTGAGCAGTATACCACTTTAACACCACTATTAGAAAATGAACAAACATGTTTGATTATAACTTTGTTTGATGCTTTGCTTTTGAATTAATGTGTGAAAATATTTACAGTGAATATAAAAAGTCTACATATCCCTGTTAAAGTTGCAGGTTTTTGCAATGTAAAAAAGGAAACCAAGATAAATCATGTCAGATCTGACCAACAAAATTTAAGTGAGAAACAAATAAAAATGTTTTAGTGGAGAAAAGGAAAAAAAACTACAATAACCTGGTTGCACAAGTGTGCACACCATTTTATAATGGGGCATGTGCCTGTTCTCAGAATTATAAACGAATCACATTCAAACTCGTTCAAAAGTAATTATCATACACCTGTTATAAATAAAGTGATTCTGATTAACCCCAAATAAAGAGCAGCAGTTTCTATAGGAATTTGACATCATCTCGGTTTGTTCTGACTGCTGAAGCCATGGTTTGCAACGACCTTTCAAATCTACACAGTCTCATTGTTGAAAGGTATTAATCAGGAGACGGGTAAAAAAAGAATTTCCAAAACAGTAGATGTACCGTGGAATACCATGAGTGACATTATCAAGATCAGGACATCATATCAATATTGATGAAAGGACAAGATAAAACATATCAGGAAGGCTGCTGAGAGACCTATGGCAACATTAAAAGAACTGCAGGAATATCTGGCAAATACTAATCACTCCCTGCTTATGACAACAATATATTCACATGTCTAGGCTATAGGGTAGGGTGGCTTGATGGAAGCCCTTTCTTATGATAAAGAAAAACATCCAACAAATTTCACCCTCCAGCATGATAACAACCCAAAACATAAATCCAAGTTAACAAAGGAATGGCTTCAGAAGAAAGCTGAAAAGCTGAAAGCTGAAATTTCCAAATCAGTCTGCTAAGAGTACAGTGTTATAAGCAAAATGTGCCGTACTATTTGTTTTTTACTTGAATTCTTTGGTTGCTTTATCACATTATAGTTGGAAAAATATGTGAAATGATTTATTCACAAAATCATCACAAAACCCTTCAATTTAAACAGGAGCGTGTAAACCTTTTGTATACACTGTGGGTGATTAGATTTGTCTAGTTGAAGATTGTTGTATGCAATGACTGTTGTGTGTAGTATTTATAACAAGCTCTGTAGAAGAGATATATTGCTTCTTGAAAAACATTTTATGTGGAAATTCAACATAAACATTTCAAAAACATTTTTGTTTATTGATTAATGTAGTTTCAGTGTTAAAAGTTTTTTTTTTTTTTTTTTTTTTTTTTTTTTTTAATCTGTAGACTGAAAAGGCCTGTAACCTGTATGATTTTTGTTTTGTATTGCATAAAGAACTCCTGCATATAAAGTGTTTGCATGTATGGTCATATTCCTAGTATATAAGTAGTCCATAATGTATATACATAGCTAGAAAATCAGTCTTTGAACATTACCTTTCTAGAATGCTTTACGCTGGTCTTGTGAACAAAAATGACTTATGACTTATAATATATTGTTTGCTGAAATGGTTTGGTGGGATTTTATATCAGCATAATTTACGATCTAGTTGATTAATAACCATCACCTGCATCTCAATATTTATAGAATTAGTATTACAAATATAGTTTATTTAACTGTAATCTTTGTTAATAATGTACTTGCTGATCTGTTTTTGAGCTGGTTTTTTTTTTCTAATTCTTCCCTCCTTTCTTCCTTCCTTCATCTGCTTTATCTCATTTGATTAATGCAAATGAGCCTACTATTGAACAGGAAAGACATAATTGGTTCCTTTTTTTTTTTTTTTTTTTAAGAATCACCCTTTTCAAACTATATTTTATTAAAAACAAAATTTACCTGTTCGTTCAAATATTGACATGCTGGCACTCTTCTGCCACTCATTGGTTCGTATTCTTTTTATTAACATTGCAGGATTTCTTCTCAAATTCACAACCATTACAGCACTGCCACTTGAAATTTTTATTTCATGTTGCAGCTATGGACCTTGTTAGTGTTTAGGGCAATTCAGTGTCTTTTTGGTAAATGTTAAATGTTTTGTAATTTGGGAGTATTTATGCTCTTACTACCCCTGCGGTTTCTTATTACCACTTACTTGCATGCTTTATTTTTATTGCACTTTGTGTCCTGTCAGCACTGAGTATGTCATGTATGCATGTTGCACCATGCGTCCAGTAGAATTGCTATTTCATTTCACTTTGTATGGTGCATTTTATGTGGTTTAGATGAGAATAAAGAACTACGTAAATTGACTTGGCTTGCTGTAAATATTAAACACAGTGTAACTCCTGAACATCCTGCAATACTGAACTCTGTGCTTTTGTATTGTACATATATCCATGAACTAATTATGTGATCATTCTGATCATTGAAAAGTTTACAAAGTTTCCAGTTGAATAGCTCAATTAGCTATTACTAATTTGCAAAACTGCGACAAAATTTATTCTCAAGCATACTTTTAAATGTCTAAGCACTATATTAACAGGCTATCACTGAAGTTAAATGAGGGATGTACTGGTTTACAGCGGCAGTTGAGCTCCGATTTAATTGTATAGTTACTCCCTCTTGTGGTGATTTTAGGTGCGCGTGCGTGCGTGTGTGGGCCTGCGTTTGTGTTTTCTCTGTAGACTCTCCTTGCGCTGCAGCAATATGCTTTAATGTCTGTGGTTCTTAGTCCAGCTTCTGTTAAATTATTAAGCTACAGCTATCCAGGGTTAGAATATTTTGTAGTATTTGCAAAGATATTCCTGAATGAACAGTGCAAGTAAGTGGGGTCTGCACTAAAAATTAATTTGAAACAAGCAACATTTACTTTATAGAGCAACAGCGCCAAATGGCACTTACTCGCCTTTGGCTAGCCGCATAAAGCAGTTAAAATTCACTTTTAAAGCCTCATTATAAACATTCAAGCCTATATCACATTTTAGTTTTGTATGTTGTCTCTGTTAGATAAACGTATCTCTCGGACACATGGGCGTAGAATCCGCGTTTAATAAAACGTAAATTTGTCCCCCGCACTTTTTCACTGACCATGGCCAATTTGTGTATCTTTGATTTCTATAGCCTACGTGTACGTGTCTAAGTCTTTACGTGACCTGATTTTTTGCCATGACAATTGGTCACTCACTTCACGTGTCACGCCCATGCCCACACCCGCGCTGAGCGCTTAGAGGTCGCGATGAAGCGGCAAAAAATAAATAAATAAATAAGTAAATCATTCACTCCTTTTTTTACTAAGTTGTAGTGATGGGAATTCCGGCTCTTTTTAGTGAGCCAGATCATTTGGCTCAGCTCAGCAGTAAGAGTCGGCTCTTTCGGCTCCCAAACGGCTCTTCATTTAGTACCACTTCTGGCTTTTATAATTCAGCCAGATTTAGCAATATTTTGACCTATGATTAGTATGTGTGCACATATATCACTTAAATTATTCAATGTAATTATACTACACTTTATAATTTTACATAATTTAACATTATGCTTGGCATGAAAACCTTAAATAATGTAAAAACATCAAACACTATCACACGTGTATTGAACGTTTAATTTATACTGAACTATCCAAAACACAAACCAAATCACACTCAAACAAATGACACTCACTGCACTGTTGGATGTACAATTCTAATATGCCTGTGAAGGTTGTTAGTAGACCCTGCACTGTAAACCCGAACAGTACTACTGACATAAAAAAAATTTGAGTACAATACAATTAAAATATGTGACATAGTTAATGCTACTTTAAACAATAACATTTTCTGAACAAGCGGATTAGTTTTATTTTTGTGGGACTCATTATTTTTGAATAAACATCACTACTTCACTGAATATTTTTAAGTTTACTGACTGCGCGGCGTAAATTACGTCATCTACGTCACGTCGTTGTTACGTTGCTCTGATTGACGTTGGAGGAATCCATTCAACATGGCGGACACTCGAGAGCGGCAGGATTCAACGCATGGAACAACTTGTAAGTAATCGAAAAAACTTGTGAAAGTTTTCTAAGTTGTTTTTTGTTATGTTTCAATAATATATAATGAAGAAAATGTTGAATCTTTGGGATGCGTTGTTTTTATGAAGCATCGTGAAGCGCGGAACTCGCCTAGTGCTAGCGCGCTCTTTTTGAATGCTATTTTAGCGTCACTGCTCAGTGTTATGTTAACGTCAAACAAGCAGGGTAATAATGTTAAAGTTAGCTAGGAACTCTTTTCAGTTAACTGCATTTTTACGCTTTGAAAGTGTGTTGCTGTTGTTTATGGTAAGCGCCCTGATATGGTAACAGTTAAATGTGATTTTTTTTGTTCCCCTTCATGCACGTGAATGGCTAGCAGTAAGTTAATGTCAACGATTAACGCTAACGTTACACCGACGGGAAGTTAACAAGACATTAGATTCAGATAATAATTCAAATAATGAAATCTGACTGACTGATGTACTAATACTGGAAATATAATAATTGAATATTTTCTTCTCTTGCAATGTGAACTGGTTGCTTACTGAGATTAATGCTTGCTGAACAGAGCCTCAACAAACCGCCTCAACAATAGAGGTAATGTTAACTTAAATGGAGTGGAAATGCAAGTTGTGTCCTGTCTCCTCAGACACCAGGGCACAGTTATTTAGTCACTACCGTTTACAGCATAGCAATTATTCACGAATTAGCCCTTGTATGTAGGCACATGCATGTGCCTGTGTTCATACATTTGCATGTTTGTGATGCCGAGTATAATAACTGGTTTGTTGTTTATGATGTTGTTTCAAGTATTTAAATGAAAGTTTAAATTTGGTAGATTGTTTTGCCCTCCAAATCTACCTCAGTTTTTCATAGTTGCACTTTAGATAGTATAACTTGTTGATCTAAATCTTAAATTGAGATGTGCCTTTTACGATACTAAATTATAGTATTTCTGGATGTTTTTGTAAGTCTCCGATGGGACTTGAAGTCCTTTTTTAATGTTATATAGGCCCTATATATTTTTTGTTATAATTTTTATCATATTTTTTTCTTTTCTTTTCAATGTCACTTTCAGTTTGATGCATTGCTGTAAGAGATGTACTGTCAAACTTATCTTCTGATTTCTTAATGATGCACTGTAAATGTTCAGAAATGTTTTCTATTTCTAGTGTTTTTACGTGTTCAGAGACATTCACAAGGTTTTAAAAAATTGTAAGGCTGAATAAATATTTCAGTTCTTAAGCTGATGTTGTATTTGTATTTATATATATATATATATATATATATATATATATATATATATATATATATATATATAATTGAGTCTGGATAAATTAAAAACATTACTTAGGTTAAACAGTACTTTTAAGTATAGTGTACTCAAATATTAAATAAAATTAAAGAGAAACTTTTAAGTTTGGATTAATTGTAATTTATAAATATTGTTTACTTATAAATTTTGACTTGGTTTACTTAAAATGTATTAGGTAATCGGTGTCCACAAAAATTGAGTATTCTGAACTTATCGGGTTTTACAGTGTGCTCCATATGATATTTTTACCTTACAAATTCTACATTCGTCCTTTATGTTGTCTGTTATTAAAATGCATTTATTAAATGTATTAAAATGAAGAATGTTATCACACGTGATTGGTCGCACGCACATATACGTCAACACAACATTCAGCCAGTGCATGGGGTGCGCGTGGCCGAGCAGTGTGGCGAAAAGATCATCCTATTATTCTGTCTTGCATTAATTTACAATTAAAAAAAAAAAATGAAATCGGCTCTCAGACGGGAGGCGGCTCCCATCGTTCACTTAAAGGAGGCGGCTCATAGAGCCGACTCGTTTGTGAACGACCCATCACTACGTCGAGCAGTGTAAGTTCTTTTGGCATGTGGTATTCGTGTTGCACAATGGTGAATAATTTCCTACATATTTCTTTTTAAAAGCTGCCTATTTCCATTGATAAATAATTAGCAAGATTTGATGGTAATATTAACTTAGTCCCGCACAAACGTGCACTTATTTTCAAACTCTTTTGTAACGTCTTTTATTTTTATTACAGATGTGTTATCTGAGTCCTTCACATTAGATTAATATGGTGAATTGTTAATGTTGAATTCAGATTTGCATGGATTACATATATCTGGATCAGGCAGAGTTGCATGTTACATAATGGTTTCTTTTACTATTTTGAGGCTAAATATTAATAGAAATATTATAGAATAGAACACATTTTCATTTCATAAATACAATGACAGAGTCATAACAGGCTGCTATAAGTCGTTATGCAGCAGTTTAAGTTAGTAGTATGGGGGAAAAGTGTAACCCTGCCATTTTTACATTACTGTATATAATTCAATAGAAAAGGGAGAGAACTGGAACACAATCATGCATAATATACAAGTATATATTATATACTGGGTGCTATGTATATGCAATACAATGTACACTAAACACAATTTGCAATAATTAAATAATACAGTGCAATATACAATATAACATGCAAGTACAGAATCATAAATTGCATATTAAGCCAAGTAAGAGCAAGAAGAGATAAAAACCCATCAATTAAACAAGGGTCAGAAAAATTTTATGTGATATGTCTAGTTTCCAGGCATTTTGGGTGTAGTGCACCGCATAAGCTTTGAGTGGTGCTATTGCCTGCAGAGAATCTTTGCTAGGATTGTACTTCTAAGATGTATTGTGCCATGACGTGGGTGGAGACAGCTCAGGTAGTGCGAGCTTACAATAAAGCTGAGTACACGCATAAGTCGCTCTCATTGTGCGTGCATTAAACACCGATCACATCAGATTTATGCTGTAACCTTTTGAAAATAAACGTTTCTCAACCGTTACTTGTGGATATGATGGATGTTGAAGGAGAACGCGTCTTGGAACTAGGTCAGTCTTGGTATTTGGCACCAAGGTTCACCATTCTTCTTTTTAGTCTGATGGGCGCTGTGAATGGACAAATCCGTTATTCCATCCCAGAAGAGATGAAACCTGGCTTGTTGGTTGGAGATGTAGCGAGAGATCTGGGCTTGGACGTAAAGAGGTTGGTATCGGGCAGGGCGCGTCTGGTTATTGACGACAGTAGGCAGTACCTCCAGCTAAACCGTAACAATGGCAATTTGGCAGTGAAAGAAAGGATAGACCGAGAGGAAATCTGCGGTCAGAAATCTCCGTGTAGCTTCGGGTTGGAGATTTTGCTCGAAAATCCTCTCGAGTTTTTTTCAGTTACTATTGAAATTGAAGATATAAATGATCACGCACCAGCGTTTTCCAAAAAAGAAATTAATCTTGAAACTAGCGAGTCAGCACCAATAGGTACTATTTTCTTGTTGGACGCAGCAACTGATCCTGATGTTGGTTTGAATTCTCTTCAAAGCTACAGCTTAAAACCTACAGATAATTTTTCACTGAAGCAGCACAGTCGAGCTGACGGCAGCAAGTACGCAGAAATGGTGTTGCAGACTCCACTAGACCGGGAGAAGCACAGCGAGCATTTGTTAGTATTAACGGCTGTCGATGGTGGAAACCCACCGCGGTCTGGAACCGTAAAAATTGTCATAAAAGTCCTGGACGCAAACGACAACCTGCCTGTGTTCACGGAACATTTATATAAAGCGAGTGTGACAGAGAATACAGCCCCTGGCACGCTGATTATTGAAATCAGTGCCACCGATGAGGATGAAGGTCATAACGGAAATGTGACGTATTCGTTTACCAACATGGATGAAGCATACCAGGTTTTCAACGTAAATGCGATAAACGGTGAAGTAAGACTCTCTGGTAAGCTGGACTATGAGGTGTTACAGCATTACGAAATTAATTTGCAGGCTAAAGATCACGGAGGTCTGGCAGGTACGAGTAAACTGGTTATAGATGTTTTAGATGTAAACGATAATCACCCTGTCATTACCTTGACATCCTTCTCGGGTAAAATCCAAGAAGATTCTCCTCCGGGCACAGTTGTGGCCTTGATCAGTGTACAGGATTTAGACTCTGGTAAAAACGGGAAGGTTCATTTGAATGTTAACCAAAATGTGCCATTTACAATAAAACCATCACCGCGGAAATATTATACTTTGGTTACCGATGGAGTTTTAGATAGAGAAAAAAATCCTATTTTCAATTTGACGTTAACTGCCTCTGACGAGGGCACTCCGCCTTTGTCTAACAAGAAAACTGTTATACTTGAAATCACCGATATAAATGATAATGCACCGTCTTTTAGTAAAATTGAATATAGAGCACAAATTGTGGAAAATAATTCTCCGGGCGTATCAGTCATCACTGTCCAAGCATTCGATGCTGATAAAGGACAAAACGCACGCATCGCTTATTGTCTCGTAGATAGTGAGATTAGCGGCTCGTCTGTGTCGACATATTTCTCTATTAATGCAGACAACGGGATACTTTACGCGGTCCGTTCGTTTGACTACGAGCAGATTAAACTGTTTAAAATACAGGTGCAAGCTCAGGATGGGGGCTCTCCTCCTCTCAGCAGCAATGCAACAATCTTCGTAAACGTAGAGGACCAGAATGACAACCCTCCACAGATTCTGTATCCAGTACAAACTGGTGGCTCTGTGGTGGCTGAAATGGTGCCTCGTTCAGCAGATGTGGGCTATCTTGTCACTAAAGTGGTGGCTGTGGATGTGGACTCTGGACAGAATGCCTGGCTCTCATATAAACTGCAGAAAGCGACAGACAGGGCACTGTTTGAAGTGGGCTTACAGAATGGAGAAATAAGAACTGTGCGCCAAGTCACTGATAAAGATGCTGTGAAACAGAAGCTCACTGTTGTAGTGGAGGACAACGGACAGCCCTCTCGTTCAGCTACAGTCAATGTTATCGTGGCGGTGGCGGACACTTTCCCTGAAGTGCTCTCCGAGTTCACCGACTTTACGCAAGACAAGGAATACAACGACAACCTGACATTGTATCTAGTCCTGGCCTTGGCTGCAGTCTCATTTCTTTTCATCACTTGTCTAGTAGTCATAATATCATTGAAAATCTACAGATGGAGGCAATCTCGCATGTATTTTCAGTCCCATCTTCCAGTTATTCCGTATTATCCACCACGTTACGCTGACTCCGTAGGCACTGGAACTCTCCAGGATGTATGTAATTATGAAATCTACAGAACCATTGATTCCCAAAAAAGTGATATTAAATATGTCGTACCAAACAGCCAGATTCTAGTGAGTGTTGACACTGCTGGAGCAGATACTTTTCCGAAGGAGAGACTCTACATGGATAGCACTAAAGGAAACAACACGGTGGTAAGTTAAATATATTTACAATGTATCAATGCCACAGCTTTACTGGTAACGCAGTAGTCATCTGTGGTTCAATTATTGCTTGCACAGCCACAGCCACAGTCATGTCACCTTGCTCCCCCCCTCTCTCTCTCTCTCTCTCTCTCTCTCTCTCTCTCTCTCTCTCTCTCTCTCTATCTATCTATCTATCTATCTATCTATCTATCTATCTATCTATCTATCTATCGTCAATACAGCTAATTAAACAGCTTACTATGTCTATTCCTGTCAATGTGCCGAATATATTTATACTATGCAATTATGCACACCTCACGTTTCCCGAAAGCATTGTTAAGATAGCAAGTTAAAAACACCTCAACTGGTAGATGCGGCGTCCATTGTGAAATCGCTCGATCTTGACGTTACCGCTTGTGAAAAGGTCATCATCTTTGTGTGTGATACAGATTATGCTCTATTTTTCTGGACGCCTTTGAACCTATCTTTGTTTTTCTGAACATTTTGATTGTTAGTTACTGATTTATACTCTGAGTGCCGCTGTTGCCCTGGGAATGTGCATTACTATAAATACTGCCTCTCATCACGTCACTACTCTTTCCTTGGGCCGGGTATAGTGAGCAGCCTAATACAGGAGAAAGCAACAATAGTGGTCAGACAATCAACTCGACTCTTATTAATTTGTTTTTCAATAATTACGTAAACTGCAATTTTCACACTTCAGTATTTGTCACTTATATTTACAAACGGAGTTGATTGATGGACAATATTACTATGTTTTGGAGAACACAACTGATGCTTCGATGGTTGCTCAGTCTGCTTTTGTGTGTTGGTTTTCACCATATAATTGATGCTCAAGTTTGATATTCGATACCGGAGGAAATGCAGCCTGGATCTCTCATTGGTGATTTATCAAAAGATCTCGGATTAAGTATTGGAAGAATAAAGTCTGGTCGAACACGTATTGTGACAGAGGAAATCAACGAATTGGTGCATTTCCAGCCAGACAAAAGCATTCTCTCGGTGAAAAAACGCATAGATAGGGAGGAGCTCTGTGGACACGCGTCTCCATGTAGCTTCAGTTTCGAGGTAGTTTTGGAAAACCCAGTGGAATTATTTAGTGTTACTGTAGAAATATTAGATATTAATGACAATTCCCCTGCGTTCTCGACGAAAGAATTTATCTTAGATATAAGTGAATCTTCTGCAGTAGGAGCGCAGTTTATTTTAGGAGGTGCGATTGATCCTGATGTAGGTATAAATAAACTTCAACGCTACAGTCTAAAGCCTACTTCGCATTTTAGCTTGAAGGAACAGACACATTCTGACGGCAGTAAGTACGCAGAGATGGTGCTGAATAGCCCACTGGATAGAGAACAGCAGGCGGAGGTGAAACTCACTCTGACCGCGGCTGATGGTGGCAGCCCTCCACGTACCGGCACAGTGAGTATACGCGTCATTGTGCAAGATGCAAATGATAATGTGCCCATCTTCACACAAGCCGTTTATAAAGCTTCTGTGGTGGAAAACTCGGCGAGAGGCACTCTAGTTGCTATTGTCCTTGCCACTGATGAAGACGAAGGAATGTTTGGCCATGTAACATATTACCTCGATCAGATATCACATGCTGGCCAAGTGTTTTCAATTCATCCTAATACCGGAGAGATTCGAATTCAGGGCGAGGTTGACTTTGAAAAGATTAAGCAATATCAGTTGAACGTAATTGCCAAAGACACGGGTTCCCTGTCTAATTCCTGTAAAGTCATTATTGAAGTAATTGATGTAAACGATAATATACCACTTATAGCCTTGACCTCTTTTTCAAACAGTATCCCTGAGGACTCTCCACCAGAAACCACTGTAGCTATCATAAATGTAAAAGACTCAGATTCAGGAAAGAATGGGCTCATAAACTGCACCATTAGTAGATCCGTACCGTTCAAAGTTAAGTCATCTTTAGTAAACTATTACACTCTGATTACAGATGGTATTTTAGACCAGGAAGCTATTTCTGAGTATAATGTAACCATAACAGCAGCTGATCAGGGCACTCCATCTTTATACAGTAATAAAATGCTACTAGTTCGAGTCACTGACGTCAATGATAACAAACCTGTTTTTGATCAAAATGTTTATTCTGCATTTATCCCCGAAAACAATTCACCCGACTTTTCTATTACTTCTATTCATGCAAGTGATGCAGATTCTAATCAAAATGCTAGAATATCCTACTACCTCGAAGACATGCAGCTAAATGGCGAACCATTATCTTATATTTTGTCTGTTAATGCTGAGACAGGGGTTGTGTTGCGCTCATTTGACTACGAAAAAATCAAAACGTTGCAGTTTTACGTGAATGCACAGGACGGAGGCACGCCAGCTCTGAGTAGCAGCGCACAAATCAAAGTTCAAATTCAGGACCAGAATGACAATGGGCCTCAAATTCTATATCCAATACAAACTGGTGGCTCTGTGGTGGCTGAAATGGTGCCTCGTTCTGCAGATGTGGGCTATCTTGTCACTAAAGTGGTGGCTGTGGATGTGGACTCTGGACAGAATGCCTGGCTCTCATATAAACTGCAGAAAGTGACAGACAGGGCGCTGTTTGAAGTGGGCTTACAGAATGGAGAAATAAGAACTGTGCGCCAAGTCACTGATAAAGATGCTGTGAAACAGAAGCTCACTGTTGTAGTGGAGGACAACGGACAGCCCTCTCGTTCAGCTACAGTCAGTGTTAACGTGGCTGTGGCGGACACGTTCCCTGAAGTGCTCTCCGAGTTCACTGACTTTACGCAAGACAAGGAATACAACAACAACCTGACATTTTATCTAGTCCTGGCCTTGGCTGCAGTATCATTTCTCTTCATAACATGTTTAGTAGTCATAATATCAGTGAAAATCAACCGATGGCGACAATCTCGCATGTATTTTCAGTCCCATCTCTCGGTTATTCCGTATTATCCACCACGTTATGCTGACTCCGTAGGCACTGGAACTCATCGGCATTTGTATAATTGTGAAATCTACAGAAGCACTGATTCCAGGAAATAGAATGCTAAATTTCTCGAACCAAACAGTCAGAGTCTTATGAGTGTTTACTCTGCTGGAGCAGATAATCGGAGACTCTACAGTGACGACTCTGAAGTAAGCAACACTTTGGTGAGATAAAATTCCAGTATATTTAAAGTATGTCCATTCTAATTTTTTTTTATCTGTTTGCGCAATGCTCATTAGTTTTTCAGCATGCACTTTCTTAACGGGTCTGCTGGTTCTCTGGAGCTCTCCATGGTGCTAATACGGTGGTATTTATTTTGGTCACACCAAAGGAAGTTAATGTCAGCCGTAATGATTTTACCTAGACAGCTTATTTTCCCTAGATGTTGTTCTGCTGTCTGAGTTTTTTATGACTGCAGACTATACTATATGATGAGTGGTATACTATTAAAATTGGTGAGAGAGCGAGAGAGAGAGAGAGAGAGAGATATTTAGTTACAACATTTTTTTTTTTTTTATCACACAACTTATTACGGATATATTATGGCTAGGTAGTGGAATAATTTTAGAGAGGATTATTCAATGTTTGTTTGTTTGTTTTTTTGTTTGTTTGTTTGTTTGTTTGTTTTTGTTGCCACGGATTCCATCTATTTCTAATTTTGCTTTCCTAAGTACCTAGTTTTACAGTAAGGTAATGATACTCTGTTTCACATTGTAATTACAATATAGTATTTTCTTGTAGCAATTACAGAAATTCGTTACAGTGCAGTACATTTCGGTCTATAACTGTTGCTGTTATTGATTTGAAATTACTTGGTTTATCTGACACTGAGGTACTGGGGGAATAACCTCCTGTTATTGGTACAGTGCATTCTAGATTTAGCAGTCCTTCTCTTGTATTGGCAGTGCTGATGATTTAGTAAGTTGATGTGTATTTGTGAAAACATGGAAAGCTTTAGAATTTTTTATACAGTATTACACATTTCTGAGGAGGTTCACTTATTTTCTTTGTGGCCATATATTCTGCTTTTGGACTCTGAGTGCCGCTGTTGATCTAGGTTAATTTTATCGTGATGTCAGTCTGTACGCCACACCTATGGCTCAGTGTATCTCACACGTCTTGCTTTTTTTGTAGAGCAGATGTAGACAGTCATAAGTCAAAATCTAAAAGTACATATCATCTAGGTGTATCCATAGGAAAATACTTTGGATTTTGTATATTGATTAACATCTTCCCTTTTTCTGGATTTGCATCATGGCTTTGGGGATATTTTTCATGGCATCTAGATATTATGGCTCAGGGATGAGCGCGTTTTTGTTCGTCATTTTGTCCTGCTCTTTTGTTATTGGACAAATTCGTTACTCTATTCCGGAGGAGACCAAGAAAGGTTCACTGATTGGTAATGTGGCACAAGATCTGGGACTGGATTTAAAAAGGCTGCAAACGGGTCGAGCCCGCATCGTGACCGGAGAAAGCATGCAGTACGCAGAGCTAAAACCAGACAAAGGAGCTCTAGTCGTGAAGGAGAGAATAGACAGAGAAGAGCTTTGTGGCGACATCACACCCTGTAGCTTCAGTTTCGAGATAATTCTAGACAATCCGATTGAATTGCATCGTGTTATTGTAGAGGTAATTGATGTCAATGACCACTCGCCGACATTTCAGAAGGAGCATTTAATGTTTGAAATCAGTGAGTCTGCTCTTATAGGATCTCGCTTTGTTCTGGAGAGTGCAGATGATCCTGATGCAGAACAGAATACTCTACAGAGTTATTTTCTGACCCCAAACGATTATTTTGTTTTAAAAGAACATACAAATCCGGATGGCAGTAAATACGCAGAAATGGTGATGCAGAAAGCTTTGGACCGAGAGGAGCAGCCTAAACTCTCCCTAAAGCTGGTTGCTGTTGATGGTGGAAACCCACAGAGGTCTGGCACTGTTAATATAGATGTTACTGTGTTAGATGTAAATGATAACGCCCCCGTTTTTAATCAGACAGTGTACAGGGCTTCGGTGGTCGAGAACACATCAAAGGGCACATACATAACAACAGTTAATGCAACCGATGCGGACAGTGGGTCAAATGGCGAGATTATGTTTTACTTTTCTAAACTTAAAGGAAATGTTGCAGACATTTTCAATATTGACGAAAATTCAGGAATGGTTTCCGTTATAGGCCAGGTGGACTATGAAAAAGACAAAAAATATGAAATTAGAGTGGAGGCCAAAGATCGAGGAGGGTTAACTGACTCCTGTAAGATAATAATCGAGGTAGTAGACGTCAATGATAACACACCAGTAATTATCATCATGTCATTCAGCAGTTTTGTGTCAGAGGATGCTCCTCCCGGAACAACGGTAGCAGTTATCAAAATTAAAGACTACGATTCAGATGTTAATGGACTGGTGACATGTATAGTAAATAAAGGGATGCCTTTTGAAATACGTTCCTCAATAACAGACTATTACAATTTAATCAGTGATGCCAAGTTTGATCGTGAAACTGTCCCAGAATATAACATTACCCTAACAGCCACCGATTCTGGCTCGCCTCCTCTCTCAAACTCTGCTACTTTACGTCTAACCATATCTGATGTCAATGATAATGCACCGTTGTTTGAAATGCAAACATACTCTGTTTATGTTCCTGAGAATAACTTTCCCGGGTTGTCTCTTTTTACTGTAAGTGCCAGAGACTCGGATTGGCATCAGAATGCTAGAGTTTCCTATTTTCTAGTGGAGCAACAAATAGGTGTAACGCCAGTATCCTCTTTAGTATCCATTAACGCGGAAACCGGGGTGTTACACGCAATGCACGCCTTCGATTATGAACAAGTTAAACGCCTCACGTTCTACATTACAGCTCAAGACGGAGGTTCCCCTCCTTTGGCTAGCAATGCTACAATTCATATTTTAATCCAAGACCAGAATGACAACGCGCCTCAGATTCTGTATCCAGTACAAACTGGTGGCTCTGTGGTGGCTGAAATGGTGCCTCGTTCAGCAGATGTGGGCTATCTTGTCACTAAAGTGGTGGCTGTGGATGTGGACTCTGGACAGAATGCCTGGCTCTCATATAAACTGCAGAAAGCGACAGACAGGGCACTGTTTGAAGTGGGCTTACAGAATGGAGAAATAAGAACTGTGCGCCAAGTCACTGATAAAGATGCTGTGAAACAGAAGCTCACTGTTGTAGTAGAGGACAACGGACAGCCCTCTCGTTCAGCTACAGTCAATGTTAACGTGGCGGTGGCGGACACTTTCCCTGAAGTGCTCTCCGAGTTCACTGACTTTACGCACGACAAGGAATACAACGACAACCTGACATTTTATCTAGTCCTGGCATTGGCTGTAGTTTCTTTACTCTTTATAACATGTTTGGTTGTTATAATTTCGGTTAAAATTTATCGATGGAGGCAATCACGCATATACTATCAATCCCATCTCCCCTTTATTCCGTATTATCCACCACGTTACCCAGGAACCGGGGATACAGGGACTATGCAGCACTTAAATAATTATGAGGCATACAAAACTACTGACTCCAGACGAAGCGATTGTAAATTCGTCAGGCCCTGCAGTCAGAGCGTATTGGTTGTGGATTCTAGCTCTACGGGGAGGATCAGTGAGAGAACCATTCTGGACATATCCGACTCCAATGCAGAAGTAAGTACACAGTAATTTAAATGTTCGATATTAACTATGTATTACCTTACTTATTATCACTCTATTTAATTGCTTTTTTTATTTAAAGCGACAGCGACATTGTTTGTTTATTTATTTATTTATTTTCGTCTCGAATTATAATGTTTATTCTCAGAATCTTCGTATAATAAAATATGTTGCTGGTCCATGTTTTGGACTCTGTGTGCCGCTGTTGGTCAAGGAAATTATTTTGAATATTATGTTAGCTCTGGGAATGGCGGCTCCTATTTGTTAGTGCGCACTTCAAGTCGAGAAAAGACGGTCATTGCTCACATAAGAGTTTCCTGTTTTTTATTTTATTTAATTTCTTTATTTTTGTCTCGTTCTGATACAAAGTCTTGAAAATCGAGTGATGTAATATATTTGATATTGGTTCTTTAACCTCCATCACTTTGCTATCTTGGATTATCATCAAGGATATCTGCTTGGAAGACTCTACATTAGGCTACGCAATGAGGTGGCAAGTAATCATACTTATTATGGCTTTTACCTGTAGCATGATTCATTGTCAAATTCGTTACTCTATTCCAGAAGAGATGAAAAAAGGTTCACTTATTGGCAACATAGCGCAAGATCTGGGACTGGATTTAAAAAGGCTGCAAACGGGTCGAGCCCATATCGTGACCGGAGAAAGCATGCAGTATGCAGAGCTAAAACCAGACAAAGGAACTCTAGTCATGAAGGAGAGAATAGATAGAGAAGAGCTTTGTGGTGACATCACACCCTGCAGCTTCAGTTTTGAGATAATTCTAGAGAATCCGATTGAATTACATCAGGTTACGATTGAAATTACTGATATAAATGACAATTCTCCTGTATTTCGAAAAAGTGAAATGAGCTTCGAAATAAGCGAGACGGCCACGCTTGGGTCACGATTTGTTTTAGCAACTGCGGAAGATCTCGATGTTGGCATTAATACTCTGCAAAATTATGTATTGAGTAAAAATGATAATTTTGTTGTAAAGCAACATTCTAATCCCGATGGCAGTAAATATGCTGAAATGGTGCTGCAGAAAGCGTTAGACCGAGAGGAGCAGCCTAAACTCTCTCTAAAGTTGATTGCCGTCGATGGCGGAAATCCACAGAGGTCTGGCACTGTTAATATAGATGTTATAGTATTAGATGTTAATGATAACGCGCCGATATTTAATCAGACAGTATATACAGCCACTGTAACAGAAAACGTAGCAGTTGGCACTTATATAACAACATTAAACGCAACCGACGCAGATAGCGGTCCTAATGGTGAACTATCTTACGCATTTTCCAATCTTAAAGAACATTTAACAGAAATATTTCATATTGATCGATACTCTGGCGTCATATCTGTCGCAGGAAATATTGATTTTGAAAAAGATAAGCGCTACGAAATCAGAGTCGAGGTTAAAGATCACGGTGGCCTAACAGATACTAGTAAGGTTATTATTGAAGTTTCTGACGTCAATGATAACATACCTGTCATAAGTATAATGTCATTTTTGAATCCTGTATCGGAGGATTCGCCTCCAGGCACAACCATAGCCATAATCAATGTTAAAGACGCTGATTCAGGAAGAAATGGACAGATTATTTGTACCGTACACAAAAGACTCCCTTTCAGGATTAAATCTACTCTGACAAATTACTATACATTAGTGACAGATGCATTACTGGACCGCGAAAGAGTGGAAGAATATAATATTTCTGTATCTGCGACAGATGTCGGCTCGCCACCGCTTTCAACCTCAAAAACGTTGCATCTTAGAGTTTCTGACATTAATGACAACCCTCCAGAATTTGGTCAAACTGTGTATTATGCCACAGTACGGGAAAATACGTCTCCTGGTACATCTATAGTTACTCTTGCCGCGCGCGATCCGGACTGGAATCAAAATTCCAGAGTGTCATATTTTATTCAGGAGACGCACATCAGTGATGATTCGGTGTCGTCTTATGTATCCATCAACACTGAGACTGGAGTAATACACTCAGTTCGACCTTTTGACTATGAGGAAATTAAAGAGATCAGATTTACAGTTAAAGCGCAAGACGGTGGTTCTCCTCCTCTCTGTAACAACGCGACAGTGATCGTTTCAATTCAGGACCAGAATGATAATGGACCTCAGATTTTGTATCCAGTACAAACTGGTGGCTCTCCAGTAGCTGAAATGGTGCCTCGTTCAGCAGATGTGGGCTATCTTGTCACTAAAGTGGTGGCTGTGGATGTGGACTCTGGACAGAATGCCTGGCTCTCATATAAACTGCAGAAAGCGACAGACAGGGCGCTGTTTGAAGTGGGCTTACAAAATGGAGAAATAAGAACTGTGCGCCAAGTCACTGAGAAAGATGCTGTGAAACAGAAGCTCACTGTTGTAGTGGAGGACAACGGACAGCCCTCTCGTTCAGTTACAGTCAATGTTAACGTGGCGGTGGCGGACACTTTCCCTGAAGTGCTCTCCGAGTTCACTGACTTTACGCAAGACAAGGAATACAACGACAACCTAACATTTTATCTAGTCCTGGCACTGGTTGTGGTTTCGTTTCTCTTCATCGTGACAATTATAGCTATACTATCAGTGAAATGCTACAGATGGAGACGTGAGCGGATGTTTTACAAATCCGGTGCCAATCTGCCAGTTATTCCGTATTATCCACCCCTTTACGCAGACGTAGGAGGAACAGGAACTTTACAGCATATGTACAATTATGAAGCTTACAGAACCACTGACTCTAGAAAGAGTGATATGAAATACGCCAGACCTCCTACTGAGAGCATCATCAGTCTGGATACCGCTGGAACACAAACACTGATCTATGCGAAGAGGGACAATCTGACTAGTGATTCTGAGCATCAGGTGAGGACTTTGCTTTCGCTGCTTTTTCAGTCTGTTCTGGATGGTGGTTTTAAGACAAACATTAGATATAGCGTTTGTTTGTGTTCTACAACTATACTTACTCTGTTTTATTTTGTCGTTTGAAATACTGGTAGGCCTACCTGCATATTACATTTTAAAATACTGGTATTATTCCAAACCCTGTTTAAAAATAACATTTGAAATTAGCGGGTCAGCCTTATGTAGTGAAATATTTGCTCTGATGAATGCTATAGCGTAGTTAATGACGTTGGTATCAGTGACATGATAATCCCGATTTATCCGATAGCAAGAATGTAGAACGTATTTTAGACAGACAACTGCATCGAGACAAGAATATTACCTTACTGTTATTCGCTTTTGATGTAGGCGAGCCACATTGTTTGGTGTTTCAAATTTTGATTAAAGCTTAAGATGAAAATGAAAAATGTCATAGTGAAATGTGAACTGGATGAAAATAATTCGTTTGTTTTTCATTCTTCCTCGGATTCGTTTAAACCATTAAAGAACCCTCTTTTTTAAAGATTGTACAGTTTTTTTCACCGACTGCATTTAAATAACTTGTTCAGTACTTATAATCTCAGTTAAAAAGGTGGAGGGGCGCACTGGCTGTGGACTACATTTTTAAAAATAAAAACGTAACGCGCTTTCTGTGAAAGAAAAAAATTACCTAGATAAATAAGTCTCTATAATAGATTTTTTTATATTAAATATTCCTGACTCCATATCGGCTATTTATGTGTGGGTTGTATTGAATGCTAAAGTTAAACGAATTTTCCATTCCACGCAGCAGTTTTTTATATATACATCGCTTTACCCCTTGTTTCATTTCTATTTTCCACCTCTTTCGTCTCTTGCTGCATGTTTATTCAAATGAGCACCGATAAAAGGCATATTTACATATTTAATTGCAAAATGTGATTCTAATGTCCAATTTCTTGGTCTGATTCTCTGGATTTTGGCATTGTTGTACCCCATGTTGTCTGTAAGTGCCGCTGTTGACTTAAGCACTTATATTTACTTGAAAAATTGTAGTCACTCCCAGGATCTTGCAGAATATAGGAGATAAAGGGTCTAGAACAGACGGGCTCCTAATTTTACTCCTGCTTCTTTTTGTGTCTTTTTTTTCCGATGGCAGTCTCTTCATCATTTTTTTAATTTTCTTGGTGCTATTTGTCATGGGGATTTCTGCATTTTTTCTTGGGAGTGCGCTCTGTCCTGGACAGAATGGATTTTCCTCCAAAGCGCAGCTACAGGCCTTAACACTTTTCTTTATTTCTGATGTAATTTTGGGACAAATCCGCTACTCAATACCAGAAGAATTGAAAAAAGGATCATTTGTGGGAAATGTGGCCGAGGATTTGGGTTTAGACGCACGGAGGATGAAAGCGGGTGGTGCTCGAATTGTTAGTGGCGACAGCAGCGAATTCATCGGACTGGATTTAGACAAAGGATTTCTGGTAGTCGGAGAGAGGATAGACAGAGAACGGCTTTGTGGACAGATGTCACCCTGCAGTCTTAGTCTCGAAATAATTATAACAAATCCAATGCAACTTCACAGTGTTGTGATAGAAATATTGGATATAAATGATAATTCTCCTACGTTTACAGAAAACGAGGTGCAGTTAGAAGTATCTGAATCGACTCAACCGGGTACACTTATTTTACATGAGAGCGCTGTAGACCAAGACATGGGTAAGAATTCGCTTCAGGGATATACTTTACATCCGACAGATAAATTTAACCTTAAAATACAGACTGGACCTGATGGTAAAAAATACACTGAGTTGTATTTGCATTCCCCTTTAGACAGAGAGGAAGAGGATAAAGTGTTGCTTACATTAACTGCTGTCGACGGTGGTGAGCCACAAAGATCTGGCACGCTCAAAATACGCATTTCAGTGTTAGATGCTAATGATAATGCACCTGTTTTTACGCAGAAAGAGTTTAAAGCTACTGTTGCAGAAAACTCACCGAAAGGTTCACCGGTAATGAAGGTGACTGCCACAGACGCTGACGAGGACGCATACGGTCGCGTAACTTACCATTTCAATCGTATGTCCGCTGACGTCGCGGATGTTTTTGCAATTAATGAGAACTCCGGTGAGATAACTGTCGCAGGCCTGATTGATTATGAAAAACACAAATATTTTGAAATCGCTATTCAGGCAAAAGATTACGGTGGTTTAATTGCTACCACGAAAATTCTGATTCAAGTACTTGATGTGAATGACAACGCCCCTATAATCTCACTGACCTCTTTTTCCAGTCCAATTTCAGAAGATTCACCTAGTGGTGTTACAGTAGCCATCGTTAATGTGAAAGATCTTGATTCCGGCAATAACGGAAAGGTAAGGTGCTCTATAAATGAGAAGATTCCTTTTACAATAAAATCGTCTTTTAAAAACTATTATACTTTATTGACGGATGGAACATTAGACAGAGAGAACACGCATGGTTATAACATCACATTCTCAGCAGTGGACGAAGGAATACCACCTCTTTCCAGTAACAAAACAGTAACACTTAAAATATCTGATGTGAATGACAACCAGCCAATATTTGAGAAGAGTTTTTATTCCGCCTCTTTAATGGAAAACAATTCTCCAGGCGTTTCTATATGTTCAGTCAAAGCAAAAGATTTAGATTGGAACCACAATGCGAAAATTACTTATTTGTTAATCGAGGGGCATTTCAATGCCGAACCTCTATCATCTTATATTTCAGTAAATGCCGAGAGTGGTACTATACATGCTGTACGTTCCGTCGATTATGAACAGACAAAGTCAATAGAATTTCTTGTAAAAGCTCAAGATGGAGGCTCACCGTCGCTAAGTAGCAACGTGAGTGTTAAAATTAATATACAGGACCAGAATGACAACGCGCCTCAGATTCTGTATCCAGTACAAACGGGTGGCTCTGTGGTGGCTGAAATAGTGCCTCGTTCAGCAGATGTGGGCTATCTTGTCACTAAAGTGGTGGCTGTGGATGTGGACTCTGGACAGAATGCCTGGCTCTCATATAAACTGCAGAAAGCGACAGACAAGGCGCTGTTTGAAGTGGGACTTCAGAATGGAGAAATAAGAACTGTGCGCCAAGTCACTGATAAAGATGCTGTGAAACAGAAACTCAATGTTGTAGTGGAGGACAACGGACAGCCCTCTCGTTCAGCTACAGTCAATATTAACGTGGCGGTGGCGGACACTTTCCCTGAAGTGCTCTCCGAGTTCACTGACTTTACGCACGACAAGGAATACAACGACAACCTGACATTTTATTTAGTCCTGGCCTTGGCTGTAGTTTCCTTTCTGTTTATCGTGTCCATCATAGCTATACTGTCAGTGAAATGCTACAGATGGAGACGTGAGCGGATGTTTTACAAATCCAGTGCCAATCTGCCAGTTATTCCGTATTATCCACCCCTTTACGCAGACGTAGGAGGAACAGGAACTTTACAGCATATGTACAATTATGAAGCTTACAGAACCACAGACTCTAGAAAGAGTGATCTGAAATACGCCAGACCTCCTACTGAGAGCATCATTAGTCTGGATACCACTGGAACACAAACACTGACCCATGCGAAGAGGGACAATCTGACTAATGATTCTGAGCATCAGGTGAGATTTATTTTTTTTATGTTATTTTATTTATGTATTTATTTATTTCAAATGATTGTGACTCTTTCTTATTTGGTTTAACATTTAAATAGGAAACACGGTGAAATAGGAAACACGGTGAAACTTAATGAAAGCATTCTTCATCGGATGCATTTTACAGTCTTGTGGCAGACAGTGATTTTGTGATTTTTGTCGAGACAAGTTATATTAGTGTACATGTTGCAATGTCGCAGCTTAACGCATTTGCATTATTTTGTAGTATTCTTTCTGGCGTTTTATTGTATTGGCTAAAAATGCAGGAATTGTATGTTTAATACATTTGTGTAGTTCAACATATTGGACAGGGAGTGCCGCTGTTGGTCAGTGGGATACTGTAGAGACCAGATTCCTACTAGTGTATTAAAGCGACGTAAGCAGATCTCATGGACTAGTAGGAGAAGAAAGACACGAAAGTGGATAAAGCGTTTTGGTGGGCTTGTTTAATAAATTCGTGCATTCGTCTTTTCTTCTGCACTTGTGGATATCTAGGAACACCCAGTCTGAACATATGACTATATGACTGGATTTACGTTACCCGAAAATATATGTCATGTCTGCAAGGAAAATGTCGGAGAGAACAATGGCGCAGCGAGTATGGATGTTTATTTCGCTCCTCTCTCTCAGCTCACTGCACGGACAGGTTAGTTACTCAGTTCCTGAAGAAATGCCGAGAGGCTCTTTAGTCGGTAACATTGCTCAAGATTTGGGTTTGGACATGAAGAGACTGAAATCAGGTAAAGCTCGAATTTATACAGGAGAAAAGGCTGAATACATCGAGTTGAATAAAGAAAGGGGAGTGTTGCTTATCAAAGAGCGAATAGACCGAGAGGCTCTGTGCGGGCAGACAACGCCTTGTGGGCTGCATTTTCAAATCATTTTAGACAATCCGATGGAGTTTTTTAGTGTTACGATAGAAGTTAACGATATAAATGATAATCCTCCACTTTTCAGTCAGAATGAAATAAAATTCGAAATAAGTGAGGCATCGCTTACTGGAGCGAAGTTTGTTTTAGAAAGGGCCGTTGATAATGATGTTGGCATTAATGGGCTTCAAAGCTATACCTTAAAGCCAACAGACAATTTTGTCCTCAAAATGCATAGCCTAGGTGGGAGCACGCATGTTGAGATGGTGCTTGAAAAACCACTAGATCGGGAGAAACAAGATCATATTTCACTAGTGTTAACTGCAGTGGACGGAGGCGAGCCACAAATGTCTGGTACAATCCAAATACAAATTACCGTATTAGACGCTAATGATAACGCACCAGTTTGCGCCCAGTCTGTGTATAAAACTAGTATCCGAGAACATGCTCCAAAGGGAACAATTTTGATTACAGTAAGTGCCGTCGATTCAGATGAAGGACAAAATGGATTAATCAGGTATACATTGTCAAACAGCCTGGGAACTGCAAATGATATTTTTGCAATAAATCACACTGATGGATTGTTGAAAGTAATCGGTGACACGGATTTTGAGAAAATTATGTCGTATGAGATTGATGTGGTGGCGAGAGACCAAGGTGGACATTATGATATATGCAAAGTAATTGTAGAAGTGATTGACATGAATGATAATAGACCTTTGATTAATATTATGTCAAAATCTGGTGAAATTGAAGAAAACTCAAAAATAGGGACGGTTACTGCAATAATGAATGTTCAGGACGTAGATTCGAATGAAAATGGAAGAGTAGATTGCACAATCAATCAAAATATTCCTTTTGTACTTAAATTTACATCGAATAATGTCTTCAGTTTGGTAACAGATAGTGATTTAGACCGGGAGAGAGAGTCTGAGTATAATATCACTGTAATGTGCGCTGATGAAGGATCTCCGTCGCTCTCCAGTAGCGTCACTCTCTCTTTACAGATATCAGATGTGAATGATAATGCACCTGTCTTTGAGAAGAGCTCATATGAGGCCGTTTTTACAGAAAATAATTCACCAGGTCGCTCCATATTCACAGTCAAAGCCAGAGACGCAGACTCGAAACAGAATGCCCATATTTCTTACATACTGGAGGAGTCTTCGGTTAACGGAGTGCCCGTTTCCTCTTACGTGTCCGTCAGTGCTGATAGTGGCGTTATTCATGCAGTGCGCTCTTTTGATTACGAGCAAATTAAACATTTTAATTTCCGTGTCAAAGCGCAGGATGGAGGCAACCCGCCTCTTAGTAGAAATGTAAGTGTGAAAATCAATATTCAGGACCAGAATGACAACGCGCCTCAGATTCTGTATCCCGTACAAACTGGTGGCTCTGCGGTGGCTGAAATGGTTCCTCGTTCAGCAGATGTGGGTTATCTTGTCACTAAAGTGGTGGCTGTGGATGTGGACTCTGGACAGAATGCCTGGCTCTCATATAAACTGCAGAAAGCGACAGACAGGGCGCTGTTTGAAGTGGGACTACAGAATGGAGAAATAAGAACTGTGCGCCAAGTCACTGATAAAGATGTTGTGAAACAGAAGCTCACTGTTGTAGTGGAGGACAACGGACAGCCCTCTCGTTCAGCTACAGTCAATATTAACGTGGCGGTGGCGGACACTTTCCCTGAAGTGCTCTCCGAGTTCACTGACTTTAAGCACGACAAGGAATACAACGACAACCTGACATTTTATCTAGTCTTGGCCTTGACAGTAGTTTCATTTTTCTTCATTGTATCCATCATAGCTATACTGTCAGTGAAATGCTACAGATGGAGACGTGAGCGGATGTTTTACAAATCTGGTGCCAATCTGCCAGTTATTCCGTATTATCCACCCCTTTACGCAGATGTCGGGGGAACAGGAACTTTACAGCATATGTACAATTATGAAGCTTACAGAACCACTGACTCTAGAAAGAGTGATTTGAAATATGACAGACCTCCTACTGAGAGCATCATTAGTCTGGACATTAGTAGAACACAGACACTTAGCCGTACGCAGAGGGAGAAAGTGACCAATGAGAGGTCTGATGATGAGGTGAGCTTCATTCGTTACTGTTTGTGATATTATATATACATACATACATATATATATATATATATATATATATATATATATATATATATATATATATATATATATATATATATATATATATATATATATATGTATGTATGTATGTATGTACTGTATATATATTGTATATTCTGTATATTCTGTTCTTATTAACTGCTTGTGTTTTATGTGCGTATATGTTATGACAGGAATCAGCTTCTGTCATTCAACATATTTTTTTTTTTTAAATATCTTATTTAGCATAATATTTTAAGAGTAAATGAAAAGTTTCGTTGGGTGGAAGGGAGTTAGTTCTTCGCTGACCATGGTGCTGAAATGAATGTTATGTTATGTACATGCCAGTACAAGCAAACTTTGTAGCATTTCTTGTCGCTGTATAATTTCTCCTTACAGTTTTCACTACCCGGATACAAAGTAGGATACATGTGTTTTAGCTTGTTTTTCTTTTCTTTTCTATGTGCCGCTGTTGTGTGCTGCTGTTTAGTCAGCAGATTTCAAGTTTTACAAATCTTGCTTCCTCTCTTAGTGGCTCTCTGGTCGGTCCATCCATCCATCCATGCATCCACCATCCATTCATCCTTCCATCCATCCATCCATCCATCCATCCATCCATCGCAACTACATTGTCTAGTCTAATCACACTTCTCAGTCTGTACAGGGGAAACGAATGCTGCTTTTCTGCGTGTGTGTGTGTGTGTGTGTGTGTGTGTGTGTGTGTGTGTGTGTGTGTGTGTGTGTGTGTGTGTGTGTGTGTGATAAAAAAAAAAATGAGTTCACTACGCTTTCTTTTCGTTCTTTGGACTGCAACAGTCACTGACCACGATGCTAAAATGCATGTACATGCTTGTGTTTTATGGTCTGATTCCTTTTGCATTACAGACACTTGCAAGAAGCACTTATTTTACATTTCCAGTCGGTCTGCTGGTAGCTTCTTTATAAATCATATTCGTGCTTTATATGTTATTGTATACCTATTTACATTCTTAATATATTATTACAATTGCACAGGATTGGTTATCATTGCTGTTTTATCCATAAACTGATGCCCGTTGTTTTTTTTTTTGTTTGTTTGTTTGTTTTTTTTTTGTTTGTTTTGTTTTGTTTTTAAATATATATTTTTTAACGTTTCGTGTAATGCATCATAATAAACTCCAAGTGCCGCTGTTGGTCAGTGTGTTGCCTACAGGCTGCAAAAATGACTATCAGCGCCTTCCCAACCATCATAACAGAGAGAAAGAGAAGAGTGCAGTGCGTAGATTTCACTCAGAGGCGGTGGGAGCAATTGTGGAAAGTCCGATTTTTTAAATATTTAGTTTAATCGATATTGGCATTCTCTATATTTCAAGCCGGTGTAGCTATATTTTTAGTTGACATTTTACGTGGCATTCTCACCTTGTTGGATTTACTATACCCTGAATCTGCATTTCGTCGAGGAAAATGCCGAACAGAACAATGGCGCTGCAAGTTCTGTTGTTTATTTGGATCCTCGCTCTCAGCGCAGTGCACGGACAGGTCAGTTACTCCATTCCTGAGGAAATGCCGAAAGGCTCTTTAGTTGGTAACATTGCTCAGGACATGGGTTTGGATGGACAAAGACTAAAATCAGGTAAAGCTCGTATTTATACCGGAGGCAACGCTGAATACATCGAGCTGAATATAGAAAGGGGAGTGTTGCTTGTTAAAGAGCGGATAGACCGAGAGTCACTGTGCGGACAGACAACGCCTTGTGCTCTGCATTTTCAGATTACACTGGAAAATCCCATGGAGCTGTTTAGCGTCACAGTTGAAATCACTGATATAAACGATAATGCTCCCAGGTTTAAAAACAACGAGAAACGATTTGAAATAAGTGAGTCTGCGATTGTTGGGTCGAAATTTGTACTAGAGAAAGCGATAGACACAGACATTGGTACTAACAGCCTGCAAAAATACACTTTAACACCAACGAATAATTTTAATTTAAAACTTGAGAGTCAAACTGATGGAAGTAGAAAGGTTGAAATGGTTTTGCAAAAATCTCTCGACCGCGAAAAGCAGGAAAATATATCCTTGCTGTTGACAGCCATAGATGGCGGCGAACCGCAGATGTCAGGAACATTTCATATCCATATTTCTGTCCTTGATGTGAATGACAATGCACCCGTTTTTACAAAACCATTGTATAAAGCCGTAGTAATGGAGAATTCTGCTAAAGGATCATTAGTAACCAGGGTCAGTGCGTCCGATGAAGACAAAGGATTAAATGGACATGTTAATTATGTAATCTCTAATACTGATGCCGTATCGGAATTATTCCGAATAAATGAAAACGGTGAAGTCATTTTGCTTGGTGAAGCTGACTATGAAAAAGCAACAAATTATCAAATTGATATTGAGGCCATAGATAATGGTGGGTTGTCTGATTCCAGCAAAATACTTGTAGATGTGATTGATATCAACGACAACCCTCCAAGCATTAATATTATATCGAGATCCAATTCAGTGAATGAAAACTCTTCTCCAAATACTGCTGTAGCAATGATAAGCGTCAACGATCGAGACGCGGGGGGAAATGGACAAGTGATATGCAGCATTACTGAAAATCTCCCCTATGCAATCAAATCAACCGGTTCAGGCTTTTACAGCATTGTTACCGATAGCGATTTAGATCGGGAGAAAGAGTCTGAGTATAATATCACTGTAATGTGCGCTGATGAAGGCTCTCCGTCTCTCTTCAGTAGCGTCACTCTCTCTTTACAGATATTAGATGTGAATGATAATGCACCTGTCTTTGAGAAGAGCTCATATGAGGCCTTTTTTACAGAAAATAATTCTCCAGGCCAATCCATATTCACAGTCAAAGCCAGAGACGCAGACTCGAAACAGAATGCCCATGTTTCTTACATACTAGAGGAGTCTTCGGTTAACGGGGTACCCGTTTCCTCTTACGTGTCCGTCAGTGCTGATAGTGGCGTTATTCATGCAGTGCGCTCTTTCGATTACGAGCAAATTAAACATTTTAATTTCCGTGTCAAAGCGCAGGATGGAGGCAACCCGCCTCTTAGTAGAAATGTAAGTGTGGAAATCAATATTCAGGACCAGAATGACAACGCGCCTCAGATTCTGTATCCAGTACAAACTGGTGGCTCTGTGGTGGCTGAAATGGTGCCTCGTTCAGCAGATGTGGGCTATCTTGTCACTAAAGTGGTGGCTGTGGATGTGGACTCTGGACAGAATGCCTGGCTCTCATATAAACTGCAGAAAGCGACAGACAGGGCACTGTTTGAAGTGGGCTTACAGAATGGAGAAATAAGAACTGTGCGCCAAGTCACTGATAAAGATGTTGTGAAACATAAACTCACTGTTATAGTGGAGGACAACGGACAGCCCTCTCGTTCAGCTACAGTCAATATCAACGTGGCGGTGGCGGACACTTTACCTGAAGTGCTCTCCGAGTTCACTGACTTTACGCAAGACAAGGAATACAACGACAACCTGACATTTTATCTAGTGCTGGCTTTGGCTGTAGTTTCTTTTCTCTTCATCGTGTCCATCATAGCTATACTGTCAGTGAAATGCTACAGATGGAGACGTGAGCGGATGTTTTACAAATCTGGCGCCAATCTGCCAGTTATTCCGTATTATCCACCCCTTTACGCAGACGTAGGAGGAACAGGAACTTTACAGCATATGTACAGTTATGAAGCTTACAGAACCACTGACTCTAGAAAGAGTGATCTGAAATACGCCAGACCTCCTACTGAGAGCATCATTAGTCTGGACACCAGTGGAGCGCAGACCCTTACTCATGCGCATATGGGGAAACCTACTGCTGTCTCTGATGATCAGGTGAGGTCTAGGAATTTTTTGCTTTGCCGATAGATTAGCTTTTGTAAAATTGTAAAGTGTTTAATGACACAACTGATGTATAGTTATGCATAATAAATTATATTTCTCTTGTTAATATTTTACCATAAGGAGATGTTGAAAGTATCCTGACCTGTGAGTTATTATAATTTACTCTGAACTCTGATGCTCACGGTATTGCTTATGTAAAGCAGACCTGTGTGTGTGTGTGCGTGCGTGCGTGCGTGCGTGTGTGTGTGTGTGTGTGTGTGTGAGAGAGAGAGAGAGAGAGAAATTTAAGGTTAGTTAACTCTTTTCTTTTGACGTTGTGTTATTAACATTGTTTCATTTTTACCTTTACCAAATAGAGCTTACTTTTATGCTCACACTTTGGCCAGTTGAAACCCTGACATGTATTCTTAAATGGGATTGCATCAGATTTTTAATATCTTGTCGTGTTCCTATTTGAAAGTTCTCATTAACGTTAAGATTGTCTTGTGACTCATGGATCAGAAACTCTTGTTAGATGATATCTGGTTGTTTGGACGACCTTGACTTTGCAATGATTCATTATTCCTCTAAGTGCCGCTGTTGGTTAGTGTGTGCTGATTTGAAACAAATAAAGACTCTCCTCTTCTAGGCGTTACCACATAGAATCAACAACTTATGCTCATTTGCTAGTGTTTGTCGAATGTGTATGGACGGACTGCCATTGTCTACGGGCGAAATATTTTTTATTTTGCTTCCTTAGGTTCATGAAACATTGTGCTAATATCTGAGCAGGATTGCAGTAATTCGAATATGGATGTTCTTTGTCTTCTCGGTACATGGACAAATCGCTACTCCGTCTGGATTTCAACATGGCGAGTGCAGCTTCTTGTTCTGTTTGCTTTTGTCATGGCTGTTGCACACGGGCAGGTCCGTTATTCTATTCCCGAGGAGATGAACAAGGGATCAGTGGTGGGAAATATCGTTCAGGATCTCGGTTTGGATGCTAAAAGGCTGAAATCTGGCCGAGCGCGGATCTTTACGGAGGACAGTCGTGAGTACGTCGGTCTGAATGTGGATAAAGGCACTCTGATTGTGAGAGAGAGGATTGATAGAGAGGAGCTGTGCGCTCAAGTGTCTCCATGTTCTTTACATTTTCAGATTATTCTAGATAACCCAATGGAGCTCCATGGAATTGATGTAGAAATCTTAGATATAAACGATAATGCTCCTGATTTTACTAAAAAGGAAATTCATTTTCAAATAAGTGAATTAGCACTTCCTGGAGCTCGTTTTTCGCTTGACAGTGCTAAAGATCCTGATGTAGGTCAAAATTCACTGCAGACTTATAAACTTCATCCAACCGATTTTTTCAGCCTTAAAATACCTACTCATTCTGATGGCACAAAACTGGTTGAGATGATTTTGCTGCAGCCGCTAGACAGAGAAAAGCAGGGGGAACACCAACTGGTGTTAACGGCGTTTGATGGCGGCAGTCCCCAAAAAACGAGCACCATAAAGATAAACGTTGTTGTTCTTGATGCAAATGACAACGCTCCAGTTTTCAGTGAATCTGTTTATAGAGTCTCTTTAGCAGAAAACACTCCGAAAGGTTCCATTATTTTAAGAGTAAGTGCTACGGATGCGGACCAGGGAACAAATGGAGAAATAACGTACTCCTTTTCTCAAAGCAGTGATAGCATATTAGACCTTTTCGATATTAATAGCGCAACGGGAGCTATTTCAGTGGGCGGTTCATTGGATTTTGAGAAAACGAAAAAATATGATGTATATGTGGAAGCTACTGACAAGGGTGGATTAACAGACACCAGTAAGGTAGACATTGAAATTACTGATGTAAATGATAATGTCCCCATCATAAGTGTAATTTCGTTCTCAAACCCGATTGCAGAAGACTCTTCTCCCGAGACTATGATAGCCATGATTAACATCAAAGATTTAGATTCGGGGGAAAATGGGCAAGTTAAATGTGCATTAGATTCAAATCTGCCCTTCAGAATTAAATCGTTCTCATCGAATATCTATCATTTAATCAGCGATCGGCTTTTAGATCGCGAAAAAGTATCTGAATACTACATTACAATCATAGCTACGGATGAGGGTTCACCCTCTTTCTCTAGTAAAAAAAGCCTAACGCTTAAAATATCTGATGTGAACGACAACACCCCTGTTTTCCAGCGTCACTCATACACCGCTTATGTGATGGAAAATAATTCACCTGGAGTATATATATTTGCAGTGACAGCAACTGACAGAGACTCTGGTAATAATGCGCGCATTTCTTATTTTTTAGAAGATGTTTCTGTGAACGGAGTTTCTGCTTCGTCTTATATTTCAGTTAACGCAGAGAGCGGAGAGATTCTTGCTATTCGATCTTTTGATTTCGAGCAAACCAACGAGTTCAGTATTCGCGTAAAAGCGCAGGACGGAGGCAACCCGCCTCTCAGTAGCAACGTGAGTGTGAAAATTATTATTCAGGACCAGAATGACAACGCGCCTCAGATTCTGTATCCAGTACAAACTGGTGGCTCTGTGGTGGCTGAAATGGTGCCTCGTTCAGCAGATGTGGGCTATCTTGTCACTAAAGTGGTGGCTGTGGATGTGGACTCTGGACAGAATGCCTGGCTCTCATATAAACTGCAGAAAGCGACAGACAGGGCGCTGTTTGAAGTGGGACTACAGAATGGAGAAATAAGAACTGTGCGCCAAGTCACTGATAAAGATGCTGTGAAACATAAACTCACTGTTATAGTGGAGGACAATGGACAGCCCTCTCGTTCAGCTACAGTCAGTGTTAACGTGGCGGTGTCGGACACTTTCCCTGAAGTGCTCTCCGAGTTCACTGACTTTACGCACGACAAGGAATACAATGACAACCTGACGTTTTATCTAGTCTTGGCCTTGGCTGTAGTTTCATTTCTCTTCATTTTGTCCATCATAGCTATACTGTCAGTGAAATGCTACAGATGGAGACGTGAGCGGATGTTCTACAAATCCGGCGCCAATCTGCCAGTTATTCCGTATTATCCGCCCCTTTACGCAGACGTAGGGGGAACAGGAACTTTAAAGCATATGTACAATTATGAAGCTTACAGAACCACTGACTCTAGAAAGAGTGATCTGAAATATGCCAGACCTCCAGCTGAGAGCATTATCAGTCTAGACTGCAGTGGAACACAAACACTTGCGCATGCGCAGCGGATGGATATAGCTAATGGTGATTCTCATCAGGTGAGGTACACTCCAATTTCATTTTTTATTTCGATAATAAAAGTTATTTTCAGCTGATTATCAACTTTAATACTTTAGATATTTTTTTCATTAAACCTAAGGTCATTGGTTACCCTGTTAATGTTATATTTCCTTTCTTTCCCCCATTTTTTCTGTTGAGAATTTGGTATACATTAAGTAAACGCCCCGCTATTATTTCTGCTGTGGTTATAGTCCTGCTCGCAGTTGGGCTATGACAGTTTACATTTGTGCTTGTTTGAGCTAGGGAATTTTTGCACCTCTTTGCCAGAGCTTGATCTCTGTCTTCGTTTCAAAAATTGCATTGCTATTACACGACCTGTTGTTAATACTTCACATGCTTGTGTAGTTCGGTAAACTGGACTCTTAGTGCCGCTGTAGGTCAAAGAGTTGCAGACTGCGGATTTTTTTTTTTCTTTTCAGAACCACCCCCTTCATTCACACGCGTACACAGAGAAAGGGAGATGAACAGAGCACAGCGAGGTAAAAGCGAAATCTAACTACCAAAATTACTACCTTTGACCTTCGTACTTGTTGTCAGTCAGCTGATGCTTCGGGACGCCGCAATTAATCATATATGGTTGGATTATATTATATTCCTTTTTTATTCTGGAGCAGAAGAAAATATCGGACAAAACAATGGCGCTGCAAGTACTATTGGTTATTTGTCTTCTCTTCCTCTCTTCAGTGCACGGACAGGTCAGTTACTCCATTCCTGAGGAAATGTCAAAAGGTTCTTTAGTCGGTAACATTGCGCAAGATTTGGGTTTAGATGTAAAAAGACTAAAATCGGGTAAAGCTCGTATTTTTACTGGGGACCACACTGAATACATCGAGCTGAATATAGAAAGGGGAACGTTGGTTATCAAAGAGAGAATAGACCGAGAGACTCTGTGCGGGCAGACATCGCCTTGTGCACTGCATTTTCAGATTATTCTTGAAAATCCAATGGAATTTTACAGTGTTACCGTCGAGGTTCAGGATGTAAACGACAACTCACCCCTATTCAAAAGGATGGAAATGAATTTCAGAATTAGTGAGTCAGCTGTATCTGGGGCGAAATTTATTTTAGAAAGAGCAGTGGACCCGGATGTTAGCTTAAATAGTCTTCAAAGTTATTCCCTAAATCCCACAGACAATTTTTCTTTGAAACTGCAAAATCAGCTAGATGGAAGTAAGATTGTCCAAATGGTTCTTCACAAACCTCTTGATCGTGAAAAGCAAGAACAGTTCTCTTTAGTCCTGATTGCTGTAGATGGCGGCGATCCGCCGTTATCTGGCACAGCACAGATACACATCACAGTGTTAGATGTCAACGACAATGCGCCCGTTTTTACACAAGAATTGTATAAAGCAACTATTAAAGAGAATTCCCCAAAAGGCACAGTGGTTACACAAGTGAGCGCCTCAGACGCCGACAAAGGATCTAATGGTAAAATAAGATATTCAATAACAAATACACTCGAGATTTTTCCCGTATTGTTTGAAATTAATGAGACAAATGGCGAGGTTAAAGTGTCTGGAAATCTAGATTATGAAAAGTCTCGTCACCATCAAATTCATGTGCAAGCAACTGACGATGGTGGTCTAACCGATTCGTGTAGAGTTAATGTAGATGTTACCGATATAAATGATAATACGCCAGTTATTAATATAATGTCTAAACTCAATACCATATCTGAAGACTCAAAATCGGACACTGTTGTGACAATAATAAACGTCCAAGACCCAGACTTTGATGAAAATGGGCAGGTTCACTGTTTCCTGAATCCAAATATACCATTTACCCTAAAATCAACCGCGAGCAATTTCTTCACTTTGGTGACCGGGAGTGATTTAGATCGAGAAAGAATGTCTGAGTATAACATCATTGTGGTGTGCGCTGATGAAGGAACTCCCTCCCTCTCCAGCAGCGTCACTCTCTCTTTACAGATATCAGATATCAATGACAACGCACCTGTATTTGAGAAGAGCTCATATGAGGCCTCCATTTTAGAAAATAACACACCAGGTCTCTCCTTGTTCACAGTCAAAGCAAGAGACGCAGACTCGAAACAGAATGCCCATATTTCTTACATACTGGAGAAGTCTTCGGTTAACGGAGTGCCCGTTTCCTCTTACGTGTCCGTCAGTGCTGATAGTGGCGTTATTCAAGCAGTGTGCTCTTTTGATTTCGAGCAAATTAAACATTTTAATTTCCGTGTCAAAGCGCAGGATGGAGGCAACCCGCCTCTTAGTAGTAATGCAAGTGTGAAAATCAGTATTCAAGATCAGAATGACAACGCGCCTCAGATTCTGTATCCAGTACAAACTGGTGGCTCTGTGGTGGCTGAAATGGTGCCTCGTTCAGCAGATGTGGGCTATCTTGTCACTAAAGTGGTGGCTGTGGATGTGGACTCTGGACAGAATGCCTGGCTCTCATATAAACTGCAGAAAGCGACAGACAGGGCACTGTTTGAAGTGGGCTTACAGAATGGAGAAATAAGAACTGTGCGCCAAGTCACTGATAAAGATGCTGTGAAACAGAAACTCACTATTGTAGTGGAGGACAACGGACAGCCCTCTCGTTCAGCTACAGTCAATGTTAACGTGGCGGTGGCGGACACTTTCCCTGAAGTGCTCTCTGAGTTCACTGACTTTACGCACGACAAGGAATACAACGACAACCTGACATTTTATCTAGTGCTGGCTTTGGCTGTAGTTTCTTTTCTGTTTATCGTGTCCATCATAGCTATACTGTCAGTGAAATGCTACAGATGGAGACGTGAGCGGATATTTTACAAATCCAGTGCCAGTCTGCCAGTTATTCCGTATTATCCACCCCTTTACGCAGACGTAGGGGGAACAGGAACTTTACGGCATATGTACAATTATGAAGCTTGCAGAACCACTGCCTCCAGAAGAAGTGATTTGAAATACGCCGGGACGTCTGAACGGGATGTCATTAGTCTGGACAACAGCGGAACACAAACACTGACTCATGCTCAGATGGAGAAACTAACCAATTTTGGTGATCAGGTGAGATTTCTAAATTATTTTGAATTCAGCTCTCATAAAATAATCATAATGTTTTAGGTATAATCATAATGTCAGTAAAGGTATCCAAGTTGTCTAAATGTCTAGTAGTATTAACTTAAAGCGACCAAATATGTTCGAGTTGATGGCGTTTAGATATGAGTTAAATGCATGCCTGTAGCTATCATTTAGGACACCAAGGTCATGTCCTTTAAGTTTTTCCATGGAGATAAATTGATATTTAATAGTATTATGAATAGTGCTAAGCGGTCAGAAGTCAGATAGAAATCTATCCGGATATTGGTCTAATTAATTCTGTGCATAAACGGTATTTTCGATACGTGCGCAGCCTACTCAATAGCTTTCTCACAGCTCACATAAACTCCAATGACCATAATCAAGTGTTCCTCATGTGATGTTTGAGAAACACCGCAAGTTACGACTTACAGAAACAAGTGAGTGGCACGTGATGGTTTCGGAAGGAGAGACGGGCAATGCTGGAATTTAATTTAAGATGTAGGCTGCTGTGCGATTGTACCAGAAGAAAAATGTTTACAAGTAAAACAGGATACTATGCAACAATAACTCCCATCAAGCTTGTACTTCTTACTCGATAGAATGCCCTCTAATATTTTGTAGAAGCTGTAGCCTGCGTAAAGTTATTACAGCTAACACACTGCCCAGACAAATGCCAACAAATGCAGTGTGTTCATCTGTTGCGAGGCAAGTTTATTTATACATAAAAATATGACATTTTTGCAACATATTTTTCTTTTGCGTTTTTAATTTGTGGCTGGTTATCTATATCAAATTAGTTTAAAGGGTGCTCCAGTATGTATAGATGCTAATCAAATCCCAAGCAATGCATAAGTCCAGGCTTATTTCAGTGCAGTCATGGTGTCTATTTTAGTTTGATCACTTTTAGTCCATTAATGCCAATGCTGGATTCTAGTCGAATTTCTAGTGTCGAATTTTCATCGATGTATTATCACTGAAATTATTAAGTGATTGTTGGTGCTGTAAAAATGAATTTAAAGGCATAAATTTACAGGGGCGTAAATTTCATCTAACAGTTGGGGGGGGACAATAAACATAAAATTTCTCAAGAGCAATTTTTGAAGGGGACACAAATAATACAGCCAAAATTGTACTTGTAAGGATATGTGTACACAGAGGAATGCCTTACTACTAATATTAGTGTAGCATGGTGACGTGCCATTATTCTTCTTCTCAAAGTTTCTGTCTGGTTCAGTGATAAAGCTGACTAAATTGACCAAAATATTCTTCTTCAAAACCATTTATTTATTGCAATATTTTTGAAGTTGTTTATAACCAAGTCACCAAATTGCAACGAAATTTTAATTTAACTTTAAACATAATGGCTGTTATTGTGAAAAAAGTGTCCCCATATAAAATAAATAAAATGATTTTGTAAAAAATAAAATTATTAGGTTATAGTCACTGCTCTATATGTAGTAATAAAAATAGCTGTAATTTAAAGCAAACTTACATGATGGGACAGAGACTAAACAAAAGTACTTTTTTATTTACTGTCTCCTTTGCCTGTGACACCGTGACGTTAGTATTTACATAAGCACCCATTCTTATAAATATGTTTTGCCTTAATTAAAGCTAAATTGCTTTGATATGGGGACGTTTTGTACTTACTTGGCGTTTTGGTGCACTGAAAAATGATCTAATGTCCGATTTTCTTTTCTATGCCATTTTATCTGGCCAACAACACAAAGCGATAGTTGTTTAAATATGAGTTAGGTTCACTTCGCGATCATATTATAATTATTAAATTATCTTGCGTCCTCCACATAGTATTTTAGGTTTCGTCTGGGACAGAGGACGTCTCTTACTAACGTTATATTCAACTGCAGCAAGTTCGCTGATTTGCCACTCAACATGATATTGAGCAAAACCCAACACAACGGTAGATTTACAATTTTAGACTAATATCAGTTCACACATAGGCTTATCGCCGTGTTAGTTGTAGTGGGTGACTTACTATCCAAAAAGCTTACTATTAAACAAGCTACCAAACAAGCTAGGTAACGTTATAATCGCTAACATAGCGGACTCATGGAAAAATACATTGGTTATCATCATTTTTTGTCATGACTAATTACTCTGCATCGTCTGTATTAAAGAGAAAAGAATCACTTCATCCGATGTTTAAAGTGAATAATATAGCCTTGACAGCCTACTTACTGGAGTTTCACAACTACTGTCTGAAGAGTTTTGCTCTTGTGTGTGTAGTTGAGGTGCGCGGTGGACCAAACCACTGTGAGCCGGGGGGGGGGGGGGGGGGGGGGGGACGGGGACTCAAAATATTTCTAAACTTAAAACGCTTTTTTTGCCCAGTTTGTATTGATTTACTACTTACAACATTATTTTAAATATATTTCATTATATTATTTACAATAGCGTGGTTTTTAATGATATTTTAGGGGGGGACAGCCCTCAGATGGGGGGGAGGGGTCCTGACCCCCCACCCCCCTGCGATTTACGCCTATGTAAATTTAAACTATAGTCAAAAAATCTAAATTAAAAAAAAATCTCAGGGGAGCATGTCCCCCAACCCCTCTAGGGGATTTAAATGTCTTTAACTGTTTTTAAATGTCTTTTGATTACAGTACAAGTCCACTCAGTTTGATGTAATAGGCCTATTACTCCACATGGCCAATGTATGTTAAGAATACTTGTAAAAGCAACTTCTTTTAGTGAAAAGTGGTCTCTAGCCTTCTCCATACCATCTCTGGGAATTAATGGTGTTGAGTGAAAGGTTCACTCATGTACTGCTGTCCGTGGTGCTTAAATGTAGACTGCTCTTGGCTCTTAAAGGGCGCGTTGTTCGATGTAAAGACTGTGAAATTGAACAAAGCTTGTGGATTTAGTTTTGACCGTTTTTAATAACTCCAGTTGAATTATGTATGTCAAAGAAAGAATAGGCCAATCCAAGAGTATGAGAACGGGAATCGCACTGCTCTATCTTCAAATTCTAGTGAACTCTCCTGAGCTGTTCCGAATTAATGTTGAGATACTATACATAATTAATAATGCCTTATAATTTTAAAAGCTGAGGTCATGTAGACAAATCAGCTTTTCCTGTGGAGAAACGGAGAAAAGTTACGACGAAAATTATTACGGTGACCATCATATCTATACTGTCATTCAAATGCTACAAATGTAGACTTCACTGGATAATTTGCAAATCTAAGTAGTGATTCTAGAAAATAGTCATCTAGAATAGGCCAGACTGGGAACATTAAGAGCTCAGAGCATCCAACAAACAGAGAGAATCATTACTTTGGACAGCAGTGGAGCACAGACAACTAAACATGCGCAGAGGGAAAATAGTGCACTGATAATAGTGATCAGCTGAATTCATCTAGTTTAGCATATATTGTAAGCACTACATGTGATTTCAATCCTTATCAGTTTCCCAAGCTTCTGTTCCGCTACAATACAAATAATTATAATATTAACGTTTAAGCCACAATTACCTCAATTCCATTTTGGGTGCAATATTTCTTCAGGACTCTAAGTGCCGCTCTTGGTCAGGATGTGAAGGGTTTAAATGTCCATTAGTAGTTCCTCCCTAGTGTTCTGACATCACGCAGACTGCAGAATTTCTCATCATTTCAGAACAGATCTGCACAATGTAAAAACCTCGGGTAGTGTTGTCTACCAATATTTTCAGATACTACATTCCATGTAACGATCATTTAAACACAATCATATTTTTCGCATCGTCTTGAGTAGATTTTAACGTTTAAAATATGGGCATTCCTTGTTCTCTCAACACCGGGAGAAGCTTCTGGGTTTTGTGTTGTCGACTGGATCTTATCGTTCTCTTTTGCTTTTTTGTGGCCTTTGGGCACGGGCAGGTCCGTTATTCTATTCCCGAGGAGATGAACAAAGGATCAGTGGTGGGAAATATCGTTCAGGATCTTGGTTTGGATGTTAAGAGACTGAAATCTGGCCGAGCGCGGATATTTACGGAGGACAGTCGTGAGTACATCGATTTGAATGTGGATAAAGGCACACTGATAGTGAGAGAGAGAATAGATAGAGAGGAGCTGTGCGCTCAAGTGTCTCCATGCTCTTTACATTTTCAGATTATTCTAGATAATCCAATGGAATTACATAGAATTGATGTAGAAATATTAGACATCAACGATCATGCTCCGGTTTTTACAAATAAGGAAATCGGTATCGATATAAGTGAGCTAGCACTGCCTGGTGCTCGATTTTCTTTAGACAATGCCAATGACCCCGATGTAGATTTAAATGCACTGCAGAAATACACAATTAGTCCAACTGATCATTTTGCATTAAAGGAAGTGACTGGGAATGATGGGATAAAATATGTCGAGATGATTTTAAAGGCAGCTCTTGACCGAGAAAAACAAGAGATACATCGTTTAATTTTAACAGCGTTCGATGGAGGCAGCCCTTCGAAGTCTGGGACGGTCAAAATCACTGTATCTGTTATGGATGTAAACGACAATGCTCCAGTATTTAGTCAGCCTTTGTACAGAGCATCTTTGTCAGAAAATTCACCGAAGGGCACGTTTGTTGCAAGGGTGCATGCATCCGATAGAGACAAAGGAACAAATGGTGATGTAGTCTATTCTTTTTCCTCTAGTTCTGGAAAAGCACTAGACTTATTCAGTATTGATGCTAACACGGGTAATATCACTGTCAACGATGATCTAGATTACGAAAGGACAAAGCAATTTCAATTAACTGTTGAAGCAACAGATAAGGGTGGATTAAAGGACTCATGCAAAGTGGCTATTGAATTAATCGATGTTAATGACAATGTTCCTGTTATCAGCATAATTTCTTTCTCTAATCCAGTCGCCGAAGACTCCGCTCCGGAAACAGTGATAGCGATGCTGAATGTGAAAGACGCAGATTCGGGTAAAAACGGACAAGTGAAATGTTCTATAACTCTACATATGCCTTTTAAAATTAAACCATCGACCTTAAATTTTTACAGTTTAGTAACGGAACAGGTTTTAGATAGAGAAATAACACCTGCATATAATATAACAATTCTAGTTAGTGATGAAGGATCTCCATCTTTCTCTTCAAATAAAACATTGATGCTTAAAATATCTGATGTGAACGACAACGCCCCTGTTTTCCAGCGTCACTCATACACCGCTTATGTGATGGAAAATAATTCGCCTGGAGTGTCTATATTTGCAGTGACAGCAACTGACAGAGACTCTGGTAATAATGCGCGCATTTCTTATTTTTTAGAAGATCTTTCTGTGAATGGAGTTTCTGCTTCGTCTTATATTTCAGTTAACGCAGAGAGCGGAGATATTCTTGCTATTCGATCTTTTGATTTCGAGCAAACAAAAGAGTTCAGTATTCGCGTAAAAGCGCAGGACGGAGGCAACCCGCCTCTCAGTAGCAACGTGAGTGTGAAAATTATTATTCAGGACCAGAATGACAACGCGCCTCAGATTCTGTATCCAGTACAAACTGGTGGCTCTGTGGTGGCTGAAATGGTGCCTCGGTCAGCAGATGTGGGCTATCTTGTCACTAAAGTGGTGGCTGTGGATGTGGACTCTGGACAGAATGCCTGGCTCTCATATAAACTGCAGAAAGCGACAGACAGGGCGCTGTTTGAAGTGGGCTTACAGAATGGAGAAATAAGAACTGTGCGCCAAGTTACTGATAAAGATGCAGTGAAACAGAAGCTCACTGTTGTAGTGGAGGACAACGGACAGCCCTCTCGTTCAGCTACAGTCAATGTTAACGTGGCGGTGGCGGACACTTTCCCTGAAGTGCTCTCTGAGTTCACTGACTTTACGCACGACAAGGAATACAATGACAACCTGACGTTTTATCTAGTGCTGGCATTGGCTGTAGTTTCCTTTCTCTTCATCGTGTCCATCATAGCTATACTGTCAGTGAAATGCTACAGATGGAGACGTGAGCGGATGTTTTATAAATCCGGCGCCAATCTGCCAGTTATTCCGTATTATCCGCCCCTTTACGCAGACGTAGGGGGAACCGGAACTATACAGCATATGTACAATTATGAAGCTTACAGAACTACTGACTCTAGGAAGAGTGATCTGAAATACGCCAGACCTCCTACTGACAGCATTATTAGTCTGGACAACACTGGAACTCAGACCATCACGCATGCGCAGAAAAAACAACTGGCAAATGACCCTGAAGATCAGGTAAGATGTATGAAATGATAAGCTTTTAGCGCTGAATACATTGCTGTAGATTTAGTCTTTAGCTAATCTTGTATGTTTTGGCCCGTGCTTATCAGTATTTCTTGGTATTGTATTTTATTCTCTTTCCAGTAGCAACACTCTGAGGCTTTAACAATTAATAAATACGTTAACCTTTTAAAAAAACGTTTTTAAATAGCTATTGCATTGAGTCGTCAACGGAACGTGCATATATGATACTTTTTGCTGTACTTTCGTTGTAATATTTCTTAAGTGCTCAGAGTGACGCTGTTGGTCAGGCTGTGTGGATTTTAAACGCTCCTGGAGAGGTCCAGCCTTATTTGCGACGTCACACAGACTGCAAAATTTTGCTTAATTTATCGTTGCGTCTCAAATGCGTACAAACAAAACGTCTGAGCTTAGAAGCGGCATCAGATATTACATCACTATTCCTTTTATTTCACGGTAATGAGTGTTTATCGATGAAGATGGATTGCAGCTTTTGGAATATAGGTTTCTTTTGTTCTCTCTACGCCTGGAAAAGTGGTTCCTTCACCGGTGTATTTTTGTGGTCGATCCGGTTTCTCACTATATTTCCCTTTTTTGTGGCCGTCACACTCGGGCAGGTCCGTTATTCTATTCCAGAAGAAATGAACAAGGGATCAGTGGTGGGAAATATCGTTCAGGATCTCGGTTTGGATGTCAGGAGACTGAAATCTGGCCGAGCGCGGATCTTTACGGAGGACAGTCGTGAGTACATCGGTCTGAATGTGGACAAAGGCACGTTGATAGTGAGAGAGAGGATAGATAGAGAGGAGCTGTGCGCTCAAGTGTCTCCATGCTCTTTACATTTTCAGATTATTCTAGATAATCCAATGGAGCTTCATCAAATCGATCTAGAAATTTTGGATATTAATGATAACGCTCCATTTTTTGCGAGAAGAGAAATCAATTTTCAAATAAGTGAGATGGCTCTCTCTGGAGCTAAATTTTCTTTAGATAGCGCATATGACCCGGATGTAGGATTCAATTCTCTTCAGAGATACACACTTCACCCAACAGATCATTTTGCTTTGAAAGAATTGACTGAAAATAATGATTTAAAACACGTAGAAATGGTGTTGCAGAAATCGTTAGACAGGGAGAATCAAGAAGAGCATGCATTAACTCTGATAGCATTTGATGGCGGTAACCCACAAAAATCGGGTACTGTGAAGATAATTGTTACAGTTGTTGATGCCAACGATAATGCGCCAGTCTTTAGTTTGCCTTTATATCGAGTTACCCTGTTGGAAAATTCAAGGAAGGGCACGCATGTGACGACAGTATCTGCTAATGATAAAGACCAAGGGACAAATGGTAAAGTGACGTATTCGTTTTCGCAAAGCACAGGAAAGAACTTGAATTTGTTTAATATTGACTCTGAAACCGGTGATATCACAGTTAACGGTGAACTCGATTTCGAAAAAACAAAACATTTTCAAATAAATGTCGAAGCAACAGACAATGGCGGCTTGACAGATTCCTCAAAAGTGACGATTGAAATTGTTGATGTTAATGACAATGCACCGGTCTTAAGCATAATTTCATTTTCTAATGCAATTCCTGAAGACTCCACACCCGACACGATAATAGCAATGATGAATGTTAAAGATTTAGATTCTGGGGAAAATGGAAATGTGAAATGTACGACAGATCAAGACGTGCCATTCAAAATTAAACCCACCTCAACAAATTTCTACAGCTTAGTTACTGCGCAATATTTAGATCGTGAGAAAATATCTGATTACAATATAACGATCACAGCTGCAGATGAAGGATCTCCATCTTTATCTACAAATAAAACACTGAGGCTTAAAATATATGATGTGAACGACAACGCCCCTGTTTTCCAGCGTCACTCATACACCGCTTATGTGATGGAAAATAATTCACCTGGAGTGTCTATATTTGCAGTGACAGCAACTGACAGAGACTCTGGTAATAATGCGCGCATTTCTTATTTTTTAGACGATGTTTCTGTGAACGGAGTTTCTGCTTCGTCTTATATTTCAGTTAACGCAGAGAGGGGAGAGATTCTTGCTATTCGATCTTTTGATTTCGAGCAAACCACAGGGTTCAGTATTCGCGTAAAAGCGCAGGACGGAGGCAACCCGCCTCTCAGTAGCAACGTGAGTGTGAAAATTATTATTCAGGACCAGAATGACAACGCGCCTCAGATTCTGTATCCAGTACAAACTGGTGGCTCTGTGGTGGCTGAAATGGTGCCTCGGTCAGCAGATGTGGGCTATCTTGTCACTAAAGTGGTGGCTGTGGATGTGGACTCTGGACAGAATGCCTGGCTCTCATATAAACTGCAGAAAGCGACAGACAGGGCGCTGTTTGAAGTGGGACTACAGAATGGAGAAATAAGAACTGTACGCCAAGTCACTGATAAAGATGCAGTGAAACAGAAGCTCACTGTTGTAGTGGAGGACAACGGACAGCCCTCTCGTTCAGCTACAGTCAGTGTTAACGTGGCGGTGGCGGACACTTTCCCTGAAGTGCTCTCCGAGTTCACTGACTTTACGCACGACAAGGAATACAACGACAAACTGACATTTTATCTAGTCCTGGCCTTGGCTGTAGTTTCTTTTCTCTTCATCGTGTCCATCATAGCTATACTGTCAGTGAAATGCTACAGATGGAGACGTGAGCGGATGTTTTATAAATCCGGCGCCAATCTGCCAGTTATTCCGTATTATCCACCCCTTTACGCAGACGTAGGGGGAACGGGAACTTTAAAGCATATGTACAATTATGAAGCTTACAGAACCACTGACTCTAGAAAGAGTGGTATGAAATACGCCCGACCTCCTGCTGAGAGCATCATTAGTCTGGACAGCAGTGGAGCACAGGCTCTTACGCATGCGCAGAAGATGAAATCTAATGACTATGATCAGGTGAGAAACCTCTTACTGCAATATATCTTGCCAGGTCTGGTTTTCACTTTTTTGCCATACTGCAAGATAATCGAAACCATTCTCTGTTTTGGTTTAAAAATTAACCGATTCCCGGTATGTATGTATGTATGTATGTATGTATGTATGTATGTATGTATGTATGTATGTATGTATGTATGTATGTCTGTCTGATTTGATCTGGTGTAATATTCCTTTAGTGCTCTAAGTGACGCTGTTGGTCAGGCTGTGTGGATACTAAACGCCATATTTAGATCCTCCCCTGTGTTCTGACTGCATGCAGCTGGGGCTTTTCTTCAGTTGGGACTGTCTCTCGCTTAATCAAGCAACGCCAGCCACCGTTTAACACGTCCGGGAAATAGTTCATATGTTTTTTTGTTTGTTTGTTTTTTAAACTTAAAAGTCCTAGTCCTTAAAGATTAGTTTGTAATATGAACGGCCTTTGTTTCTTCGGTGCTCGGATAAGATGCTCTACCTTACGCGTTTCGACATGGCTGACAATGCTTCTGGTTGGATTTGCTTTTGTCATGGCCGTTGCGCACGGGGAGGTCCGTTATTCTATTCCCGAGGAGATGAACAAAGGATTAGTGATAGGAAACATCGTTCAGGATCTTGGTTTGGATGTTAAGAGACTGAAATCTGGCCGAGCGCGGATCTTTACGGAGGACAGTCGTGAGTACATCGGTCTGAATGTGGATAAAGGCACTCTGGTAGTGAGAGAAAGGATAGATAGAGAGGAGCTGTGTGCTCAAGTGTCTCCATGCTCTTTACATTTTCAGATTATTCTAGATAATCCAATGGAGCTACATCGAGTTGATGTTGAAATATTGGATATCAATGATCATGCACCTGCTTTCGACAGAAAAGTAATCAGTTTTGAAATAACCGAAACTGTTCCCCCTGGTGCACGATTTTCTTTAGACAGTGCGCATGATCCCGATGTTGGACTGAATACACTGCAAAAATACACCCTTAATCCATCTGATCACTTCGTTTTGAAAGAATTATCTCGGAGTGATGGTATCAAATATTTTGAGATGGTTTTAAAAGCACCTTTAGACAGAGAGCAACAAGAGGGTCATAATTTAATTTTGACAGCATTTGATGGTGGCACTCCTCAGAAATCGGGAACAGTTAAGATAACTGTTACTGTCCTTGACGTAAACGACAATTCTCCTGTGTTCAGTCAGCCAATATACCGAGTGTCTTTGTCAGAAAATTCTCCAAAGGACACTGTAGTGGTGACAGTCAGTGCTACTGACAAGGACAAAGGGTCTAATGGAGAGGTTACCTATTCGTTTTCACAAAGCTCCGGGCGAGAGGCCATTGATTTGTTTAGTATTGTGTCACATACTGGAGAAATAAAAGTGAAGAGTTTCATTGATTTTGAAAAGTCCAAACAGTACGAACTGAATGTCGAGGCGATGGATGAAGGTGGTCTAACTGATACTAGTAAAGTGTTCGTTGAAATTACAGATGTTAATGATAATTCCCCTATTATCAGTGTTATTTCATTTTCCAGCCCTATCCCAGAAGATTCTGCCCGGGGGACTGTTATAGCAATGTTGAATATTAAAGACATTGACTCAGGAAAAAACGGACAAATTAAATGCACAGTGAATTCAGATCTGCCGTTTCACATCAAAGCGACATCCTCTAATTTCTATAGTTTAGTTACCGACCGTATTTTAGATCGTGAAATGTTTTCTGAATACATTATAACGATCACAGCTACAGATGAAGGATCTCCATCTTTATCTACAAATAAAACACTGACGCTTAAAATATCTGATGTGAACGACAACACCCCTGTTTTCCAGCGTCACTCATACACCGCTTATATGATGGAAAATAATTCACCTGGAGTGTCTATATTTGCAGTGACAGCAACTGACAGAGACTCTGGTAATAATGCGCGCATTTCTTATTTTTTAGAAGATGTTTCTGTGAACGGAGTTTCTGCTTCGTCTTATATTTCAGTTAACGCAGAGAGGGGAGATATTCTTGCTATTCGATCTTTTGATTTCGAGCAAACCAAAGAGTTCAGTATTCGCGTAAAAGCGCAGGACGGAGGCAACCCGCCTCTCAGTAGCAACGTGAGTGTGAAAATTATTATTCAGGACCAGAATGACAACGCGCCTCAGATTCTGTATCCAGTACAAACTGGTGGCTCTGTGTTGGCTGAAATGGTGCCTCGTTCAGCAGATGTGGGCTATCTTGTCACTAAAGTGGTGGCTGTGGATGTGGACTCTGGACAGAATGCCTGGCTCTCATATAAACTGCAGAAAGCGACAGACAGGGCGCTGTTTGAAGTGGGACTTCAGAATGGAGAAATAAGAACTGTACGCCAAGTCACTGATAAAGATGTTGTGAAACAGAAGCTCACTGTTGTAGTGGAGGACAACGGACAACCCTCTCGTTCAGCTACAGTCAGTGTTAACGTGGCGGTGGCGGACACTTTCCCTGAAGTGCTCTCCGAGTTCACTGACTTTACGCACGACAAGGAATACAACGACAACCTGACATTTTATCTAGTGCTGGCATTGGCTGTAGTTTCTTTTCTCTTCATCGTGTCCATCATAGCTATACTGTCAGTGAAATGCTACAGATGGAGACGTGAGCGGATGTTTTATAAATCCGGCGCCAACCTGCCAGTTATTCCGTATTACCCACCCCTTTACGCAGACGTAGGGGGAACAGGAACTTTACAGCATATGTACAATTATGAAGCTTACAGAACCACTGACTCTAGAACGAGTGATCTGAAATACGCCAGACCTCCTACTGAGAGCATCATTACTGGAACACAAACCATCACGCACGCGCAGAGGGAGAAAACTTGTGCCGAATATGATGAGGTGAGAGCTACTAGTAACAACATATCTTTAAGAAGGTAGACAATGTCTTTGAGAATAGACAGTATTTCTGATACTTGCTCTTTATATACAAAATACTCTTTTACGTTTCTTATATGACGGTCGTAGGAAAACGTGTAGTTTTTTTTTTATTTTGTAGCGAAATGCTTAAGTATTTGGTGTTTTAGTTTTGTATATGGAGAAAAATATTTTTGCGTGTTAATGTCATGTACACGGTACACGGTACACGCGGTAACGTTAGAGCTGCACTACAGCTAAGAATTCTATTCAGAGGACTCGTCAAACTCAGCACCTTCTGTTTGTGACCAGTTAATTAATACTTCAGCAGTGTGTTTAAAAAATGGACTCGTCAGTGAGCAAATGAAGAAGCAGAAGTATGTTGACTTATACGATTCTATCCACGATGTTTGAAATCTATGACTTAGGATATTTACATTTACATTTTACATTTACAGCATTTGGCAGACGCCCTTGTCCAGGGCGACTTACATTCATCTCATTTACACATTTGAGCAGTTGAGTGTTAAGGGTCTTGCTCAAGGGCCCAACAGTGGCAGCTTGGCAGTGCTGGGATTTGAACTCACAACCATCCAGTCAGAAGTCCAACGTCTTAATCACTTAGCCACCATTGTCCTGTATTTTTAATGTATTTGTAATGTATTTTTAATATATATTTTTTAATGTCTTTCAAGATTTCATATAAATAAATTACTTCATATAATTCATCATACAGGTTGGAGCCACAATAGCACGTTGGTCCAATGATGTTTATTTACAGTGTCCATGGTGATACAAACAGTCCCAAAAATTAAAAATTAAAAAGTGACCAAAACCCAAACAATGAAACCCAAAGGAACAATATAGAAAAAAAGGATATTTACAATATACATAGAGATCCATCTACACCAGGATTAATATATACACTCTGAATAAGCACTTCACTTGCAAATAAAATCATAAATTTCCTCCAACCTACCACAACTTCCTCCTTAACATTCCCCTGGACTGTGGGCCAGAGCCTTCCTTATGAAGCATAGGCTCCGCCCACAGACCTACAGCTCTCTTTCAAACGATGTCTTTGCCATTCAAAATATAAAATACCATATATTTTAAATACATTTTCAGTTGCAGTACTTTGTAGTATTTTGATATATTTACATGAGAGATAACTTGTGTGAAAATAGATGTTGCTCTGTTTTGTCAATTCGTGCCATCCAGCGCAAAAATAATTGCAACAAGTTCACAGTTTTGTTTATTTATTTATTTTCCAATACTGCAAACAGATTACCTATGTCTGTCTGTCTGTCTGTCTGTCTGTCTTTGTCTGGCTTTCGTTACCAGTTGTACTATTTCTTTGATGCTCTGAGTGACGCTGTTGGTCAGGGTTACAGCTTTTAAAACTCTTATTTTAGATCCTCCCCTGTATTCTGATTGCATTCTGCTTTGCTTTCTCTTCACTTGGGACAGTGTTTGGATTAAAGAAGCATCACAGATGTATTACCCGTCAGCACTGTGCAAGATTGTTTTTTCAGTTAAAACTACTTTAAACTTTCTGAATCTTGTGTAGTTTACAGTAGTTATAATATGGGATTTCTTTGTTCCCTCGATGCCCGGATAAGTGATTCTACTGTCCGCGTTTCGACATGGCTGACAATGCTTCTGGTTGGATTTGCTTTTGTCATGGCCGTTACGCACGGGCAGGTCCGTTATTCTATTCCCGAGGAGATGAACAAGGGATCAGTGGTGGGAAATATCGTTCAGGATCTCGGTTTGGATGTTAAGAGACTGAAATCTGGTCGAGCGCGGATCTTTACGGAGGACAGTCGTGAGTACATCGGTCTAAATGTGGATAAAGGCACTCTGATAGTGAGAGAGAGGATAGATAGAGAGGAGCTGTGCGCTCAATTGTCTCCATGCTCTTTACATTTTCAGATTATTCTAGATAATCCAGTGGAGATGCATCGAGTTGACTTTGAAATATTGGATATCAATGATCATGCACCTGCTTTCGAAAGAAAAGAAATCACTATTGAAATCCCGGAAACTGCAGCCTCAGGTTCACGCGTTTCTTTAGACAGTGCGCATGATCCCGATGTTGGACTGAATACACTGCAGAGATACACCCTTAACCCCTCGGAATATTTCACTTTGAAAGAATTATCTCGGAGCGACGGTAGCAAATATTTTGAGTTATTATTAAAATTACCTTTAGACAGAGAGCGACAGGAAGAGCATAAATTACTTTTGACAGCATTTGATGGTGGCACTCCTCAGAAATCTGGAACAGTTAAGATAACTGTCACTGTTCTTGATGTAAACGACAATTCTCCTGTGTTCAGTCAGCCAATATACCGAGTGTCTTTGTCAGAAAATATTCCTAAAGATAGTTTAGTAGTGACAGTCAGGGCTACTGACATGGACAAAGGATCTAATAGCGAGGTTACCTATTCATTTTCACAAAGTACCGGAAAAGAGGCCATAGAATTATTTAATATTAATTCGGACACTGGAGAAATAAAAGTGAACGGTATATTAGATTTTGAAAAATCCAAACAGTACGAATTGAATGTAGAGGCGACTGATAAGGGCGGATTAATTGATACCAGTAAGGTGCTGATTGATGTTACTGATGTTAATGACAATCCTCCTGTTATCAGTGTTATCTCATTTTCTAACCCGATCCCTGAGGATTCCACCCCGGAGACTGTTATAGCAATCCTAAATATTAAAGACATAGACTCTGGAAAAAACGGACAAATTAAATGCACAGTGAATTCAGATCTACCGTTTCGCATCACAGCGACATCCTCTAATTTCTATAGTTTAGTCACAGACCGTATTTTAGATCGTGAAATGTTTTCTGAATACAATATTACGATCACAGCTACAGATGAAGGATCTCCATCTTCATCTACAAATAAAACACTGACGCTTAAAATATCTGATGTGAACGACAACGCCCCTGTTTTCCAGCGTCACTCATACACCGCTTATGTGATGGAAAATAATTCACCTGGAGTGTCTATATTTGCAGTGACAGCAACTGATAGAGACTCTGGTAATAATGCGCGCATTTCTTATTTTTTAGAAGATCTTTCTGTGAATGGAGTTTCTGCTTCGTCTTATATTTCAGTTAACGCAGAGAGCGGAGACATTCTTGCTATTCGATCTTTTGATTTCGAGCAAACCAAAGAGTTCAGTATTCGCGTAAAAGCGCAGGACGGAGGCAACCCGCCTCTCAGTAGCAACGTGAGTGTGAAAATTATTATTCAGGACCAGAATGACAACTCGCCTCAGATTCTATATCCAGTACAAACTGGTGGCTCTGTGGTGGCCGAAATGGTGCCTCGTTCAGCAGATGTGGGCTATCTTGTCACTAAAGTGGTGGCTGTGGATGTGGACTCTGGACAGAATGCCTGGCTCTCATATAAACTGCAGAAAGCGACAGACAGGGCGCTGTTTGAAGTGGGCTTACAGAATGGAGAAATAAGAACTGTGCGCCAAGTCACTGATAAAGATGCAGTGAAACAGAAGCTCACTGTTGTAGTGGAGGACAACGGACAGCCCTCTCGTTCAGCTACAGTCAGTGTTAACGTGGCGGTGGCGGACACTTTCCCTGAAGTGCTCTCCGAGTTCACTGACTTTACGCACGACAAGGAATACAACGACAACCTGACGTTTTATCTAGTCCTGGCTTTGGCTGTAGTTTCTTTTCTATTTATTGTCTCCATCATAGCTATATTGTCAGTGAAATGCTATAGATGGAGACGTGAGCGGATGTTTTACAAATCCAGTGCCAATCTGCCAGTTATTCCGTATTACCCACCCCTTTACGCAGACGTAGGGGGAACAGGAACTTTAAAGCATATGTACAATTATGAAGCTTACAGAACCACTGACTCAAGAAAGAGTGATCTGAAATACGCCAGACCTACTGAGAGCATCATTAGTCTGGACAGCAGTGGGGCACAGACAATCACGCATGCGCAGAGGGAGAAACCTTCTGCCGAATATCATGAGGTGAGAGCTACTAGTAACTTCATCTATGAAGGAATAGGCAGTGTTTCTGATGCTTGCTGTTTAAAAACAAAATAATCTTTTAAGTTTCTTATATTATGGTCGTAGAAAAAAATGTGTAGTTTGTTTTTTATATTTTCTATCGATATGCTTATGTATTTTCTATTTTATTATTTTATATGCAAAAAAACTATATCTGCTAATGTCATGTAAACGGATGCTCGCGCGATCATAGGTAAGGCGATAACGTTATAGCTGAACTTCGGCTTAGAACTCTATTCAGAGTTCAGGACTCGTCAAACTCAGCACCTTCTGTTTGTGACCAATTCGTTAATACTGCAGCAGTGTATTTTTTTATTTATTTATTATTGACTCCTCATTGAGCAAATGGAGAAGTAGAAGTATGTTGACTAACAAGTTTCTGTCGAGTATGTTTGAAATCCATGATTTAGGAAATTTTAAATATCTTTAAAGATTTCATATAAATAACTTTACACTCGCGGTGCGCTTTATTAGAACTCCTGTAATAATGCAGATACAGGTCAGGAGCTTCAGTTAATGTTCATAATATCAGAATGGGGAAAAAGTGTGGTCTCTATGACTTTAACGGAGGCATGGTTGTTGGTGCCAGGTGGGCCGGTTTGAGTATTTCATAAACTGCTGATCTCCTGGGATCACACACAACAGTCTCTAGAGTTTGCACAGAGTTTGCACAGAATGGTGCAAAAAACAAAAAACATCTAGTGAGCAACAGTTCTGTGGGTGGAAATGCCTTGTTGATAAGAGAAGTCAACAGAAAATTGCCAGAATTGTTCGAGCTTCCAGGAAGGATATAGCAACTCAAATAATCACTCTTTACAACTGTTGTGAGCAGAAAAGCATCTCAGCATGAGCAAAACATGAAACCTTGAGGTGGATGGTCAACAACAGCAGAAGACCACATCAGGTTCCACTCCTGTCAGCCAATAACAGGAATCTGAGGCTATCATGGGCACAGACTCCCCAAACCTGGACAGTTAAAGATTAGGGGGAAAAAATCACCTGGTCTTTGTCAATGAAGTGGCAGCTCAGTGGTTAAAAATGTTTGACTACTGATCAGAAGGTTGTGAGTTCAAAATCCCAACGACACCAAGTTGCCACTGCTGGGCCCTTGAGCAAGGCCCTTAACCCTCAAATGTTCAGTTGTATAAAAATTAGATAAATATAAGAGTCACTCTGGATAAGGGGGTCTGACAAATGCCATAAATGTAAAAAAAAAAAAAAAAAAAAAAAAGAAAGAAAGAAAAAGAAAAGAGAAAAAAATAAAAATAATAAATTAAATATCCAGTTTGGATGAGTCTGTGCCTATGATAGCCTAAGGTTCTTGTTCTTGGCTGACAGGAGAGTAACCTGATGTGGTCTCCTGTTGTTGTGGCCAGTCCACCTCAAGATTTAAGGTGTTGAGTGTTCTGAGATGCTTTTCTGCTCACCACAGTTGTAAAGAGTGCTTATTTGAGTTACTATAGACTTCCTGTCAGCTCAATCCAGTCTGGTCATTCTCCTCTGATCTCTCTCATCAACAAGATGTTTCAGCCTGCAGACCCTCTGCATATAGTATATATTTCGTTTTTTGCTTTTTCACCATTCTATGTAAACTCTATAGACTGCTTTGTGTGAAAATCCCAGGATATCAGCGTTTTCTGATACATTCAAACCAGCCCATCTGGTACCAACAACCGTGCCATGGTTAAAGTCATTGACATCACATTTTCCTCCCATTCTGATGTTTGATGTGTACATTAACTGAAGCTCTTGACCTGTATCTGCATGATTCTGTGCGTTGTGCTGCTGCCACACGACTGGCTGGTTAAATAACTGCATGAAAGTGCAGGTGTACAGGTGTTCTTAATAAAGTGGACGGTGAGTATATATTCCATCATACAGGATGCCACAAAAAGCTCTATTTAAAAAGACGCTTTTGTCTTTCAAAATATAAAATACTGTATTTATTTATTTATTTATTTTCAAATACATTTTTCAGTTGTAGCACTTTGTAGTATTTTTTTTTTATGTATTTACATGTGGGGTAAGTTGTGTGAAAATAGATTTTGCTCTGTTTTGTCAATCCCTGCCATCCTGTGCAAAAACCTCACAATTCACAATTGTAACTATTGTTTGCTGAACTGCAAACAGATTATCTCAGTCAGTCAGTCAGTCAGTCAGTTTGTCTTTGCCTGGCTTTCTATCTGCCTGTCTGTCTTTGTCTGGATTTCCTTACCAGTTGTAGTATTACTTTGATGCTCTGAGTGACGCTGTTGGTCAGGGTGACAGCTTTATATGATCCTTTTTAGATCCTTCCCTGTATTCTGACTGCATTCCGCATGGCTTTCTCTTCACTTGGGTCTGTCTTTGGATTAAAGAAGCATCACGGCTGTATTGCACTTCAACTCATTTGGAGATTTTTTTTCCAACTTAAAACCACTTTAAAGTTTCTGAATCGTGTGTAGCTTGCATTAATTATAATATGGGTTTTCTTTGTTCCCTCGATGCCTGGATAAGTGGCTCTACTGTCCGCGTTTCGACATGGCTGACAATGTTTCTGGTTGGATTAGCTTTTGTCATGGCCGTTGTGCACGGGCAGGTCCGTTATTCTATTCCCGAGGAGATGAACAAGGGATCAGTGGTGGGAAATATCGTTCAGGATCTCGGTTTGGATGTTAAGAGACTGAAATCTGGTCGAGCGCGGATCTTTACGGAGGACAGTCGTGAGTACATCGGTCTGAATGTGGATAAAGGCACTCTGATAGTGAGAGAAATGATAGATAGAGAGGAGCTGTGCGCTCAAGTGTCTCCATGCTCTTTACATTTTCAGATTATTCTAGATAATCCAATGGAGCTGCATCGAGTTGATGTTGAAATTCTGGATATCAATGACCATGCACCTGCTTTTCACAAAAAACAAATGAGCATTGAAATAGCGGAATCTGTTGGCCCAGGTGCACGGTTTTCGTTACAAAGTGCGCATGATCCGGATGTGGGACCAAATGCACTGCAGAGATACACCCTTAATCCCACGGATCATTTCAGTTTAAAAGAATTATCTCGTAACGACGGCAGCAAATATGTTGAGATGGTTTTAAAAACACCTTTAGACAGAGAGCTTCAGGAAGAGCATCAATTAATTTTGACAGCATTTGATGGTGGCACTCCTCAAAAATCTGGAACAGTTAAGATAACTGTCACTGTTCTTGATGTAAACGACAATTCTCCTGTGTTCAGTCAGTCAATATACCGAGTGTCTTTGTCAGAAAATATTTCGAAGGATAGTTTAATAATGGCAGTAAGTGCTACTGACAAGGATGAAGGATCTAATAGTGAGGTTACCTATTCATTTTCACAAAGCACCGGGAAAGAGGCCACGGATTTCTTCAGTATTGATTCAGACACTGGAGAAATAAAAGTAAAAGATTTTTTAGATTTTGAAAAATCCAAACAGTATGAACTAGATGTCGAGGCGATTGACAAGGGCGGACAAACTGATACCAGTAAAGTGCTTATTGAAATTACAGATGTTAATGACAATCCCCCTGTTATCAGTGTTATCTCATTTTCTAACCCGATTCCAGAAGATTCCTCCCCCGACTCGGCTGTTGCAATGTTCAATATTAAAGACACGGACTCCGGAAGAAATGGAGAGATTAGATGTAGAGTGAATTCTGATCTTCCGTTTCGCATCAAAACGACATCCTCTAATTTCTATAGTTTAGTCACAGACCGTATTTTAGATCGTGAAATGTTTTCTGAATACAATATTACGATCACAGCTTCAGATGAAGGATCTCCATCTTTATCTACAAATAAAACATTGATGCTTAAAATATCTGATGTGAACGACAACGCCCCTGTTTTCCAGCGTCACTCATACACCGCTTATGTGATGGAAAATAATTCACCCGGAGTGTCTATATTTGCAGTGACAGCAACTGACAGAGACTCTGGTAATAATGCGCGCATTTCTTATTTTTTAGACGATGTTTCTGTGAACGGAGTTTCTGCTTCGTCTTATATTTCAGTTAACGCAGAGAGCGGAGACATTCTTGCTATTCGATCTTTTGATTTCGAGCAAACCAAAGAGTTCAATATTCGCGTAAAAGCGCAGGACGGAGGCAACCCGCCTCTCAGTAGCAACGTGAGTGTGAAAATTATTATTCAGGACCAGAATGACAACGCGCCTCAGATTCTGTATCCAGTACAAACTGGTGGCTCTGTGGTGGCTGAAATAGTGCCTCGTTCAGCAGATGTGGGCTATCTTGTCACTAAAGTGGTGGCTGTGGATGTGGACTCTGGACAGAATGCCTGGCTCTCATATAAACTGCAGAAAGCGACAGACAAAGCGCTGTTTGAAGTGGGACTTCAGAATGGAGAAATAAGAACTGTACGCCAAGTCACTGATAAAGACGCTGTGAAACAGAAGCTCACTGTTGTAGTGGAGGACAACGGACAGCCCTCTCGTTCAGCTACAGTCAGTGTTAACGTGGCGGTGGCGGACACTTTCCCTGAAGTGCTCTCCGAGTTCACTGACTTTACGCAAGACAAGGAATACAACGACAACCTGACGTTTTGTCTAGTCTTGGCCTTGGCTGTAGTTTCCTTTCTCTTCATCGTGTCCATCATAACTATACTGTCAGTGAAATGCTACAGATGGAGACGTGAGCGGATGTTTTACAAATCCGGTGCCAATCTGCCAGTTATTCCGTATTATCCACCCCTTTACGCCGACGTAGGAGGAACAGGAACTTTACAGCATATGTACAATTATGAAGCTTACAGAACCATTGACTCTAGAACGAGTGATCTGAAATACGCCAGACCTCCTACTGAGAGCATCATTAATCTGGACAGCAGTGGAACACAGACTCTTACGCATGCGCAGACGATGAAATCTAGTGACGACTTTGACCAGGTGAGACCTATTTTTTCAAGAATGGCAGAGTACCATTTTTAATGACATTGTTCAAAGGTTTTTTTTTGTTTGTTTTTTTTTTGTTTTTTTTTCATTTCATTTCATCGTTGTTGGCACTGTTAAAACATTATTTCTTTGTGTCATACTTATTCTTTATCAGTAAATCAAGATTTAATAACAGGACTTGAAAGTCTACACCTAAGACAACAACACGTTCTATTATGGTATGTACAAAGCAGATAAAGCAGATATATAAAGACCACCCCCCTTTTACATAACATTACATGTCTAATTAAAATAATCATTAGGTTTGAGTAGTGGACTGAAGTAAAAAAGGAAGGGTGGCCCTAGACAGTCTTTTGGCCGTATTCACCGTAGTCATTGTGTTTATTGGAATTATATTTCATTTTGAAAACTTGCTGTAGTTCTTATGCTTGACGTCTGATTTATTTGACTTTTTGTCAAACGGAAAGTAAAGACTTTATGTATACAAGTTCACGGTGTCACGCGTCCACTGCGAGCAACCAACCTAAGGAAATGGCGGAGTTAGCAATAGGTTAGACCGCCGTTACAGTGATAATAATAATAATAATAATAATAAGAAGAAGAAGAAGAAGAAGAAGAAGAAGAAGAAGAAGAACAAGAACAAGAAGAACAAGAACAAGAAGAAGAAGAGGTCACAGTAGAAAAACACCACTAAAAAGTAACTTTTTATAATTTATTCAAGTAGCAGCTAGCACAGGATTTTAAACATATAAACATCGCTCCCTAAAACTATATGAAAACCATACACACACTAAAAATCTCTGCATACTTGTAGGCCAAAGTATTGTTATATATTTCCCAGTCTGCCTTGTTCCCCTGCATATATATATATTTATTTTATTATATATATATATATATATATATATATATATATATATATATATATATATATATATATATATATATATATATATATATATATATATATATATATATATATATATGTGTGTGTGTGTTTATTTGTTTGTTTATTTATTTATTTATTTTATTTTATTTTTTATTTATTTATTTTTTTTTAAATTGAAGAAAAACATTTATCCAACACCTATCCCCCATGTGAAAAAATTATTGCCCCATTAAACTTAAAATCTGGTTGTGCCACCTTTAGCAGCAATAACTGCAACCAAATGCTTCCAATGACTGGAGATCAGTCTTTCACTGATCTACTTAGTATCACTAGTCTTACTTCTGGGACTAGGATTTACTTCTATGCTTTGGATCATTGTCTTGCTGCATAATCCAGTTGCGCATGAGTTTCAATTTACAGACTGAAGTCCAGACATTCTCTGTTAGGATTTTCTGGTAGAGAGCAGAATTCATGTTTCCCTCAATTATTGCAAGTTGCCCAGGCCCTGAAGCAGCAAAGCATCCCCACACCATCACACTTCCACCACTATGCTTGACCACAGGTATGATGTTCTTTTTGTGGAATTCTGTGTTTGGTTTACGCCAGATGTAACGGGACCCCTGTCTTCCAAACAGTTCCACTTTCGACTCTTCAGTCCACAGAACATTCTCCCAAAAGGTTTGAATATCATCAAGGTGTTTTGGCAAAATTCAGACAAGCTTCAATGTTCTTCTGGGTTAGCAGTGGTTTTCACCTAACCACGCTTCCATGGATACCATTTTTACCCAGTGTTTTGCTGACAGTGGAGTTATGAACAATGACCTTTATTGATGCAAGAGAGGTCTGGAGGTCCTTTGATGTTGTCCTTGGCTCTTTTGTGACTTCCTGGATGAGTAGTTGCTGTGCTCTTTGATGAATTTTAGAAGGTTGGCCACTTCTGGGAAGGATCACTACTGTGCCAAGTTTTTCCATTTGGAGATTATATCTCTCACTGTGGTTCTTTTGAGTCCCAGAGCCTTTGAAATAGCTTTGCAACCATTCCCAGACTGATGTATTTCAATCACCTTCTTCCTCATAATTTCTGAAATTTCTTTCAATTTGTCATAGTGTGTTACTGAGTAAGAACTTTTAACCAACTTCATGCTGTTGAAAAAGTTCTATTTAAGTGTTGATTTGATTGAACAGGGTTTGCAGTAATCAGGCCTGGTTGCGTCTGGTCCAGCTGAACCCCATTATGAATGCAGTTTCATAGATTTGAGGAATTAGTAACTACGGGGGCAAATACATTTTCACACAGGCCCAGTTGGTATTGGATAATATTTTTTCTTCAATAAATAACATTAACATTTAAAAACTGTATTTTGTGTTTATTCAGGTTGCCTTTGTTTTATCTTAGATTTTGTTTTATTTTTTTTAAACAATTTAGTATGAGATATACACACAAATAGAAGAAATCAGGATGGTGGCAAATACTTTTTCACAGCACTGTATGCATCATAGCCATTTTGACTATATTATTCCTGACAGATTTATAACCGTATGGGGAAAAAAATCCCACCTCAAACTTTTTGGTGTCAACGTCCAGTTGGATGCAGATCACACTCCCTTATATGATGTTGGATGAATTACATCATGTTATTTATATCATGAAGTTTCACTGCAAGGGCTTAAGATTATAAGATTTGACATTCACTTTTCAGCCCCAAATAATGCTGTTAAGTTTAACTGTCCCAAATTACACGATGTCCCAATTCACGCTGTTCTCTTTTTTTGGGAAATGCAACTAGGAAGGCTACAAATATTAACTTTCCGTACTACACATATAATATAATAAATATAATATAATATGCATATAATATAATATACAAATAAATATACATATAATAAATCCTCTAAATCTGATATTTAATGATATAAATCATTAAATATTTATAAGCAATATTAGTTCTGATTAGGTGCAATAATTTTATAGTACTCTGAGTGACGCTGTTGGTCAGGGTGTGCAGTTTTTAAATGCTCATTCGTGGATCCTCCCCTGTATTCTGACTGCATGCACACACGACTTTTCTTCACTTGGGACTGTCTCTTGAATAAAAAACATCGTTGATTAATTATTGCCTTTGATCATATTTTTTTTCTTTTATTTAAGTCTATGTTTAAAAGTCTTAATAGTGTCGACTTTGGAGTATTAATAACATGTGTGGTATTTGTTCCTTCTATGCCCGGATAAGTGGTTCTACTGTCCGCGTTTCGACATGGCTGACAATGCTTCTGGTTGGATTTGCTTTTGTCATGGCCGTTGCGCACGGGCAAGTCCGTTATTCTATTCCCGAGGAGATGAACAAGGGATCAGTGGTGGGAAATATCATTCAGGATCTCGGTTTGGATGTTAAGAGACTGAAATATGGCCGAGCGCGGATCTTTACGGAGGACAGTCGTGAGTACATCGGTCTGAATGTGGACAAAGGCACGTTGATAGTGAGAGAGAGGATAGATAGAGAGGAGCTGTGCGCTCAAGTGTCTCCATGCTCTTTACATTTTCAGATTATTCTAGATAATCCAATGGAGTTACATAGAATTGACGTGGAAATACTGGATATCAATGATCATGCACCTGCTTTTGACAGAAAAGAAATAATTGTTGAGATCCCGGAATATGCTGCCCTTGAGTCACTCTTTTCGTTAGACAGTGCGCATGATCCCGATGTTGGGCTGAATGCACTGCAGAGATACACCCTTAATCCCACGGATCATTTCACTTTAAGAGAATTATCCCGGAGTGATGGCACCAAATACGTGGAGATGGTTTTAAAAACCTATTTAGACAGAGAGCAACAAGAGGAGCACAAATTAATTTTGACAGCATTTGATGGTGGATCTCCTCAAAAATCGGGAACAGTTAAGATAACTGTCACTGTTCTTGATGCAAACGACAATTCTCCTGTGTTCAGTCAGCCAATATACCGAGTGTCTTTGTCAGAAAATATTCCGACGGATAGTTTAGTAGTGACAGTCAGTGCTACTGACAAGGACAAAGGATCCAATAGTGAAGTTACCTATTCATTTTCACAAAACTCAGGAAAGGAGGCCATGGATTTGTTTACCATTAATTCGGACACTGGGGAAATAAAAGTAAAATCTTCCCTAGATTTTGAAAAGTCCAGGCACCATGAACTGGACGTTAAGGCGATGGATAAGGGCGGACTAACAGGTACCAGTAAAATGCTTGTTGAAATTACAGATGTAAACGATAATCCTCCTGTTATCAGTGTTATCTCATTTTCCAACCGGATCCCTGAAGATTCCGCCTCTGACTCGGCTGTAGCGATGTTTAATATTAAAGACATCGACTCTGGAAAAAACGGACAAATTAAATGCACAGTGAATTCAGATCTGCCGTTTCGCATCAAAGCTACATCCTCTAATTTCTATAGTTTAGTCACCGACCGTATTTTAGATCGTGAAATGTTTTCTGAATACAATATTACAATCACAGCTACAGATGAAGGATCTCCACCTTTATCTACAAATAAAACACTGACGCTTAAAATATCTGATGTGAACGACAACACCCCTGTTTTCCAGCGTCACTCATACATCGCTTATGTGATGGAAAATAATTCACCCGGAGTGTCTATATTTGCAGTGACAGCAACTGATAGAGACTCTGGTAATAATGCGCGCATTTCTTATTTTTTAGAAGATCTTTCTGTGAATGGAGTTTCTGCTTCGTCTTATATTTCAGTTAACGCAGAGAGAGGAGAGATTCTTGCTATTCGATCTTTTGATTTCGAGCAAACCAAAGAGTTCAGTATTCGCGTAAAAGCGCAGGACGGAGGCAACCCGCCTCTCAGTAGCAACGTGAGTGTGAAAATTATTATTCAGGACCAGAATGACAACGCGCCTCAGATTCTGTATCCAGTACAAACTGGTGGCTCTGTGGTGGCTGAAATGGTGCCTCGTTCAGCAGATGTGGGCTATCTTGTCACTAAAGTGGTGGCTGTGGATGTGGACTCTGGACAGAATGCCTGGCTCTCATATAAACTGCAGAAAGCGACAGACAGGGCGCTGTTTGAAGTGGGCTTACAGAATGGAGAAATAAGAACTGTACGCCAAGTCACTGATAAAGATGCTGTGAAACAGAAGCTCACTGTTGTAGTGGAGGACAACGGACAGCCCTCTCGTACAGCTACAGTCAATGTTAACGTGGCGGTGGCGGACACTTTCCCTGAAGTGCTCTCCGAGTTCACTGACTTTACGCAAGACAAGGAATACAACGACAACCTGACATTTTATCTAGTCCTGGCCTTGGCTGTAGTTTCCTTTCTCTTCATCGTGTCCATCATAGCTATACTGTCAGTGAAATGCTACAGATGGAGATGTGAGCGGATGTTTTATAAATCCGGCGCCAATCTGCCAGTTATTCCGTATTACCCACCCCTTTACGCAGACGTAGGGGGAACAGGAACTTTACAGCATATGTACAATTATGAAGCTTACAGAACCACTGACTCTAGAAAGAGTGACATGAAATACGCCAGACCTCCTACTGAGAGCATCATTAATCTGGACAACAGTGGAACACAGACCATCACACATGTGCAAAGGGAGAAAGTTGGTGATCACTATGATCAGGTGAGAGCTACAATAAAACAGGTCTACACACAGAGATATGGGCAGCTTTTTTGATAGCTGAAAATTATATATGTATTTCAAATACAAAATAAAATTTTTCTGTTTCATATTACTATTTTATGAGAAGTCGGTATATAATTTGTAACAAGATACGCTTTTGTTTATGTTTAATTACTATAAAGACAGTTTTGTGTTGCGTTTTAGTATTATCAAAATTTACTCATTACTTTTTTGTGGTGACAACATGTAAACTAATTTTGTAAACTAGTTTAAAATACCCTTTTGATATAGCGTGCCAGATCCGCTTCACGATGCAACAGCAAATAGGGTAATTATTAAATGCAACATCTTCTGTTTGTGCCAGTGCAGCAGTGTTACCATGTACCTGAATTTGTCAGGGTGAAAGCCAAATTCGTTGACTCAAAAACAAATATGGATAACAGGGTTTAAATGATTTCACATGTTCACTTTTGTCTCTTATTATTCATCATACTTTTAATTATAATTGTTAGAACCAATTGCTTTTTGAAGGGTTTTTGATGGATAGATTGAGAGAGAGAGAAAGGGGGGGGGGGGTCACTTTATTAATCCCAGAAGGAAATTCACAGATTACTGCAGCAATCCAAAAAGTAGAGTGTGCAAGAAATAGTATTCAGAATAATAAAAACATAAGCATGTTTTGTATATTTTTTTTTTTTATTGCATTGTATAAAAGTGAATATAGGTTTATATACACAAGTCCTCTATGTGAATGTGAACGCGTCAATTCAATATTGGAGTATCAACACCCAGAACGGTGAATGATTAGTGTAATGTGTGGAGCAAACGGTGCAAAACAGCATGTGGAACCACGGATGTGCAGCACAGTAGCTGTGATCAACAGTTGTACAGTGCAGTAATATTAGCATATATGCAGTAAGCAGTAAGAATGCAATCCAGTGTGAAATGTAGCATATGCACAATGAGCTTATACTAGGAGTGGGCTCTAATGCACTATAATGTCCTGGCACAGGGAAGAATTGTTGTACAGGCTGATCGGTGATGGTAAAAATGGTCTCTTGTGTCGTTTCTTGCTAGAGTGCAGTTGAATGAGTCTTTTACTGAAGGTGCTCTGCTGTTTGACCAGTAGTGAGGGGAAAGGATGGAATACATTGTCCAGGATGGATAATACTTTAGTTAGTGTTCTTCTTTCCACAACAACCTCAAAATAGTCCAGGTAACATCCCAAGACAGAGCCAGCCTTCTTTATCAGTTTACTGAGGTTCCTTGCTTTTCCTGCTCTAATGCTGACCGCTGCCATTTACATGTTTTTTGGAAATACATTTTGCTCTTTTTCCCCCAAACCCTACTATCCAATGATATAATTGTCACAAATTCACAGTTTTAATTATCTATCTATCTATCTATCTATCTATCTACCTATCTATCTATCTATCTATCTATCTATAAACGGATATCTGGCTTCTGTTATCAGATGTAATATTTCTTTGGTGCTCTGAGTGACGCTGTTGGTTAGGGTGTGCGCTTTTTAGATGCTCATTTTAGATCCTCCTCTAGATACTAATTTCATGCAAGGGGGGGGTTCTCTTCAGTTGGTGCTGTCTTTCGATACACCAACCATCAATTAAATATTGCCTTTCAGTTCTACAGAGTTTTTAAGACCCTTATAAGGTTTCTGAATCTTGTGGAGCTTACAGTATTTATAATATGGGTTTTCTATGTTCTCGCGATGCCCGGATAAGTGGTTCTACTGTCCGCGTTTCGACATGGCTGACAATGCTTCTGGTTGGATTTGCTTTTGTCATGGCCGTTGCGCACGGGCAGGTCCGTTATTCTATTCCCGAGGAGATGAACAAGGGATCAGTGGTGGGAAATATCGTTCGGGATCTCGGTTTGGATGTTAAGAGACTGAAATCTGGTCGAGCGCGGATCTTTACGGAGGACAGTCGTGAGTACATTGGTCTGAATGTGGACAAAGGCACGTTGGTATTGAGAGAGAGGATAGATAGAGAGGAGCTGTGCGCTCAAGTGTCTCCATGCTCTTTACATGTTCAGATTATTCTAGATAATCCAGTGGAACTGCATCGAGTTGATGTTGAAATACTGGATATCAATGATCATGCACCTGCTTTCGACAGAAAAGAAATCACTATTGAAATAAGGGAATCTATTGCCTCAGGTTCACGCTTTTCTTTAGACAGTGCGCATGATCCCGATGTTGGACTGAATACACTGCAAAGATATACTCTTAATCCCACGGATCATTTCACATTGAAAGAATTATCTCGTAACGATGGCAGCAAATATGTTGAGATGGTATTAAAAGCTCAATTAGACAGAGAGCGTCAGGAAGAGCATCAATTAATTTTGACAGCATTTGATGGTGGCACTCCTCAAAAATCTGGAACAGTTAAGATAACTGTCACTGTTCTTGATGTAAACGACAATTCTCCTGTGTTCAGTCAGCCAATATACCGAGTGTCTTTGTCAGAAAATATACCGAAAGATAGTTTTGTAGTAACAGTCAGTGCTACTGACAAGGACAAAGGATCTAATAGCGAGGTTACCTATTCATTTTCACAAAGCACCGGAAAAGAAGCCACAGAATTATTCAATATTGATTCTTACACTGGAGAAATAAAAGTGAAAGGTGTCTTAGATTTTGAAAAATACAAACAGTATGAATTAAACGTGGAAGGATAGATGAAGGTAGACAAACTGATACCAGTAAAGTGCTAATTGATATTATTGATGTTAATGACAATCCTCCGGTTATCAGTGTTATCTCATTTTCCAATATGATTCCTGAAGATTCCACCCCGGAGACGGTTGTAGCGATGTTGAATATTAAAGACATAGACTTCGGGAAAAACGGACAAATTAAATGCACAGTGAATTCAGATCTTCCGTTTCGCATCACAGCGACATCCTCTAATTTCTATAGTTTAGTTACCGACCGTATTTTAGATCGTGAAATGTTTTCTGAATACAATATTACGATCACAGCTACAGATGAAGGATCTCCATCTTTATGTACAAATAAAACATTGACGCTTAAAATATATGATGTGAACGACAACGCCCCTGTTTTCCAGCGTCACTCATACACCGCTTATGTGATGGAAAATAATTCACCCGGAGTGTCTATATTTGCAGTGACAGCAACTGACAGAGACTCTGGTAATAATGCGCGCATTTCTTATTTTTTAGAAGATCTTTCTGTGAACGGAGTTTCTGCTTCGTCTTATATTTCAGTTAACGCAGAGAGCGGAGATATTCTTGCTATTCGATCTTTTGATTTCGAGCAAACGAAAGAGTTCAGTATTCGCGTAAAAGCGCAGGACGGAGGCAACCCGCCTCTCAGTAGCAACGTGAGTGTGAAAATTATTATTCAGGACCAGAATGACAACGCGCCTCAGATTCTGTATCCAGTACAAACTGGTGGCTCTGTGGTGGCTGAAATGGTGCCTCGTTCAGCAGATGTGGGCTATCTTGTCACTAAAGTGGTGGCTGTGGATGTGGACTCTGGACAGAATGCCTGGCTCTCATATAAACTGCAGAAAGCGACAGACAGGGCGCTGTTTGAAGTGGGCTTACAGAATGGAGAAATAAGAACTGTGCGCCAAGTCACTGATAAAGATGCTGTGAAACAGAAACTCACTGTTGTAGTGGAGGACAACGGACAACCCTCTCGTTCAGCTACAGTCAATGTTAACGTGGCGGTGGCGGACACTTTCCCTGAAGTGCTCTCCGAGTTCACTGACTTTACGCAAGACAAGGAATACAACGACAACCTGACACTTTATCTAGTGCTGGCTTTGGCTGTAGTTTCTTTTCTATTTATTGTCTCCATTATATCTATACTGTCAGTGAAATGCTACAGATGGAGACGTGAGCGGATGTTTTATAAATCCGGTGCCAATCTGCCAGTTATTCCATATTATCCACCCCTTTACGCCGACGTAGGGGGAACAGGAACTTTAAAGCATATGTACAATTATGAAGCTTACAGAACCATTGACTCTAGAAAGAGTGATATGAAATACGCCAGACCTCCTACTGAGAGCATCGTTAGTCTGGACAGCAGTGGAACACAAACTCTTACGCATGGGCAAAAGATGAAAACTAGTGACGACTATGATCAGGTGAGACCTCATACTCTAATAAATATTGCCAGGACTGGTTTTCACTTTTTTTTTCTTGCCGTGGTGCAATATAATCGAAACCATTCTCTATTTTGGTATAAAAAATTAACCGATTCCAGGTGGCATTGTTATAGACTGACCTTGAGCAATTGGCTCTTTTAACTCTACAAACTGGTATATATTTGAATAATGATTTAATGTAGAGAACAGTTTTATTTGAGATGCATGGCAGTGGGATCGGATTTGTTGTTGGGGAAGAGAAACAAAAAAGAATACGTCCTCTAAAATGATACCTAAGTTTAATAAGTAAGTACAATTTCTCGTGTAGTTTCTACCTCCGATTAGTTGTAATGATTTGCTAGTGCTCTGAGTGACGCTGTTGGTCAGCGTGTGCAGATTTAAATGCTGATTTTTAGATCCTCCTCTGTGCTACGACTGTCTGCAGACAGGATTTCTCTTCACTTTGGACTGCCTATCGGTTACCCAAACATCGCGGAAGTATTGCCTTTCAGCACTTCAGGAAAATATTTCATTTTTGATTTCATGTCCGATTATAAATGTCCTAATCCTACTCGGACTGGAGTATTTATAAAATGGGTGGAATTTATTCTCTCAGTGTCCGGATAAATGGCTCTACTGTCCGCGTTTCGACATGGCTGACAATGCTTCTGGTTGGATTTGCTTTTGTCATGGCCGTTGCGCACGGGCAAGTCCGTTATTCTATTCCCGAGGAGATGAACAAGGGATCATTGGTGGGAAATATCGTTCAGGATCTCGGTTTGGATGTTAAGAGACTGAAATCTGGTCGAGCGCGGATCTTTACAGAAGACAGTCGTGAGTACATCGGTCTGAATGTGGATAAAGGCACTCTGATAGTGAGAGAAAGGATAGATAGAGAGGAGCTGTGCGCTCAAGTGTCTCCATGCTCTTTACATTTTCAGATTATTCTAGATAATCCAGTGGAGCTACATCGAATTGATGTTGAAATATTGGATATCAATGATCATGCACCTGCTTTTGACAAAAGAGAAATCAGTGTTGAAATATCGGAAACTGCAGCCCCCGGTTCGCGGTTTTCTTTAGACAGTGCGTATGATCCTGATGTTGGACTGAATACACTGCAAAAATACACCCTTAATCCAATGGGACATTTCACTTTGAAGGAATTATTTCGTAACGACGGCAGCAAATATGTTGCGATGGTGTTAAAAACACCTTTAGACAGAGAGCTTCAGGAAGAGCATCAGTTCATTTTAACAGCATTTGATGGTGGATCTCCTCAAAAATCTGGAACAGTTAAGATAACTGTCACTGTTCTTGATGCAAACGACAATTCTCCTGTGTTCAGTCAGCCAATATACCGAGTGTCTTTGTCAGAAAATATTTCCAAGGATAGTTTAGTAGTGACAGTAAGTGCTACTGACAAGGACAAAGGATCTAATAGTGAGGTTACCTATTCATTTTCACAAAGCACTGGAAAAGAGGCCATAGATTTGTTCAATATTGATTCAGACACCGGTGAAATTAAAGTGAAAGGTTTCTTAGATTTTGAAAAATCCAAACAGTACGAAATAGATGTCGAGGCGATTGATAATGGCGGATTAATTGATACCAGTAAGGTGCTTATTGAAATTACTGATGTTAATGACAATTCCCCTGTTATCAGTGTTATTTCATTTTCCAACACGATCCCAGAGGATTCCGTCCTGGACTCTGTTGTAGCGATGTTGAATATTAAAGACATCGACCTCGGGAAAAACGGACAAATAAAATGCACAGTGAATTCAGATCTTCCGTTTCGCATCAAAACGACATCCTCTAATTTCTATAGTTTAGTCACCGACCGTATTTTAGATCGTGAAATGTTTTCTGAATACAATATTACAATCACAGCTTCAGATGAAGGATCTCCATCTTTATCTGCAAATAAAACATTGATGCTTAAAATATCTGATGTGAACGACAACACCCCTGTTTTCCAGCGTCACTCATACACCGCTTATGTGATGGAAAATAATTCACCTGGAGTGTCTATATTTGCAGTGACAGCAACTGACAGAGACTCTGGTAATAATGCGCGCATTTCTTATTTTTTAGAAGATCTTTCTGTGAACGGAGTTTCTGCTTCGTCTTATATTTCAGTTAACGCAGAGAGCGGAGAGATTCTTGCTATTCGATCTTTTGATTTCGAGCAAACCAAAGAGTTCAGTATTCGCGTAAAAGCGCAGGACGGAGGCAACCCGCCTCTCAGTAGCAACGTGAGTGTGAAAATTATTATTCAGGACCAGAATGACAACGCGCCTCAGATTCTGTATCCAGTACAAACTGGTGGCTCTGTGGTGGCTGAAATGGTGCCTCGTTCAGCAGATGTGGGCTATCTTGTCACTAAAGTGGTGGCTGTGGATGTGGACTCTGGACAGAATGCCTGGCTCTCATATAAACTGCAGAAAGTGACAGACAGGGCGCTGTTTGAAGTGGGCTTACAGAATGGAGAAATAAGAACTGTGCGCCAAGTCACTGATAAAGATCCTGTGAAACAGAAGCTCACTGTTGTAGTGGAGGACAACGGACAACCCTCTCGTTCAGCTACAGTCAATGTTAACGTGGCGGTGGCGGACACTTTCCCTGAAGTGCTCTCCGAGTTCACTGACTTTACGCAAGACAAGGAATACAACGACAACCTGACATTTTATCTAGTCTTGGCCTTGGCTGTAGTTTCATTTCTCTTCATCGTGTCCATCATAGCTATACTGTCAGTGAAATGCTACAGATGGAGGCGTGAGCGGATGTTTTACAAATCCGGTGCCAATCTGCCAGTTATTCCGTATTATCCACCCCTTTACGCAGACGTAGGCGACACGGGCACTTTAAAACAAGCATTTAATTATGAAGTGTGTGGAACTGCTGATTCCCGAAAAAGTGATCTGAAATATGTCAGACCGTATAGTCAGAGTGTCATTAGCCTGGACGCAAATGGAACTCAGACGCTTCTGCATGGACAAACTGAGAACCAGGTGAGATCTTCATGATGAAGATTGCATCTCTCTCTGATGTTTAGACGCGCGGAATAGCTTTGTACAATTATTCTGCCTCAATAGTATTAACAAAAATAATATCAATATTAACACCTTACAGATTTTATTGCATAAAGTATTTAAGAGGTAATACATTCGATTAAGACATACATACATATATTATTTACACATGTACTGTACATGCCCTTACATATGTATTTTCTCATACGTTTGTTTATCTTACATATGGACATTATATTGGGGCAGTGGTGGTTCAGCTGTTCTTACTGATTAGAGGTCGAGAGTACAAGCGCTATAGTGTAATGTACATGTGACAGAATAACGGTTTCTATTATTGCTAAAATTATAATTGAGATGTTCAAAATGACTATATTAAAACCTTACACCTTACATACTGTAGATAAATGTTCAGATACATACACATCTGCACGCATAATATATGAATGGACCATGCAGCCACTTATATGAGGTATAGCGTCATCCATATCTCCTCTGTGTAATTATTTATAAAATAAACATTATACCGTCTTTCGCTGCGGTAATTTTTTATGTTTTGTGTAATGCTTATTCTGATCCATAAGTGTCGCTGTTGATCAATTAAGTTGATTTTTCTGAAGTATAAGAATCCTACACCGCCCTTTTTAGTGGCATTCGCGCATGTCTGCTGTCTTGGATTCCCATTTCAGATTGTATGAAGACTGGGTATATGATTTTTTATGCTTTGTTTTCCTTTTCTATTGATTATTGAATGTAGCAAGTGATTTGAGCTATTCATGAACAATCGCGAGGATATTGTGTATTAATCCTATACGGGACTCGGTAACGCTGCTGCATCATCATGGGGAAAAACATCTTTGTCGCATGGCGTTCTTGTGTGCTTTTTGTATGTTTGCACTTGCTCAATGGCGCATCCGGGCAGCTCCGTTATTCTGTGGCTGAAGAAATGTCACCTGGTGCTTTAGTCGGAGATGTTGTGAAGGACCTGGATTTGGAGCCTAAGCGGCTGCTTGAGGGAAAGGCTCGTATCTTCGCGTCGACCGGGCGCGACTATGTGCAGCTGGACAGAGAGAAAGGACATATCATGGTAAAGGAGAGGATGGACCGGGAGAGTCTGTGCTCTTCCTCAACGTCTACGTGCAGCATCAGCTTCGAGATCATTGTCGAAAACCCGATCGAGCTATACAGGGTCACCGTGGAAATATTAGACGTGAACGATAACAGTCCTGCATTTCCACGAGGGGAAATTAAACTGGAGATCAGTGAATCAGCATCTGTCGGAGCGCGCTTTGCTGTGGATAGAGCTCTGGACGCCGACGTGGGAATCAACAGCATCCAGAGCTATTCAGTTAACCCGACCGAGCATTTTACACTGAAAACACAGAGTCGAGCAGGTAGTGGAAAAAATGTCGAGCTTGTTTTACAGACGCCATTAGACCGAGAAAAGGAAGAACAATTGTATCTAACAGTAACAGCTATAGATGGAGGCAGCCCTAAACGATCTGGCACTGTAAAAATCCATGTTGTTGTTTTAGATATTAATGACAACGCCCCTGTGTTCAAAACGAGTTCTTATAGAGTATCTGTCCCCGAAAACAAGGAAAAGGGGGCGTTACTGATTACAGTTAACGCCACTGACGCAGATACAGCATCAAATGGACAAATTGGCTATTATTTTGAACACACAACACATAAAATTAGGGAGCTTTTCACAATCAATGAATCCACTGGTGAGATAAGGCTGTCTGGAGAGCTGGATTTCGAGGACACGACCGTTCATGAATTTAAAATCCAGGCAAAGGACCAGGGAGGTTTAGCCGACTCCTGTGAGGTTGTAATTGAAGTGACAGATGTGAATGATAACGCGCCGAAAATGACGCTCATGTCCTTTTCCAACACGCTGCCCGAAAACTCGCCTCCAGGCGCTGTAGTAGCGATGATCAACGTACAAGACAGCGACTCGGAGGAAAACGGAAAGATCACCTGCTGGATTGATGGCAATCTCCCTTTCAGAACCGAATCGTCTCTGTCCAATTATTACAGCATAGTGACAGACTCCAGCCTGGATAGAGAGCAAACGGCGGAATATAATATCACAATCACGGCCAAAGATGGCGGTCTCCCATCGCTGTCTAGTACAAAAACTTTGCTAGTAAAATTATCTGACATAAATGACCATTCGCCACGTTTTGAACGGGAGACATACGATGCGCACATCCCTGAGAATAATTCACCTTCTTTAATTTTGCTCAGCGTGAAGGCGAACGATGAGGATTTGGGCGCAAACGCACGTGTATCCTACTTCATTGTCGACAAAGATGTGAATGGAAGACCAGCATCATCGTTAGTTTCGATTGATTCCGACAATGGCAAGATTTACGCGATTAACTCGTTCGATTATGAGCAAATGAAGTCGTTCAGCGTTATTATTAGAGCGCAAGATGATGGTTCACCTTCTTTGAGTAGCAACGCAACCGTAAACGTTTTTATTCAGGACCAGAATGACAACACTCCTCAGATTCTGTATCCAGTACAAACTGGTGGCTCTGTGGTGGCTGAAATGGTGCCTCGTTCAGCAGATGTGGGCTATCTTGTCACTAAAGTGGTGGCTGTGGATGTGGACTCTGGACAGAATGCCTGGCTCTCATATAAACTGCAGAAAGCGACAGACAGGGCGCTGTTTGAAGTGGGCTTACAGAATGGAGAAATAAGAACTGTGCGCCAAGTCACTGATAAAGATGTTGTGAAACAGAAGCTCACTGTTGTAGTGGAGGACAACGGACAACCCTCTCGTTCAGCTACAGTCAATGTTAACGTGGCGGTGGCGGACACTTTCCCTGAAGTGCTCTCCGAGTTCACCGACTTTACGCAAGACAAGGAATACAACAACAACCTGACATTTTATCTAGTCCTGGCCTTGGCTGTAGTTTCCTTTCTCTTTATTGCCTCCATCTTAACTATATTATCAGTCAAATGCTACAGATGGAGACGTGAGCAGATGTTTTACAAATCCGGTGCCAGTCTACCAGTTATTCCGTATTATCCACCCCTTTACGCAGACGTAGGGGGAACAGGAACTTTGAAACAAGCGTTTAATTATGAGATATATGGAACCTCTGATTCTAGAAAGAATGACATTAAATTTGCCCCATCTTCTAGTCAGAGTCTTTTAAACGTCGACCTAGGAGTCACAAGGACTGTGCCAAGACAAACCAAGCATTCCATTGTGCCAGATGTTAATGTTGAGGTGAGCACCTTAAAATATTTTCCATGAAGGAAAGTTGTACGTTGAAAGTTTGTAAATCATTATCTATGTGATGTGGGCTTAATAGGTACATAATAGGTACTCTACTGCATATTTAATAAGTAATCTATTGCAAATAATAATTTGTGTTCAGTGCCATGTTACCATTTGTAGAGTGATGAAACAGAATGAGAAATGGTTAGAGAGTAGTAGAAAGAGAAGGATGCAGATGCAAAACAGTGATTATGACTTGGTTGAGAGAGAGAGAGAGAGAGAGAGAGAGAGAGAGAGAGAGAGAGAGGGAGGGAGGGAGGTAAACGTGAGTTCAGATCCCAGTCCAGCCATGCTGCCACTGAGCGGGACCATAAGCAGGACCCTTAACCCTCAATTGTTGAATTGTATTAGCAAATTTAAATGTGTGTGTGTGTGTGTGTGTGTGTGTGTGTGTGTGTGTGTGTGTGTGTGTGTGTGTGTGTGTGTGTGTGTGTGTGTGTGTGTGTGTGAGAGAGAGAGAGAGAGAGAGAGAGAGAGAGAGCAAGCGAGCACAAACTGATTTGCATTTTTTTAAATTTTATTTGTTGTTGGTTACCTTTTCATGAGATTTTTGAACAGTCCTCCTCATTGGACCTTCACAGTTAAGCAGGAAATAGATATTTTATAAAAGTGGTAGACAGGAGAGAGTGAGTGATGCTACCCTGTCTCACTGCTCATTTACCTGTGTATAAAAGCCTGGTAGATCTGAGTATTTCCACCCTCGTCTTAACCTTTCATGACCTTATTATATGTTTATATAAATACTTGCAAATTTACATCCTGGCCTCTTGTAGATGTAGTGGGTGACTGGAAACAGCAATTAAACTAATAATGCTGAGGTACCTTTATGTGGCTGGTATCTTGTGTTTATTTCCCTATTACACCACAGGCAGCCACTTTGAAATCAACCATATGTGCTTTGTTGCTTAGTGATTTGTGGAGACAGTGGGGCAGGGATACAAAGCTCATGTGGCAGACACATGTGGAGGTCGTTTTCTACAGGAAGAAACAATGTGGGTTATGTTGTGGCTTCACACTGGGTTTCATTAGAGTGTTGTGCAGCAGACGTGCATGGTTCTATGAAAACTAAGTTTATGCTTATAACATTACTAGGCCTATATGTGCAAGACCTTAACCAACAAGAAAAAAATAGCACTGTGATGAATTAGTACAACATCACTTTGTGTTACTTAAACTTAATGTATCTGTGTGTGTGTGTGTGTGTGTGTGTGTGTGTGTGTGTGTGTGTGTGTGTGTGTGTGTGTGTGTGTGTGTGTGTGTGTGAACTTGTGCCCTCCCAGCCATGAATGTCTTCACATCTGGGCTTAATTTAGCTAGCTTCTGAACTCTACAGTGTCTATACCCATTAGCAAGACCAGTGTTTATGGCACATGCCCCTATTAAATCATAGATGTAATTATTGCCTCACTTCTCATTTAAAAACTGAACTGACCATTCTGGGCCTATAGAAAAATGTATAATGGGCCAACACTTCCTCTGTAACTAGATTTAGTCAATGCTGTTGTTTTGTTTGCATTTCTATACATATTTTAAGGGGCTTAATGCCAGCCAGTTTGACTTCCATTCAAAGTATGTGTGGATTGGTGGTGGGATTGTTGCTGTTGGTGTTGCAGTGTGTGTACTGGGGGGTGGGGTGGGGGGGATCGGAATAAGGCTGATCAGTAATTTAAACATAGTACATATCTATGCATATAGCATCTTTAGCTAAACAAACTTTCAGACTGTAACAAACTGTATTATTTAGAAGTAAAATAAATTGCATTTACAGTATTACATACATACACATAAATCGATATACAACTAATTTTCATATTGTTCATGATTATATATTTTTTATTATTTTGTTTCTAGGTGTTTGTGTGTCTTTTCTCTCTTTCTTGGTTGTTCTCTTTACAGTAATACAAGCTTACAAAATTAGTTCATCTAAGTGCATATTTAGTTTGTGGCATTATCTCTGCTGTTGACTTAATTATTTTTGAAATATTTAGAGTGAGAGTTGATATCATATTAGTATGATATAATGTACTGTATCTCTTATGTTTATGTTTATTAGGTATTTGTAATTATATTCAAATTATATTCTTGTTATATTGACCAAGTTGATCAGACAAGCGCACAGTATGCAAAAAAAAATTATTTTGTAGAGTGTAGAGTAGAGTGTATACTGTACTGTTTATTGTCTTGACCTGACATGAATCAGCACTGTGCCATTCCACTGCAGCATCCAGTGCCTACAGTGTCAGATGGGCAGTGTCTCTTTTCATAGATAGATAGATAGATAGATAGATAGATAGATAGATAGATAGATAGATAGATAGAGAGTGAGTGAGTGAGTGAGTGAGTGAGTGAGTGAGTGAGTGAGTGAGTGAGGGAGTGAGGGAGTGAAGGAGTGAGTGAATGAGTGAGGGAGTTTCTCCTCCTCCTAGCTCTTGATGAAACTGTGTCATGGTTGTCAGTACTGTATATATCAAATCATTGCTGATGCACTGAGGATTATATAAAGGTTTTGTATAAGATGGCAGTATAATTGCTGTATAATGTCTGAAGAAGAGGAGCAGTGCTTTTTCAGCCCTTTTCCTTTCACTTCTTCCCTCCTCCCTTCCCCCCCTCCAGCTGCATGTCTCTGCAGTCTTTGTGGTGTGTGTGCTTGACTGCTCCCTATTCAGTATAGATGAAACTGGACTAAACACACTCTTGCTTCACCTGCACAAAATAATCTCACATTTGCAAATTCTTTGCAACACTTGTCAGAACGCGATTCATATGAAATGTTAGGGGTTCAGGATGGGGTTAACATCTGTACCTATTCTTACAACTTTATTGTTAATGAAAACACACACTTCTCTCACTCATTTAAATTTGAGTTTTTTAATCTTAAAATGAGGTTGCCCTGTCACCATGCACCATGTGCTTTACTGTGATGTATGCCTTTTCCCTCTCCTCCTTGCCCACTTTCATCCTTAGATAGGATGTGTTGCCATAGCAACAAGCTGACTCATATGTAGGCTGTACCATTATGTCACAGGCCACAGGGGGGCAGTGAGAGGCTCAAAACGATATGTAGTGATCTACAGTAAAGGAAGTGGTTCTGTAGGAGATGAAATACCCCTGCAATTAATAATGTATTCCACTGGCCTAGGGCTCTATTCTAATGTGAGGGGGGAAGGGAATGTGTGTGTGTGTGTGTGTGTGTGTGTGTGTGTGTGTGTGTGTGTGTGTGTGTGTGTGTGTGTGTGTTAAATTCTTTATCTAGAAGACACGGTACGCAGATACACATCACAAGTGCACATTGAACCCAATTATGAATAAATCATGGAGGATATTGTAGATTTATTCCCTATTCAGAGGGTTAATGCAGCAATCAGTGCATTGACAATGCTGAGAAAGAAAATTTAACTAAATTAAATTAACAGCATAAAACCGTGAAACCGGATGCTTCCAACATTCCAACATCTCTCTCTCTCTCTCTCTCTCTCTCTCTCTCTCTCTCTCTCTCTCTCTCTCTCTCTCTCTCTCTCTCTCATTTATATAGGCTATATATATATATATATATATATATATATATATATATATATATATATATATATATATATATATATATATATATATATATATATATTAATTAGTAGGAATGTATTATGTGTACTGGAACCTTAGAATTGTTTTTGTTTTATTTTAGAATTGTGTTTCTGGTCACATGTCATGTCTCCACAAAACTTTGGCTAATATACGGATTCAAATCGGTTTGTTTTATAATTGTGCAGAGGATAAGTAAGTATGAGTTGGGTCCCAAATGAGACAGAGGAGTTATCATTATTCTAACTTAGTTCCTTCATGTTCAATCTCTTTTTCATGCTGTCCTCCTGTCTGTGCTGCTGTGGCTGCCTGTCCTGTCCCTGCTTTATTCTGGTCCCTTGTGTTTGACTCAATAAAGGTAAGAAATTATATATTTTTGAACTCTTTAAGACATGCACATCCTGGTTAGTCTATTAAAATCACACTTTGAATTACACCAGTACTATAAAACCTGGGATTTTGTATGGCCATTCTGAAAATTGAGAGTTAATAAACTGTAGCTGTGAGTCACATGTTAGCTCTATTGGGACTTTAGGAGGTTTTGAAGCTTTGACATTGAAGTGGATTTTGTGTAATAAAGTGTGTGATGAGTTTGCCAACTACCTATTTTATTTATTCATACAGAACTGATATATGAACTTAAAGATTTATGTTGAAGTCCTCTTAGTTTTCTAAATAACCTCATAGGACTGATGTTGCTTGCATGATGGTTTCATCACAATCCTGGCAACAGAACATTAAAATAAAACCACAACATTCATTTATCAATTCAGCAATAAACAACAATCTTTTTTTTTTGGGGGGGGGGGGGAGTGCTTTCATACAACATTTGCACTTCTGTTCTGACATTTGACAGCTAATTTATTACAGCTGCTGTGTTGAACAGTCTACAACATTTTGTGAAACTGTAATCAAACAGTGTTTGCCTCACTATGACTATGTGAAACTGATATTCTCATTTTTATGTCTTTATATATCAAATGTTTAAGTAGGTCTGAGCTTATTCTGAACCTAAATACATGATGTTTAACCTATTCCTATGGAATTCACTTTATGCACACATTCATTCATTCATTCATTCAAATTAGGTTTGAAGGTTTGGTCATGGTGGTGCTGGAACACAGGGTGCAATGTGGGAATACACCCTGGGTTTGATGCCAGTCCATCACAGGGACTGTCAAACACAGCACAAACACACACACATTCACACCTAGGGGCAATTCCTAAGGAAGAACATGCTAAACTCCACACAGACATTACCACTCTCAGGACTGAACTGGGAACCCTGAGACCTGTGTGTAGTTCAATTACATTTTGTTCTTCACATTTCACAGTTTGCAAAGAAGCCAGTGTCAGAGTGCCAGGTCAGCCATGGTATGTACCCCTGGAAGGGTCTTGCGATCCAACAGTGGTATCTTGGCATTCAAACTCTCTACCTTCTGATCAGTAACTCTGACCACTGAGCCACCACTGCCATAACCATGTTGCCCTTCTAGAAAGATATCAATAGTAGCAATTTCCATATTCCTTATCATTTTGTGTAGTGTGTTGTGAGCATCATTGCTAAATCAATTATGCTACTGCATGTATGTCACTGTCACGAGTCATGACATTTTTTATTTGTGTTCTGGGAAATGGCGAATTAATTTGGTTTAACTGAGTTTCGTGATTTGTTTTGTTTTGTTTTGTGATAAAAACACAACATAGGTTTTTTTGCTATGCTGTTGATGGAGGAGAGTAAGCGAGGCCTCCGCTCTGAGTGGCGCTGTTCGCCGTCGTGGTGCTGAAAGTCTCTCATTCATTCTCCCCCAGCTCCTGCTCTTTCGCGCTCTCTTTTTATATTAAAGAGTACCTGAGCATATGAATCCTTACGTGTCTTTCCCTTTGGGAATTTTTATGACCGTGCATACAGTTTAAGTATCCGCTCTTTTAATGCAAATGCTAAACGCACAGCACGCAAAGAGCGCTCTCCCTAATTTGTGTGTGCATGTGGTGCGCCGCGCCCTGGTGTTGCATTGCACTCTGTCTGACATGTGCACATTCAGAGCACGGTGTTATTTGTGTGTTACACCACAAGGCGGCACTAAAGAAACCTGATCCACCAGCACGTACTGTTAGGCTTCTTTTATTATAATTATTATTATTACTATTACTATATGTGTGGTGTCCCGCGATAGACTGATGTCCCATCCAGAGTGTATTCCCACTTCACGTTCAGTGCTTCCAACACAGGCTGTAGATCCACCAGGACCATGATTAGGATAAAGTGCTTACTGAAGATGAATGAATAAATTATTATATTATAAATAATTATTAATTATAGAGCTAATACTCAAATCTGCCTGACGTGTATAATGCAACAAACATAATATTGGTTCATATTATATAACTCAATATTGTTTTTTGTTTTTTTGTTTATGTGAAATGCTTTGTCACAGAATTAAGGCTCCTGCAACTAATCATTATTTCTGAATAAGTTCTTCAGCGTTAATAAATCATAAGTAATGTTAAAATAAGAAACTTGTATTTCTTTAAGTGTTTACAAAGTACATTAATATGTTTAATATGAATCATCATCTCTAAATATATTCATATATATATATATATATATATATATATATATATATATATATATATATATATATATATATATATATATATATATATATATATATATATATATATATATATATATATATATATGAGAATATACAGGGATGAATTTTGCGTACCTGCATTTACACCTGCTGACATAAGTTCAGCTGATTATCAGCATTTTGTAAAATATAAGCATTTGTAGCTTGATTTATGTTAATATATGTTGACTTGTTTGTTTAAGGACAAAGATGAAGTATTGCAAGTGTTCTCTAATTTGATAACAATCCTTGTGCTTTATTAATGCTCAAGTTGGCTGTTGCTGTCATTCCCCTATCGATTCATACAGCAATGTCTCTACACCAACAGGAATCCAGCAAATGCTAAGGAAGTATTAGTCATATCAGCTTCAGCATCAGCATCAAGTATTACACTCTTAGAGGGAAAAAAAGCTTTTCTAAGGGTTCTTTGCATGGTCAACTAAATTTATTCTACTGGAAAAATCCAGTGTCTCAAAAATATTAGAATAAAGAATTTATGATACAGCAATGTTGACCTGAGAAGAGCTCTAACCAGCTAATTAACTCAAAACACCTTTGCTCAGTGGTCCAAAGTCCTCTTTTCAGATGAAAGTAAATTTTGCATTTCATTTGGAAATCAAGGCCCCAGAGTCTGGAGGAAGAGTGGAGAGGCACAGAATCCAAGTTGCTTGAAGTCCAGTGTGAAGTTTCCACAGTCAGTGATGATTTGGGGTGCCATGTCATCTCCTGGTGTTGGTCCACTGTGTTTTCTCAAGTCGAGAGTCAATGCAGCCATGTACCAGGAGATTTTAGAGGATGTCATGTTTCCATCTGCTGACAAGCTTTATGGAGATGCTGATTTCCTTTTCCAGTAGGACTTGGCACCTATCCAAAGTGCCAAAACTACTAATAACTGGTTTACTGACCATGGTATTACTGTGTTTGATTGGCCAGCCAACTCGCCTGACCTGAATTTTGTCAAGAGGAAGATGAGAGACACCAGACCTAACAATACAGACGAGCTGAAGGCCACTATCAAAGCAACCTGGGCTTCCATAACACCTCAGCAGTGCCACAGGCTGATTGCCTCCATGCCACACCACATTGATGCAGTAATTCGTATTAAGTGCATAAAATAACATACTTTTCAGAAGGATTTTTTTTCGAAATTTCTGTATTATATATTGTTTATTCTAATATTTTTAGATACTGGATTTTTCATTTCCATGAGCTGTAAGCCATAATCATCAAGATTAAAACAAAAAAGGCTTGAAATATTTCACTTTATGTGTAACGAATCTAGAATATATGAAATTTCCACCTTTTTTTATTATTAAATTACGGGGGGAAAAAAATGGACTTTTCCATGATATTCTAATTTTTTGAGATGCACCTGTATATAGCATGTTAGTTAAATACAGTATTTTATCTATTAGTATGTTAAGTAAGATACCTTCTAGCACCCTACTTGGGTTCCCAACTAGAACACTGTCAGAAAGCTAGAACTATTAAACATTCAAAGAACCTGTAAAGAGTCTTCTTTAACAGTATACAGCATGATGTGTGTCTATATAGTATAGGAATGTATGTTATCTTTTACTTCAACAGCAGATCTTGACATATTTGTCTGATTGATTTGGATAATGTGAGATGTAAGACCAATAATTTAATGCTTTGGCTGTCAGACTGAGGCATATATTATATATACAGCTGAGAGCATAGATGGGGTTCTCTTTAACCAATTGAATCCTTATAGGATATATGAGAATATACAGACAGAGAGACAGTTGTATGTTTCTTTAAGTGTTGATTGTATATTTCCTGTAGTAGCTTTATCAAGCATCCCATATAGCAATGGATTATTGCTGAAGATCAAGTTTTAAATTTACATTTATATTTATGTCCATCCAACTGATCATATGAAGCTCCTTGAATGATGCCATAATGGTTTAAACATTTTACACAGGTCACCTTCACCTAATACTGATATGCTGTCAGAAATAATGGTACCAAACTGTACTTTTCCTTGTCCCACAAAAACATGTACTGTCGATGTACCATCCGCAACAAGGAAAAGCACAGTTCAGCACCTTTTTTTCTGAGAGTGTATGTATTCAGAAAACCTTGAAAACTAGAACTTTTACAAATGTTTTGTATGTTTACGTTTTATAATGCAAACGTCTTCCAAACTAAAATTCTCCTAGTGAGAGCTTGGCTTCCTGATTTCTAAATTAACTTTTGTAGAAAGCAGACATATAATAAAGGTCCATGCAAACCCTTTAAATTAAGAAAAAAATGTTGAGCTGATTAAGAAACAGCGCCGTCCGGTGGCTCACTCTTGACTTTGCAGCAGTGGCTGTGAACTTGTGGAGTGGGTTATAACTCTCGATGCTTTGGTGGCTTCCCTTCTTTCAGTGCAATCAATCAATCAATCAATAAAGAATAAACAAGCAGAAAATTACTTTAGTAGCTCATAGAGATCTGAAAAGCACATAAAATGGGCTAAAAACTTCATTTTGCATACGACGAAGAAAACTTATCACTGTAGGCTGAAGTTCAGCGTAGTACATCCTTCTTGTTTGATTTAAGAAATGCCATCGAGTCACTGTGAGACAGCGGATTCCCGGTCGGACTAAGCCACACTGACTCTGTGCTGAAAAGTTTTGTGGGTCCGAAAAGTAAATGTGTGTGTGTGTGTGTGTGTGCGCGCGCGCGCACTCTTAGCCAATCAGAAGGGGCCCTTTGTGGCCGCGGCTCCTCCCTCGTGCGCGCGATGGAGAGGCCCAGTCAGCGCGCGGAGGTTAGGGAGACGGCCGGATGAAGTTTTGCGTGTTTTCTCTTTTCCTTTTATATTAATTTACCGAAACGTTTTCGGGTGCCATGGATTGTTTAAGTCGTTTATGTTTACTCCACGTCAAACGGATTAAGTTTCGAATGGCATGCTGAGGATTAATATTTGACGACAACTATGGTTTGATCACCAAGAAAACTTCTGACTCAGACCTGTGTGAGCTCATGATGGAGCGGAGAAAGAGGAGCCGCTGCTCGGAATGGCCCGCGCTCTGGCTCGCCCTCTCCTCCCTGTCCTGCCTCTCAAGCGCCACAGCAGAGCTCCGCTATTCTGTGGCCGAAGAGCAACAACCGGGCTCTTTTGTCGGGAACATAGCGAAAGACTTGGGCCTCACGGTTCAGAAGATTAGTGAAAGAAACGTTATGCTAGTTATTTCGGACTCTAGCGCTCAGTATTTCGAGATAAACTCAGTTAGCGGTGCCTTAGTCATTAGAGAGACCATCGACAGGGAGCGCTTGTGTGGGTTGAGTTTAACATGTCCTTTGCACCTTAAAATAGTTCTCCACAACCCGTTAGAGATGCAGCGCGTCGTTGTAGACGTTGTTGATGTGAACGACAACTCACCGCAGTTCCCGGCTCGTAACTCATCGCTGGAGGTCTCGGAGGCGGCCGCGCCGGGAACCCGCTTCCGCCTGGAGAGCGCGCGCGACCCCGACGTGGGCGTCAACTCGCTGCGGACCTACCGTCTCGAGCATAACGACTTCTTCGCGTTACACGTCGAGACGAAAAGCGACGGCAGTAAGGTTCCCGAGCTTGTGCTGGAGAAGGCTCTTGATCGTGAGACGCGCGCCGTCTTTCGCCTCCTGCTTACGGCGGTGGACGGCGGACAGCCAGAGAAATCCGGCACCACACTGCTGCTGATCACAGTTTTGGATGTGAACGACAACGCGCCCGTTTTTGAGGAGCCAGTGAGACGGGTTAGCCTTTTGGAGAACTCTCCTATTGGCACTATTGTGGCCAAATTAAACGCCACAGATGTAGACTCTGGAACGAACGGAGAAATATCTTTCTTATTTAGCAAATATACACCAGAGAGAATTCTCGAGGTTTTCAGTGTGGATGCTAAAACCGGAGAACTCCGGGTTATCGGCGAGGTTGATTATGAACAGGCGAATGTATATGACATCACCGTTCAGGCCAGGGACGGTGGAACTCCCGCCATGGAGGGTTCATGTCACATTAAAGTGGAAATATCGGATGTGAACGATAACACGCCGGAAGTGACGTTAACATCCCTGACCAGTCCCATCAGCGAGGATGCACCAACAGGCACTGTAATTGCATTCATCAGCACAAAGGACTTAGATTCAGGTAAAAATGGACAGGTAACATTAAAAGTGTCTCCAGGGCTGCCGTTTAAACTGAAATCTGTTTTTGGTGAGCATTACACCCTTGTTACAGATGGCCCTTTGGACAGAGAAACCATCCCCGAGTACACTGTCATTGTGACTGTGACAGATGCCGGTTCTCCTCCATTGTCCTCTAAAAAGACATTTGTTGTTAGTCTCTCTGATGTGAATGATAATGCTCCAGTATTCTCACAGCCATATTACTCTGTTGACATTGTGGAGAATAACGCCCCCAGTACCTCACTCGTGACAGTGTCAGCCTCTGACCCAGACTTAGGGGACAATGCCCGTCTCACCTACTCCATCTTGGCCTCTACTGTCCATGGCAGCCCCGTGTCCTCTTATGTCTATATCAACCCAGAGAATGGCAATATCTTTACCATGCGTGCATTAGACTATGAGCAAATGAACGCATTCAAGATTGAAGTACAGGTGCAGGACAGTGGAGTCACACCACGCAGCTCCAATGTCACTGTCCATGTCTTCGTCATCGATCAGAATGACAATCCACCCATCATCCTTTACCCCGCTAACTCTGGTGACTCTGGCCTCCAGCTGACCATGCCCCGTTCTGCCCCTGTCGGCCATCTTGTGAATAAGATAGTTGGTTATGACCCCGACAGCGGGCACAATGCATGGCTGTTCTACAGCATCGCTCCTGGTGAGGATGCAGAATTTTTCCATATTGGAGTGCACACAGGCGAGCTTCGGACTGCAAGGAAACTATCCGAGGTTGAAGCAGGGAGCCAAGAGCGCTTATCGTACAGCTTTGTGGTGGTTGTACAGGACAATGGACAGCCTAACCAATCCACTAGTGCCTCTGTCACCATCATCATAGAGGAGAAGAGTGCAGACACAGCCACAGACCTTGATAAAACATCGTCTCGTAAAACAGGCGGAATTCCGGACATAAGCCTGTACCTCATAATTTCACTGGGCTGTGTGACTCTGGTCTTTCTTTTGACCATTGTGGTGCTGCTGGTGCGGTGCCTTAGAGACAAAGATGACCTGACGTGCTGCTACTCCAGGAAGGGCTTCCGTTCTCGCCATGCTTACCAGCAGCGTTCCCATAAGGACCTTCACCTCCAGCTGAACACAGATGGGCCCATCCGGTACATGGAGGTTGTGGGAGGCCCTCAGGAACCCCATACACGCACATACAGGCCCTGCTACTCCACACTCTCCAGCAGGAGCGACTTTGTGTTTGTTAAGACTCCTCTACTGAGCCATAACAACACATTAAATATGACCCTAACTCGGAAGCACTTATTGAACTCAGCCAATGAGGTGAGGGCTCAGCTTGGCACAGAAGTTGACAACATTTAAGATGCTGAATAGTTCTGTCTTGCTGTCACCACATGAATGAGGCAGACTTCTAGTCACATTACCATCTCAAAAACTACTTTTATTTATTTCTCTTTCTTCTAAATCAATCTCAGATGGCTTTTCCCATGATCCCATGAGGTAGCTTTGTGAGGGACTTGCTGCAGCACCAGAGATTCTTTTAAATTTTGATCATAATTAAGACAAGGAATTTCAGCTTTTCTAGAAAATCAGGGTTGGAGCACCAAACAGAAATTGTATGGATATTATTGAAGAAAGATAATGAGGCAAAGAGAAAGAGTGAACCTGTACCCAGATGTTGGACAATCTGCGGCATATTTGTCCAGAATTTTAAATATTTCTTAGACATTCTGTATAAAGAACAGAAAAGCCAATCTTCTAGTCAGAGAAAATGGATGAAGGGAAGAGTAAATAAGGGGAGAAAGGTTGTTGGAGATGAAAAAAGGTCAAAATGGCTTGCCAATGTCAGAAAAAGACATGACAGATAGACATTAGGTTTGAGATGAGAAGGAAAGAGGGTGATGGATAAATGAAGACAGAGAGAAGGACGTAATGGCGAGTTGTGTGTAGAGAAAGAAATTGGTAGCTGAAAACAGGATTCCAGAGGTCATCCTGTGACCCAGGACTTCCTGTTGTAGTGGAGGTCAGTGATTGGCTCCATACCTTAAAGTCATGTGACCTTCAGTAATGTGTGTGTGTGTGTGTGTGTGTGTGTGTGTGTGTGTGTGTGTGTATCACCCTTGGGAAATCTCATAATGAATTTCCATAGTAACCAGCATTCAGACGACCCACAGGACACTACAGACCACACAATGAGATTTCAGTGTAGACATTCAGCTAAACTCAATGTGTATAATAACATAGTAAAGGTGTGTTTATTGTAAGTAGTAAATGCTGATACTGAGGGGAGAGAAAACATTTGAACAAAGTTCTCACTCTTGCTTTGTAATCCTTATTTAAGTATTTTTACACTATTCTCTATTTCTTTCCTCTGTGGAATGAAAGCTTTCATCAGACCATAATGTTTGACTCCTTTTGTATTCAGGCTATGATATGTGAGGTGAAAAGCTTTGGGGCCTCAGACTGATGTTATTTATACCTGCTGTATGTTGAAGCAGGACTTTGTATCATGGTTTTAAAAGGGGATAGAGAGGGAGGTGAGACTGAAAAGGAGAGATTTCCTGTTCTTTCTCTCATTCTTTCTATCTACTAGCATCTCCCTTGTGTGCTGTCTGTATGTCCTCTGGGAGTGCTTTTGGCCCTCAGGTCATGAAGAGACCATCTGGCTCCTCTATCGTGACACGTGCGATTTGTGTGAGTGTTTTGTGTTTTGTTGGAGGGCATGTGAGCTGCAGTACCGACAGAAGGATGGGGTATTATCTCATAGCGCAGAAATTCAGTCAGAGATAGTGGAGTTTTCAGCCATGTGTGTGTTTCTGGGAGAGCCGTAGCCTAATATATGAAACAGTTCTAGTAGTGCTGTTACCGTCAGAAAAGGAAATGTGGTTATTTCCCTGCCTGCTATGTCCTTTTCCTCTCTTTGAGCCGTCATCATGTAAAGAACAGCTTAGTTTACCTTCCTTGTACATTTGTGTGCATCTTACATAGCCAATTGTCCTGTTTCTGTTCCTGGCAGCCATTTCCTCTTTTTCCTCATCCTCACCATGTGTTTTCTTGCTGAGCTTCCTGCTCACTTAAGGCAGCCATTTTATTGTCACCTCTGTTTAGCTGATAGTGTTGTAATGAACTTCAGTGTATGTATATGTTGGTCAACTCTGATCTGTGAAGTATATCTCATCTCATCTCATCCAGCTGAACTTCAGAGCTCGATTTTGTGCCATCTTGTTACCCTGTTTATGACTTTTTATTGACTTTAGTGACGGTATTGTTAGTATTGCTGATCTGGTGCATTTTATTTAACTCACAACTTTTTTTAGTCTTCTTCCACAGACAAACACTGTACTTCATGAATATTATAGTTATTATAGTTCTAAGGTGTCTGCCCTTCTAAGATAAAATGAGTAACATCACATTGAGCAGAATTTCTGCTTAGCTGAGCTGGAGTTCTTGAATGTTTTGTCAGTGCAGCCTGAACTCAAGCAATCGAATTGCTTACAGCTGTTCAAGTCATGGATAAAAAATTACTAGCTCTGGTGATTACAGGAACGTTGGAGGGTTATTTTGTTTCTACATTATTGTAAGAAAAACATCTGAAAACATTATTAGAACAGAACTGAATAGACCTTAATGATCCATTGATGTGGAAATTTTCCATTTAGGTATTAGGTAAGAGGAGCATCCTCGCTGATGTAGAGAATGAGATAGAGATTTGTCTTTCATGTGCTCAATAAGAGGATGTGTGTGTGTGTGCTTAGAAGCAGCTGTTTTCCATGCGTTCCCTCTGTAGAGCCTAGCCTTGGCGGGAAGCCTGAATATGTATCCGGTTTCAGAGCAGTGGCACACAAAGTGTTAAATTCCAGTTAATTTCATAGATGGATTTTTACGCCATCTTGTTTGTGGCCTTATTTAGTGGCCAGTGCAGTAGCACTATGGCAATATTTAAGTATGATCTTATTGATCTGGTATGCTTTATATAACTCACAACACAGACAAACACTTTACTTAATGAATATTATTTTGTAGAATTTCAAAATTATGCACTCTCCAACCCCACTTTTTGCCCCATGTCCTGGCTGGCTGGCTGGGAGCTTTTACCCACTGAGCCACAGCTGTTGAATTAAACTCACAGACCTCAGTAAAACACTTAAGAATCACGGTAGACCCAAGAGAACTAAAAGCTATTATTTAGGTTAACCTCATGTTGGAAACTTTCTACAGGTTGTGTTAAAACAGAGTGCTACTTTAATGGCGTGCGTGTCAGGAATGGGCCACGGCTGTTGGGCTGAAAGCACGACTCATCAACAGAGTACTAAATGACGACATGTGTGTTCCAGTAATCGTAGACTGGTTATTGTGACTCCACAGATGTCTCATGTTATACAAAGTTAAATGTAGCTATTAGTTACTAATAATATATTATATATATTTATTAATTATCAGAGCTTCTATATATCTGACTATTTCTGTCAACACGAATTGTACTATTCAAAGTATTCAAATTCTATTGGCATTTGCATATTTATACATTCAAAAGCAAAAAAATAATCCACATTTTTAAGATCCAAATATTTTATGTTTAGTGTGTTGAAACACATTTTCAAAAAGTTTTGGCTAAATAACCATTTGTTTTTCATGGGTCTGAATAAATTCATCCAAATTATTGCATCTGTTAAACCCAAACGTTTTCAATTTAAATCAAAAAGTATCCATTTTATAGTTTGGTTAAAAAATGCATTCTTTAAAAATAGTTCATTTCCAGTATTATTGGAGTCACTCTTTTCTGTGGCTAAAGTCTAAACTGCATCTTACTTTGCATTAAATAGTTTCTAAAACACTGATGTTTTATTCCCTATTTAGTGAGCACATATCCATTCCCCCTAACAGTTGAATCTACTGAATGTGTGTGTGTGTGTGTGTGTGTGTGTGTGTGTGTGTGTGTGTGTGTGTGTATATATATATATATATATATATATATATATATATATATATATATATATATATATATATACACACACACATACATATACCTATATATACATACATATACCTATATATATATATATATATATATATATATATATATATATATATATATATATATATATATATATATATATATAAAGTAATGAAATTAAATTATATATATATATATATATATATATATATATATATATATATATATATATATATATATATATATATATATATATATATATAAAGTAATGAAATTAAATGTTTCTAAATAAATAAAAAAAATACCGTAAAGAGCAGTAAATGGTAGTAAATGAAACAAAGTCGATATTTGGTGCGACAAAAAATAAAAATACAAATAAAAATAGTAGTCTCTGGTACAATTTGTGCAGTTTTATAAAGAAATTAGCTGGTAAGTTTTATTGAGCATCTTGCAGTATATATATATATATATATATATATATATATATATATATATATATATATATATATATATATATATATATATATATATACACACACACACAAGGCATCTTATATATAAGATATATATAAGTACATATGTGTATATATACACATACACACAGTACTGTGCAAAAATTATATATATATATATATATATATATATATATACACACACACACATATTTCAGGTAGTGTGAGGAAAATCTAAATATCAGGAATAAAAGGAATGTGAAATATTAACATTTATAATATTACCATATTAATGCCTCCTTGTGATTTTCCTTTCTTAAGAAAAATATATATTAAGACTATATGCTAAGTAATTAAATATTTAAGTAATTGAAATACTAGTACATTATTTCACAGCCTCTGCTTTAAATCTCGCCTGTCTGTGGGCTTTGTGGATTTTAACATGACCTTTCCTGTGGCCTTGCAAGTGCACAGAGTAGCTCTGACTCTGCACTATGATCATCATAGTGTTGGAATGTTGGACTTCTTGGTGGTCATTTTGAAAACAAAATAATTTTTTTATATTCCTCTTATTTTCCTTTCCTGTTTTCCATCTGAAAGCTGAAAGTGAGAAGAAAGAGGAAACAGATAAGGAGAAAAAGACATGGATCAGAGAAGGGAGAACAGAAAGGAATAAGAATACTAAAAATGGAGAGAGACTACGTGTAGTCTTGCAGTTTTTGTCTCACATGGTGGTTTGCTTTGGGGTTTTCCCAAATCTCCATTTCTTGTTTGCATTCATTCCCCTCAAACTCCTGTTTTCTCACTCAGAGTGGCTCAGTCTACAGGTCAGGATGTGTAATGATGTGTGGGCTGCCTCTTTTTGCATACCTTTCTTCATTATAACCTTTAGTTTCTGCGCGCACACACACACACACACACACACACACACACACACACACACACAATGCCATATACCAAGTGTCCAAACACAGTCTGCCCTTCATAGGAGAATCAGCAGCCCAGGTCAAAGACATTGTTTTGTACACATTTACAAAGAGAGAGGCTATTTAGACTAATAATATAAAGATCCTGTGTATGCATTGGGCCTGTGACCCTTATTAAAATGTACCTGCATGTATTTCATATTTTGGTGCGTTTAGTTTCAGTGTACAAGTCAAAATGTACAATGTCTACATTACACTAACAGTGTAGATCTCACTGTGCTGAGCTTTATGCGTGGGGCCGTGGGCAGTGCAGTAAAGCTTTTATTTAGGTTTTGGTTGGCATTGATTTTATGTGCGAGTGTGTGTGTGGTAATACGTGTAATTGTACTCTGATGCATGTGTGTTTATGTACATATATGTGTGGATGTACTTTTCTTTGACAGCACAGGGCTTCAATAATTCAGCCTCTTCTCTTTTATCTCTGGGAGAGTGCAGAGCTGATGTTACAGTTAACTCACTGCACACCAATAAAAGAAGGAAGATACAGAAAGAGCAAGGAATAGAGGAGCTTTTATTTCTCTATAATCACCAATCTAATCTGTTTCTGTGCATTTAAAAAAGATAAGAACGTCTCTATGAGAATATTTTAGTTCATATTGGAACACAATATTGGATAAAATGGTAATCATGATTATCTTGCTCAGTATTATGATAACAATTATTTATCCCAGTGATTCAACTAATTTAGGGCCTAATTTTTTTTTTACCACATCTTATCATTATCATTATCATTTGAAAAGAAAATAATTTCTTTAACATACTAATCTATATTTCTTCAGTATAACCCTGTGCATATCTTTGAATCAAAATACTGGGCCTAATATATATATTATAAATTTAATGCTAAATATAAACACAACTAGACTTGAAATAAATAAAGATAAATGAGAAACTTGCAGTTTAATGCAGCATAAATATTACTGTTTTTAAGTTGATTATTTTTAATTGAAAAATACAAAGATTGCAATCATTATTAAAATATGATTAAATACACAGCACTGGATCATGACTGTCCTGTTTGCTTCCTGTCCACTGAGGATGTCCTTTCCATCCAACATGAACACAATGGCGGCTTTGTCTTCTAGCTGATGTTTCATGGAGTCAATCAATTAGTGCTACTGCTTGTTCCAGAAACAATCCTGGATTGTGTTGGAGACTTTCAGCATGCACTACCCATAGCTCATAACTGTTTTTCAGTTTGAAGCAGCAATTTAAGTGCTGCAGTCTAGAGGCAATGCAAGCAGATATGTCAGCAGACAGGGGTTTTTGTCATTTTGAACTTTCTGTGTGTAGTTGTAGTGCTGGCAGCTTCTGTAGGCAAGCACACACACACACACACACACACTCCTTGATGTCTTTTCTGCTATGGACTTCTTTTTTGTCTCTTGATAAGTGAGCAAAACAAGCAAAATTGTTGGTACTGCCAAATATGTGATCAC